>OX104123.1:18973669-19573669 GCA_944474755.1 Limnoperna fortunei | reverse complement strand
AATAGCCAAATTCCATATAAGGCTAGAGGTGGTCGATTAGAGTGACAAAGACTAATAACTTTATTTATTTATTTATTGTCTTATAAATCAATACTACATTGATCAGTGACATAAAACAGAAGTAACCAACAACTAAATTGCAATCTGAAAAATCGACAAAATATATAAGTCTACGAGACCCCTGTCCTCAGTTCCAGAGACTGTTTAATGAAAGAGCCAAGACTCCGAATTTGTCGAAAATTTTCCGGGTCTGAATAACATAATACCATATAAGGCTAGAGGTGAGCTGTAATGATCTAAAATAATGACCGTGGTTGTGCCGACTTTATTGCTAAGGTGGGACAATGAAAACATATTTACTTGTGATTGCATCATAATTACAAAATTAGAAACGATACAATAACCTGTAAAAAATAAGTTATGATTTACTAGAAACATGAATATAACTTAATTATTACAACATATTTATAATGAAAACCTGTGACTGTATATTTTATACAGCACACCGGAAGTGACGTTTGTTTTGTTTATTTGTATATGGTTTTACGTCAATGAGAACAGATTAGCTCTCCTTTTAAATATAATGCAAATGGACATCTTTCAGGATAATTATGTTTTGTGGACAAATGTGTCAGATACGATTTTTCCGAGAAAATATTTTTAGGAAGTTTTTTTATTACTTGGTGACATTTTGCGTATATCCACTTAAAGCCATTTTTAAATGTCCATCCCAAACGTTCCTTTCCTTTCATGCTGTATTAGTTGTAACAGTTAATACTTATAAAGTAAAACCTGCATATACTTCAACGTGTCCGAATTGATGTATTTTGCATGGCATATCAAACCACTGAACCGCGCTTGGTCGAGCTTATGGTAATTTTGTAGATCACACATGTGCGAATGGAGTATTTTCTTGAGATATTCAGCACCATTTTAATTTTGATTTGGATATTGTCCATATTAAATTTTGATCCTGTTTTGAAGGGAAGTGTAACTTAGGCCACGCCGACTTAATTACTTGTTCGCACGTAAAATTATTTCAGAAAGAAAAAAAAAATTCTTCCGCCCGCATCAACCGAAAACCCGCCCGCGTCCAGAACCGGAAAGTGTCTTTAAAAAATGATCTTCTCCGCGTTTTACGATTTTCATCCAAGTGCTCCGATAGCTGGAGATTCATTCAGAACTTAGAAGGTTAAAATACCGTTTCAGTACCCTATAAAATCAAAACCGAAAGTAAAATGTAGAAAACAATGACAGAAAACAAGTGTGTGGTTGTGGCAGCAGTTGCCACCCAGTTTAAAGTACTGCTACAAAATACAGCATTAAAATGTCGAATGGACGACACCTTCATGCATACAAGGGAAGCCTTCAACGCACGCCAATTTTTCTAACCTTAGTTATGACAACATTATAAGAATCAAAATTAAGGACAATCCCAAGCTTTTGGGTATAAATGATGGCATAATAGTTACACCATCCATGAAAATACAGTCCTATTGGTTTTTTTTTATAAATATTTCCAAATTGTTATTGTTTTTTTTTATATGTGTTATTTTTACTGTTTGTTATTGTTAATAAAGACAGGTAGTCTTTTATTATTTCTTTTTAATCATCTTGAAATTATGCCTTGCCAAAAAGATTTGGAGACATAACTGAATAGTGGTATGGGCTATCTGTTGGTCCGTCTGTACCTATTGATACATGTAGAAAGCCAAGGCAGCATATTTTCAGAAGAGAAAAAACAATTCAAGACAATTCTTTTCTGCTATATAATTTATTAATCAATTGGTTAAGTCATAAAACACTGAGAAGAAGCACTTGTTTAATATCAAGCACATTTTTTTAAATTTCAGTTATTTTCTTCAAAATTAAAAAAAATCACTCGCTCGCATCAGTTTAACTATGAAAAACCTGAAAAAATCTCTTTTAAAAAATTGAAAACATGTCGCTCGCCTTAAAAAAAACCATTCGCTCTACAAAATCAGAATTAAAAAAAATTAATAAAAAAAATTTCGCTCGCTCGCTCCTTATTTTCAAAGTTAAAAGTCCGAAGAACAAGAAATTAATTCTGTGTGGCCTTATGAGCAGTCTTCGGACAATGTCATTTGCGGTTGACCCGGGAAAAGTCTCGCTGTTTGTCATAGTAACATCGTTCGTAACGAAAGCAAACAACGTGTATAACCCTTTAATTTGGAATAAACATAGCTGACTTACTATGTAAAGTTACGGACGGTTTGTGACATGACATAGTGTGAAATATGGACATGTTATTGTGAAAAAAAGTTTACTACAATATAGAAAAAAAAAATACAAACAACGCACCCGGTTTATTTCATGAGGATTCACTGTAGATCTATTACCGACTTGTAGATTGACTTACATAATGCGGTTACATATTTACATAAAAGAAGTTCCTATGGAGGTAATATTCAGTATTAATATAACCATTATTTCATTAACGTAATGCCCACCACACTTGTCTGGCGTTAATTGATTGGATAAAGTCGGTCAGTAGTTATTAATCTCTTTCTGTTAATGACAGCGAGACACACAAATTATCCCAATACACTAAACAGTTAAGTGTATTATTACCATTGTAATCAAATCTTTACAGTGTGATAAATTATTGTTGTTGTTCTTGTTTGTCATTAACTGAAATCGACTTCAAAGTTAACTTTAAAAAGGTTAAAAAAATATAAAAAAACCCATCTTATTCCTTAGAGAGACATAATTGGACATTAAAATGTAATATCTGTCGATGTCGATTGTTTTCTCCAACTGTAATTAGGTTTTACGTTAGAAAAGCATGTTAATGTTCAAACATTCATAATCAAACAGTATAATTAAAAAATTACGTTAAAGAATCGAAGATACCAAGGAATAAATAGGAAACGATAAGTCAAGGACAGACAAAACTATGGCGAAACAAAAGAAAGAACAACAAAGCAAACAGACAAACAACACAAAATGCTAAACATGAAGTAACATAAGCCCTGGAAAAAAACCGGGGGGGGGGGGTCCAGGTGCTCAACTACAATAATTTTATCTACCGTGTGTTTGTTAATCAGTTATATACTTAATTTTATGGAATACGTATATTGGTTTTGTCAGTTCTTCTTGTTGCTGAACGTGGCGTTAAACACCATTCAAACAAACAAACAAACAAACATAGAATAGAAATATATTGTTGTCCTAACTGTTTAATTCTATTTAGACTGGTGATTTACCTGTATCCGAAGAGGAAGCGGGAGTACTCCCGGAGAACCCGGCCTTTTGGTGCATATTTTAAATGTATAAAACACACACACACACACCCACACACGCACACACACTGTAAATGATGCCTACAATTTGTTAGCTCGCCGTAACGGATTAGTGGATTATCTGTATTGATTTTGAGTAAATATGCCCAGGGAAAAGTTGTAACCAATATTTTGAAATTAACCAGACTGCAATTTGATGATCTTATTCTCTTTATCAAAATACAATTAAGACAATAGCAACATCGAGATATATGAGTTGTACTAATGCAACGTTGGCAAGTTACCAACACAGTCACTAATATGGCAGTTTCATAATAGGATTGTAAAAATATGGTTAGTACACAGTGTGTACAAAGAAAAACAATCAATAACACATTTTTAACCATATTTTCAATATATTTCTGTCTTTACCCGTCCGTCTTTGACGACAATATGTTATTTATAACTAAACACTACCTCAATCCTGAATTAATCGCTTAAAGGTAAGAAAACTAATGCCCTTCCCCAAGACAAGAACGAAAAAGACAATTAAAATGACAAATACAGTCATATTTATCTGACAGACGTTTTGTTTCATTTGTTTTCAACGCATCCTCATCATCTTCAGTTGACATGAAATAACTCCATAATACTCATTTTCAAAGACTGTAGTCAATTCTACGTTAATTTTAAATGCTGAATCAAAAAACTGCTAGACAAGTCAGACGTCTTCATTCGATGTCCTTTGTTTTCATTCTATACTTTCATACTGATATTTCTTTAACCACAAAACACAAACAATTCAAAATGTATGCACAACAGTTTCCTTAATTGAAAGCAATTGTTATTTTTCTTTTCTACAAATGAAGAGTCCCTATAACACAATTTCTGTAATAATAACTGCAATTGTTTTCGTGCAATAATTGTCAACGCCTGACATACTCCAACAACTAGACGAATGATTCTTAGTCCACTTATTCAGAATTTTCGTTAAATTGAAACAAATCCATATGTGATGACAGGAAAAGCACGCAAATTAGTTTTTCAGATTGAGATATGTATTTAAAGTATTCAATCATATTTGAAAAATGATGTATGCGCTGTCAGACTATATTCGTCGGTTTGTAATTAAAATAACAAATTTGTGAAACAATTTATATCTGTAAGCCTATAATCAAACTGGTTTTATTGATGTTGTCTGGCTATTAAAAAATCGAACTTTTTCTCCAATTTACAAGGATAAATGTAATTGATTTTTTGACATAATAAATTGAACTTATATATATGTCATACGGACCATTTTTATTTTTTCCACATATAGCACTATACTACAGAAGGCGCAAAATGACATAAGCCAAACAAATAAGACACCAACTACAACATCAAGGTTGGTAAAAGCAATTGCAAATGATGACAATCAAGGTGCCATAATTTGTAAGTGCAAAATAGTACATGTACCTCAAAGTCCATTACACAATTTGTAGACTGGCCACTTACTACAAATACAAAAATTGCAATTTTCTTATGGTAAAAATACTATGTGCATTATATAATGCTCAGTTATATAGTAACATTTTACTAAATAACTTTCAAGATCAATTTAAAGGATTGCCGATCAATGCCCCGCTTCCTCCCTTCAGATTGTGGGCTAGGTGAGATTTAAAAGATTGCCGGATCAAGGCCCCGCAAGTTCCTTTCAGATTGTGGGCGAGGGTGAGATTTAAAAGGTTGCCGGATCAAGGTCCCGCAAGTACCCTTCAGTTGTGCGAGGCAAGATTTAAATGATTGCCGGATCAAGGTCCCGCTTCCTCCCTTCAGATGGTGGGTGAGGTGAGATCTAAATGATTGCCGGATCAAGGTCCCGCTTCCTTACTGGTATTCTAGCTTCCTCATATAAAAACGTGGTCGCAATTTAGCTAAACGATTTAATCAAAGGTGTGCAAATTTCTACTATCTCACAAGTACTTAGAATGCAAATGGTCGATGAACTAGAAATAACTGCTTTATATGTCGATGCATGCTTATAATACAATTAAGCGCATCCTAAAAATCATGACATGTCAATATATATTACAGTTATCTGTAGCAAAAATCTGTAAAAATGTGTAATCAAAAACAGGAATTAAACTTCGAAGGAAAAATGTACCCTTTTCTGAACAAAAATTTAGACTATGTGGGATTTGTTTATTATTGATTAACCTATTTCTTATTCAAATTTCATATAATTCAAAATGTATCCAAATAGTCGCTTTTAAATATACTTAATCGAGATTTAGCAAAAATCTACGAGTGGTCACAGAATTGGCTAGTTAAATTTAACCCTAAAAAAACCGAATTAATGATAATTTCACGAAAATCCATAAAATCTCATCAACCAAAACTCCAGATGGACGACCATGATATCACTGAAGTAACCAGTCACAAACATCTGGGTGTTTACTTCTCCAATAACGGCTCATGGAATGAGCATATTGATTTCATCCTTCAAAAAACATATAAAAGAATAAATATTCTAAGGAAACTAAAAAAACATTTTGAACAAATTCACTTTAGAGAAATTGTATCTATCATTCATTTGACCAATATTAGAGTACGCGGACGTTGTCTGGGAAAATATAAGTCAAATAAACGAATTAAAACTTGAAAATGTTCAACTCAACGCGGCACGAATAGTAACCGGAGGAACGAAATTAACAAATGCATCCACACTTTACGAAGAAACCAAATGGGAAAGACAGACGTAAAGCACATAAACTTATACTGTTTCACAAAATAATTAACCAAACTACTTACATTACTTTCTTCCTGACCGTATTTATAATCGACATAATTACCCACTCGTCAAGCAAATAATCTTACGAAAATCTATGCCAGAACATCTCTGTACTTGAATTCTTTTCTTCCATCAACAGTTAACTTATGGAACAACCTACCACGGGACATACAAAACTGCAAATTCCTTCCTATATTTAAAAAAGGAATTCAGACTCATAATGACAAGACACAGAAATATTATTATACCGGAACGAGACAAGGACAAATTCTGCATACTAGACTTAGACTAAATTCAAGTTCCTTAAATTACGATTTATACTTGCGAATCTTAGATGAATCACCTAACTGTAGATGTGGAAGTCTTGAAACCACTTCACACTATCTATTGCACTGCCCATTGTACTCAGCATTGCGCCAGGAAATGTTAAATTCATTCGGTAATCTAATAATTGTTTTCGATACAAAATTGTTACTATACGACTCAAAAGACGTCAACGAAGAAGAAAACATACAGTTATTCAAAACTGTTCAAATTTACATCATCAAGTCCAAAAGGTTTACATCAGTTCAAATCTAATGTTATATTTACTTACATTTCATTATATTTTTCTTTTTTTCTTTTTAGCTTTTTTTTTCATGTTTTTCCTCACATTAATTTATCTACCATATGTTTTCATGTAGTTTAATTTTCGTTTCTTCTTATTATTGTACACTCTAATTATTCTCCTTTTATTATTGAGAAAATAATATTTATTCATTGTATTATTACAAAAGCATGTGCATTTTTGTTGTTAATAATATTGTGTGTTTTCAATACGTATCAAGGAGACCGATTAAAATAAGCATTTATTGCTTGTTTCTAAATCCTTCTTGTGTATGAAGAATGCTGTTATACTATTAATGTGTATGAAGAATGCTGTTATACTATTAATGTGTATGAAGAATGCTGTTATTCTATTAACGTGTATGAAGAATGCTGTTATACTATTAATGTGTATGAAGAATGCTGTTATACTATTAATGTGTATGACGAATGATGTTATACTATTAATGTGTATGAAGAATGCTGTTATACTATTAATGTGTATGAAGAATGCTGTTATACTATTAATGTATATGAAGAATGCTGTTATTCTATTAATGTGTATGAAGAATGCTGTTATATTATTAATGTGTATGAAGAATGCTGTTGTACTATTAATGTGTATGAAGAATGCTGTTATACTATTAATGTGTATGAATAATGCTGTTATACTATTAATGTGTATAAAGAATGCTGTTGTACTATTATTGTGTATGAAGAATGCAGTTATACTATTAATGTGTATGAAGAATGCTGTTATACTATTAATGTGTATGAAGAATGCTGTTATACTATTAATGTGTATGAAGAATGCTGTTATACTATTAATGTATATGAAGAATGCTGTTATTCTATTAATGTGTATGAAGAATGCTGTTATACTATTAATGTGTATGAAGAATGCTGTTATACTATTAATGATGATTTCTCTTTGAATAAATATGTTTACACCAAATAGTCGCTTTTGTTGTAAATATGTGTGATATGCTGTAAGCAATGAAGGTTTTGTAACATTTTAAGGATGTGTAATGACAATCATTCAGTCGTGATCTGCTGTAAACAATGAAGGTTTTGTAACATTTTAAGGATGTGTAATGGCAATTATTCAGTCGTGATCTGCTGTAAGCAATGAAGGTTTTGTAACATTTTAAGGATGTGTAATGACAATCATTCAGTCCTGATCTGCTGTAAACAATGAAGGTTTTATAACGTGTTATGACAATCATTCAGTCGTGATCTGCTGTAAACAATGAAAGTTTTGTAACATTTTAAGGATGTGTAATGGCAATCATTCAGTCGTGATCTGCTGTAAACAATGAAAGTTTTGTAACATTTTAAGGATGTGTAATGGCAATCATTCAGTCGTGATCTGTTGTAAACAATGAAGGTTTTGTAACATTATAAGGATCTGTTATAACAATAATTCAGTCCTGATCTGCTGTAAACAATGAAGGTTTTGTAACATTTTAAGGATGTGTAATGACAATCATTCAGTCGTGATCTGCTGTAAACAATGAAGGTTTTGTAACATTTTAAGGATGTGTAATGGCAATCATTCAGTCGTGATCTGCTGTAAGCAATGAAGGTTTTGTAACATTTTAAGGATGTGTAATGGCAATCATTCAGTCCTGATCTGCTGTAAACAATGAAGGTTTTATAACGTGTTATGACAATCATTCAGTCGTGATCTGCTGTAAACAATGAAAGTTTTGTAACATTTTAAGGACGTGTAATGGCAATCATTCAGTCGTGATCTGCTGTAAGCAATGAAGGTTTTGTAACATTTTAAGGATGTGTTATAACAATCATTCAGTCCTGATCTGCTGTAAACAATGAAGGTTTTATAACGTGTTATGACAATCATTCAGTCGTGATCTGCATCTGCTGTAAACAATGAAGGTTTTATAACATTTTAAAAATGTGTTATTACAATCATTCAGTCGTGATCTGCTGTAAACAATGAAGGTTTTATAACATTTTAAGAATGTGTTATTACAATCATTCAGTCGTGATCTGCTGTAAACAATGAAGGTTTTATAACATTTTAAGAATGTGTTATTACAATCATTCAGTCGTGATCTGCTGTAAGCAATGAAGGTTTTGTAACATTTTAAGGATGTGTAATGGCAATCATTCAGTCTTGATCTCCTGTAAACAATGAAGGTTTTATAACGTGTTATGACAATCATTCAGTCGTGATCTGCTGTAAACAATGAAGGTTTTGTAACATTTTAAGGATGTGTCAAGGCAATCATTCAGTCGTGATCTGCTGTAAACAATGAAGGTTTTGTAACATTTTAAAAATGTGCAAAGGCAATCATTCAGTCGTGATCTGCTGTAAACAATAAAGGTTTTATAATATTTTAAGGATGTGTAATGGCAATCATTCAGTCTTGATCTGCTGTAAACAATGAAGATTTTATAACATTTTAAGGATGTGTAATGGCAATCATTCAGTCTTGATCTGCTGTAAACAATGAAGATTTTATAACGTGTTATGACATACATTCAGTCGTGATCTGCTGTAAACAATGAAGATTTTGTAGCATTTTAAGGATGTGTAATGGCAATCATTCAGTCGTGATCTGCTGTAAACAATGAAGGTTTTATAATATTTTAAGAAAGTGTTATTACAATCATTCAGTCGTGATCTGCTGTAAACAATGAAGGTTTTATAACATTTTAAGGATGTGTAATGGCAGTCTTCAGTCGTGATCTGCTGTAAACAATGAAGCTTTTATAACGTGTTATGACAATCATTCAGTCGTGATCTGCTGTAAACAATGAAGGTTTTGTAACATTTTAAGGATGTGTAATGGCAATCATTCAGTAGTGATCTGCTGTAAACAATGAAGGTTTTATAACATTTTAAGAATGTGTTATGACAATCATTCAGTCGTGATCTGCTGTAAACAATGAAGGTTTTGTAACATTTTAAGGATGTGTTATGACAATCATTCAGTCGTGATCTGCTGTAAGCAATGAAGGTTTTGTAACATTTTAAGAATGTGTTATGAAAATCATTCAGTCGTGTTCTGCTGTAAACAATGAAGGTTTTATAACGTGTTATGACATACATTCAGTCGTGATCTGCTGTAAACAATGAAGGTTTTGTAACATTTTAAGGATGTGTAATGGCAATCATTCAGTAGTGATCTGCTGTAAACAATGAAGGTTTTATAACATTTTAAGAATGTGTTATGACAATCATTCAGTCGTGATCTGCTGTAAACAATGAAGGTTTTGTAACATTTTAAGGATGTGTTATGACAATCATTCAGTCGTGATCTGCTGTAAGCAATGAAGGTTTTGTAACATTTTAAGAATGTGTTATGAAAATCATTCAGTCGTGTTCTGCTGTAAACAATGAAGGTTTTATAACGTGTTATGACATACATTCAGTCGTGATCTGCTGTAAACAATGAAGGTTTTGTAACATTTTAAGGATGTGTAATGGCAATCATTCAGTAGTGATCTGCTGTAAACAATGAAGGTTTTATAACATTTTAAGAATGTGTTATAACAATCGTTCCGTCGTACAGACACATATTTATTGTACTGATGATAAAAGCAGATTAATAATGAAATGTCTATAATCACTAGCTGTTACAGTAAAATCAACGTCCAGACAACACAATACATTTATTTACGACGAAACGCATATTAATAGTATATATGTACGATACGTAATGGACAAAACATCTATTATTATCAAGAATATTTCTTATTTTTCCAAGTATAATTAAGTAATTAACTTAGATGCTATCGGATGATTTAAGACTGATGGAAAATGGGACTGTACTTTGGCGGCTTTCTAACAGGACATATGGAAAATGTGAATGTACTTTGGCGGCTTCCTCATATGACATATGGAAAATGTAAATGTACTTTGGCGGCTTCCTAATAGGACATACGGAAAATGTAAATGTACTTTGGTGGCTTCCTAATAGGACATATGGAAAATGTGAATGTACTTAGGCGGCTTCCTAATAGGACATATGGAAAATGTGAATGTACTTTGGCGGCTTCCTAATAGGACATTTGGAAATTGTAAATATATTTTGGCGGCTTCCTAACAGGACATATGGAAAATGTGAATGTACTTTGGCGGCTTTCTCATAGGACGTATGGAAAATGTGAATGTACTTTGGCGGCTTCCTAATAGGACATATGGAAAATGTTAATATACTTTGGCGGCTTCCTTATATGACATATGGAAAATGTAAATGTACTTTGGCGGCTTTCTCATAGGACATATGGAAAATGTGAATTTACTTTGGCGGCTTCCTCAGAGGACATATGGCTGAATGTACTTTGGCGGCTTCCTAATAGGACATATGGAAAATGTGAATGTACTTTGGCAGCTTCCTAACGGGAGATATGGAAAATGTGAATGTACTTTGCGGCTTCCTAACAGGACATATGGAAAATGTGAATGTACTTTGGCGGCTTTTTCATAGGACATATGGGTGAATGTACTTTGGCGACTTCCTAATAGAACATATGGAAAATGTGAATGTACTTTGGCGGTTTCCTCATATGACATATAGAAGATGTAAATGTACTTTGGTGGCTTTCTCATAGGACATATGGCTGAATGTACTTTGGCGGCTTCCTAATAGGACATATGGAAAATGTGCATGTACTTTGGCGGCTTCCTAACAGGACATATGGAAAATGTGAATGTACTTTGGCGGCTTTTTCATAGGACATATGGCTGAATGTACTTTGACGGCTTCCTAATAGAACATATGGAAAATGTGAATGTACTTTGGCGGTTTCCTCATATGACATATGGAAAATGTAAATGTACTTTGGTGGCTTTCTCATAGGACATATGGCTGAATTTACTTTGGCGGCTTCCTAATAGGACATATGGAAAATGTGAATGTACTTTGGCGGCTTCCTCATATGACATATGGAAAATGTAAATGTACTTTGGTGGCTTTCTTATAGGACATATGGCTGAATGTACGTTGGCGGCTTCCTAACAGGACATATGGAAAATGTGAATGTACTTTGGCGGTTTCCTCATATGACATATGGAAAATGTAAATGTACTTTGGCGGCTTCCTAATAGGACATATGGAAAATGTGAATGTACTTTGGCGGTTTCCTCATATGACATATGGAAAATGTAAATGTACTTTGGTGGCTTTCTTATAGGACATATGGCTGAATGTACTTTGGCGGCTTCCTAACAGGACATATGGAAAATGTGAATGTACTTTGGCGGCTTTCTCATAGGACTTATGGAAAATGTGAATTTATTTTGGCGGCTTCCTCATAGGACATATGGAAAATGTAAATGTACTTTGGCGGCTTTCTCATGGGACATATGGCACATGTGAATGTACTTTGGCGGCTTTTTCATAGGACATATGGGTGAATGTACTTTGGCGACTTCCTAATAGAACATATGGAAAATGTGAATGTACTTTGGCGGTTTCCTCATATGACATATAGAAAATGTAAATGTACTTTGGTGGCTTTCTCATAGGACATATGGCTGAATGTACTTTGGCGGCTTCCTAATAGGACATATGGAAAATGTGCATGTACTTTGGCGGCTTCCTAACAGGACATATGGAAAATGTGAATGTACTTTGGCGGCTTTTTCATAGGACATATGGCTGAATGTACTTTGACGGCTTCCTAATAGAACATATGGAAAATGTGAATGTACTTTGGCAGTTTCCTCATATGACATATGGAAAATGTAAATGTACTTTGGTGGCTTTCTCATAGGACATATGGCTAAATGTACTTTGGCGGCTTCCTAATAGGACATATGGAAAATGTGAATGTACTTTGGCGGTTTCCTCATATGACATATGGAAAATGTAAATGTACTTTGGTGGCTTTCTTATAGGACATATGGCTGAATGTACTTTGGCGGCTTCCTAATAGGACATATGGAAAATGTGCATGTACTTTGGTGGCTTCCTAACAGGACATATGGAAAATGTGAATGTACTTTGGCGGCTTTTTCATAGGACATACGGCTGAATGTACTTTGACGGCTTCCTAATAGAAGATATGGAAAATGTGAATGTACTTTGGCGGTTTCCTCATATGACATATGGAAAATGTAAATGTACTTTGGTGGCTTTCTCATAGGACATATGGAAAATGTGAATGTACTTTGGCGGTTTCCTCATATGACATATGGAAAATGTGAATGTACTTTGGCGGTTTCCTCATATGACATATGGAAAATGTAAATGTACTTTGGTGGCTTTCTTATAGGACATATGGCTGAATGTACTTTGGCGGCTTCCTAACAGGACATATGGAAAATGTGAATGTACTTTGGCGGCTTTCTCATAGGACTTATGGAAAATGTGAATTTATTTTGGCGGCTTCCTCATAGGACATATGGAAAATGTAAATGTACTTTGGCGGCTTTCTCATGGGACATATGGCACATGTGAGTGTACTTTGGCAGCTTTTTCATAGGACATATGGGTGAATGTACTTTGGCGACTTCCTAATAGAACATATGGAAAATGTGAATGTACTTTGGCGGTTTCCTCATATGACATATAGAAAATGTAAATGTACTTTGGTGGCTTTCTCATAGGACATATGGCTGAATGTACTTTGGCGGCTTCCTAATAGGACATATGGAAAATGTGAATGTACTTTGGCGGTTTCCTCATATGACAAATGGAAAATGTAAATGTACTTTGGCGGCTTCCTAATAGGACATATGGAAAATGTAAATGTGCTTTGGTGGCTTTCTTATAGGACATATGGCTGAATGTACTTTGGCGGCTTCCTAATAGAACATATGGAAAATGTGAATGTACTTTGGCGGTTTCCTCATATGACATATGGAAAATGTAAATGTACTTTGGTGGCTTTCTTATAGGACATATGGCTGAATGTACTTTGGCGGCTTCCTAACAGGACATATGGAAAATGTGAATGTACTTTGGCGGCTTTCTCATAGGACTTATGGAAAATGTGAATTTATTTTGGCGGCTTCCTCATAGGACATATGGAAAATGTAAATGTACTTTGGCGGCTTTCTCATGGGACATATGGCACATGTGAATGTACTTTGGCGGCTTTCTCATAGGACATACGGAAAATGTAAATGTACTTTGGCGGCTTCCTCATAGGACATATGGCGGAATGTACTTTTGACGCTTCCTAATAGGACATATGACAAATGTGAATGTATTTTGGCGGCTTACTCAGAGGACATATGGCTGAATGTACTTTGGTGGCTTCCTAATAGGACATATGGAAAATGTGAATGTACTTTGGCGGCTTCCTCAGACATATGGCTGAATGTACTTTGGCGGCTTCCTTATAGGACATATGGAAAATGTGAATGTACTTTGGCGGCTTCCATATATGACATATGGAAAATGTGAATGTACTTTGGCGGCTTCCTTATATGACTTATGGCTGAATGTATTTTGGCGGTTTCCTAATAGGACATATGGAAAATGTGAATGTACTTTGGCGGCTTCCTCAGACATATGGCTGAATGTACTTTGGCGGCTTCCTTATAGGACATATGGAAAATGTGAATGTACTTTGGCGGCTTCCATATATGACATATGGAAATGTGAATGTACTTTGGCGGCTTCCTCATATGACGTATGGCTGAATGTACTTGGCGGTGTCCTAATAGGATTTATGGAAAATGTGATTATCCCCGGCTTGCAACAAATGCGGACTTTTGATTGGTTGGTTACACGTCGGTACAAATCCCATGCCCCCGTCTTCGTTGCTAACGTCGCAGGGTGTATTGTTTGTGCGTTGCTAATATATGTTCTAGAGTACCAGTGTATGTTATTCCACAAATGAACATTTCTGTCTTTTTATATTTGTATTTGTACTTCCTTTCAAACATTGTAGATGCCCTATATTCACACTGACACACATAAATATGAATTAAATCGGAACTTGACGTCATTGTCTGTTGACGTTATGATAGCGTGACTTGAGGCGCCAAAATACCGATAGTAGGGAAAACAATGTATAACAAAATAAAAACACTTTAAACTCGCTAAGTCTGAGGTTATTACCAAAGGTAACATCCTCGACTTGGTAAAATGGGCATTGTCTTCATAAAAAACGTATAATTTTTTGTGAGCAACTGTGATGACGTTGTCCATTGAGCATTTTCTGACGACAAAAGAACCTATTTTCAGCCTTTTACACTTGCTAGCCGGGGATAAAACCGTTACCTACGTTATAACCCGGGTGTATGGAAATTGTACCACCTGAAAGTACTTCTGGACAGCCTTCGGCTTCGCCTCAGGCTGAACAGAAGTACTTTCAGGTGGTATAATTTCCATACACCCGGGTAATAACGTAGGTAACTGATAATGTACCTTGGCTGCTGCCTCATATGACGTATGGAAAATGTTAATGTACTTTGGCGGCTTCCTAATAGGACATTTTCCTAATATGGAAAATATGAATTTACTTTGGCCCCTCACTCAAAGGACATATAGAAAATAATTGTGTTGGTCTCTAACTGAGGTAACAACAAAACAACGACCAGAGTAGTATTTAACATGGCACGTCTTCTTGAGGAATATTTTAATTTTTTGAACAGGTTATTCGATATGACATGGTTCAGGTCTGTTTACGCCTAATCAAGCGGTTTATGAATGGTGTATAAAGGTTCAAATCAGGTTATAAAGTATAACCTGTTCAGAAATTTGTAATATTTCTTATAATTAAATTTTAACTATAAATCTGGAAAATTTTAATGGTAAAAACATCGATGACGTCATGGAACTATTTTCATTTTTAATGGAGTAAGAAAAGGTAAAAGACGAACCGAACGCAAGTTATAACGTATAATATGGGTTGCTCAATATGAATTGGCCAATAGGATTTAAGCTTACAAAGCAAATTAAATATTACATTAATATGTGCATAACACAATGATATTCTTTATGTGCCTTGTGTAATCATTGTTAATGATGTTAATACATGTAATTAATAATACCAAGGGTGTGCACTAGACTAATTTTGTTAAATTCACAGATTTATTTCCTGAAAACAGTGAACATGTTTTTCATTCGAAACTCTTAACATCTTCTAACAGTTTTAGGTTGAGCACCACTGATGCTCTTTGATTATACGGTCAGGTACGGTAAAAATCCGTGATATCATTGGCATCATTAAATACAAACTAAGATAACCAAATATAAAAAAAAATTAAGGGGGAAGGGAGAAACCGGAGTACACGGCGAAACCGCCACCATCAGTATGAAGACTGGCACTTCTTGTAAATTAAGATTGGCGTCTCGGACCCATAACATCGGTGTAAATAGTAGATTACTAACTACTTTAACCTCTCTGCCAGCAAGGCCCCAGAATGAATTATGTTAGTATCTAAACATTCACACCATTCTGTCCGCAAAGCCCTAGTATGAACTCTATTAGTATCTAATAAACATTCACGTATATATATCTTCATTCATGAACCGACTTTCTGGTACATTATGAAACTGATAAGACCATCTTCTTATCTACCTCGTACTAATACAGCACTGTATTTAGAGTTGTCCAAAAGGTCGGTCCTAAACATGAAGGGAAATTCCGACTGCCAGGAAAAAGTTCAAAAATCAAATGTAAAAGCAACTCTTTGGTTTTGTTTAATGACATTGTTGGTTCTATGTATTGGTGGACTTTCAATATATGAATTGTACGAAATTGTGGAATTAAAACGAGAGATACATATCCTTAAACGGAATACACAAGTTATAAACGAAGAACCAAAGGTATGTAGAAACTACAACTACTGAAACTTGTTGAGATTTTATGGATGGTAATTTTAACTTATTGGCAACTGGAAGCTTCTTGTCGGCTCTGTCTCCCGACTGAAACATATTCCGCAATTATTTGTAACAACATTAGAAAAAATTACAGTTACAAAATATGGTAGGATTAATCAATTTATCTTTTAATCTGAAATTCTGAAAGTACGTTAAATAGAAAATAAACACCTTCATAAATAAATTACGTTCTTGCTTTGTTTTTGTTTCGTTGTGTCTGTCTATTAATATTGATTGGTTTGTTGAATGAGTTTTTACGCCGCTGTTTTCAGCTATAATTTCCAATTTTTATATCGGTAAAAAGTCGGAGTACCGCAAAACTGAAAATCTTTGTCAATTAAGATTGGAGTCAAGCTCATCATGCCTGCAGTGAGACTAGAATCCGCAACCTCAGTGTTATCAGGCATACGATCAAAAGTAGATGTCTAACTATCTTAACCAGTCGACCACTTCGGCTCCGAGAAACACTGAATATTTAGACGTAATATGTAAATAATGCAGGCTCTCCGTTTTAGAATTTTTAATCAAGACACGAATTGTTTGTTTGTTTGTTTGATGGTGTTTAACGCCACTTTCAGCAACTTTTCAGCTATATCATGGCGTCTAGGTTTTATTGGCGGAGGAAGCCGGAGTACCCGGAAAAAAACCCGACCTGCGGTAGGAACATTGGCAATCCTTGTCAAATTAGGATTGGAGTCGAGTACACCCTGCCTGCAGTGAGAATCGAACCCGCAATCTTAGTGTTGACAGACCACGTGATCAATAGTAGACGAACTACTTTGACCACTTGGCCACCGAGGCTCCCACGAATTGTGCTGATAGACATAATTAAACTCTCATTCAGCACTTGTAGTCTGATGTTAATTTTTGGTCACGTCTAAAGGCAAGGTTCAATCCATCAGTTGATAAATCACAGAAAACAGTATAACCATGACATAGCATAAGATTAAAGGCAGAGGTACCACTAAACAATGGACGGGGAAAATTGTTAATTCAGTAAATATATGTCTGAATAATTATATTTTGTTTGAATGCTTAAATCGACTGCTTAATCGCATTAAAAATTTAAGATGTTGTTACATATCCCCTTTTCATTTACATCTAACAACATTCTGTTGTATTTTCCATGCTCGAACACTGAAGTAAGAGCTCAATTTTCCACAAAATTGTGATTTTTTTCCACCATAAGACAAATTGATAAGATAGCGTGTCACATCTACTTAAACTATTCACTGTGGTTCTATCTGAGATGTTAATATATCGTACTAAGTGTTTCTATGATCCATATCTGTACTTACTAAAATTCACCATAATTCTAATCATTAATCTAACTAACAGTCCCGAACAAAATATATATTTATATAAAATATTTAGCATCGTTCCGTAAGAAAGGTCAATACAAGTTAAAATACTGTACATGTGCTATTATATATATACAGGTCATTAAAGACACAAGTGTTTAACTATTATTACGCCAGACTATTATATATTTACATGCAACACCAATTCAGATAAATACTTTATGTAGTTCAAATGTTTTTACTTTAATTGTGGTCAATAGACTGACGATGGCTATGTTTACATAGTACAGTTAGTAAGACTTTTTATTGTATAAAACAAAATATATTAATTTCATTTTATGACTTTATAAATAAACATTAACATAGTTTATTTATAGGGATCAGATAAGAACTCGTAACAATGATTGATACGACTGTGAAGTACTTGTGTACTGTTGCTATTTATAGAATGGTCACTTGGGGCTATTAATATCTTTTGGTTTTTGTTGTTGTTTGTCCTTGCATCTGTTTGGTCCGGATTTGTAATTTTTTCCTTTTTACCGTACGGTTTGCACACTCCCGAAGGAATGAATGCGTTTGTGTCGTCCTAAATGTATTTTCATTATATATATATAAATTATGCCTTCTTATTATTGTTCTAATGCTGTATTGCTCTAACGTTTTACTCTACATCTTTTACTACAGCGTTTATTTGCTGTTCTGTTCCGCGTTACAATGTCATTAGCAAGACCCCAAGACATCATTGTTATTTATATGCAAAACTTATTACATTAAAGCTTGATAAAAAATAAGTTTTGAAAATTCAGTTATGTTTTTATTTTCATTTCAAAAATGAGAAACTGAATCTTACAGTACTTCCAGTACCCCTCTGAATGTGTCCTTATAAACAACGCTTCATTTCAGAGTCGACCGATTGCGCCAGTAAACCTCTTTCCAAACTTTTGACATGTATATTTTTCAGTTAAAAGCGGGATTCATAGATACTGTGAAAGGTGGCGTGAATCAGATGTCAATACTAAAACATTCTGTTAGAAAACTTGCAGTCTAAGTCACTGTCATTATGCAAAAACATTAGAATGTTAGACTTTCCCCTGTAATGAATTAAAGGACAATTTAAGGGAATAGATTCAAATTGTCTGTACCAAAAACGATTGCCAAACCTTGGTACACATATCTGGTTTTCTGGTTTTAGGTTGGGACAAATCCTATTTCTGTTTTTGGAGTTGTTTTTCAACAGTCCGTCGGCATTGCAACGGGTACCAACTGTGCTCAATTGATATTCTATATATATATATATATAGCGGCATTTATACATGGGATTCTTAAAAACAAGAACAAAAGGTTTAACCCTCTCCTTCAATTTCACGTTCTGCTATTATTGATGACATGCTTTTATTGAATAATCCAAAATTAAGTGACTATTATTATCTCATTTTGAAATTAACGACACCACACAGACTGCTAAGTCTGCCTCATACGTTGATATTTATAAAGAAGTTGACAATGAAAGGGCCCTGAGAACCAATATTTTGAGATGATTTGATTTGCCCTATTGTGAACTTTCCTTTTTTGGTGTGGCAATATTTCACTATCACCTGCATATGGAGTGTACGTCTCCTAATGGTCAGGAACTTAACATCCTGTAGTTTTTATACAAATGTCCTTTATAGAGGGTGTCTGTTGACAGAAAAGCTACCTAACAAGGGGTTCACAATGACATCTGAAAAATTTTTGGGTCGCCAGCATGACTTAAATTGGTCTTTACCGATTTCCCTCATTATTGCTGGATTTTAGATACACCCTGATATGACTTATTGTCGAATTTTAACCAGAGTTATACGACGAGTGCCATGAGTTGCCTGCCTTTCCCGAGCATCTGGGCTCACTCCCGTTTTGAGTGGTCCTCTCATTTGTTTCACCATAGTTTTATCTGTCCTTGTCTTAACGTTTCGAGGACTCCTTCGATTCGTTTTGTCTTATACAAAATTTATCCTGTTCACTTCCTGTATCCGTCCGTCGTTATACTACACCATTCAGTCATTGTTCTCTTCCTTTTTCAGTCCGCAGTAACACTACTTATAATTTGTTTTACAGGAACGCTCCAAGAGACAAGTTAATCCAACGCTTAGTCCTGATCAAACAGCTGCCATTACATCAATTGCGGTACTTACACATAATTTATTATATTCATCATGTTGATTTAATTGTTTGATATGTTAAAACACTTTCTGCAGCAATTCTATAGCTATATCTTGCAATTTTGGCTGCACTGTTGCAAGTTATTACCCCCGATAGACGAAAGAAAGACTGATGTCCTTTTCACTAACACTGACACAAAATTCTTGAAATATTGGGGATAGTTTTGTTCATTTCGTTGAACATCCAAGTTGGAATAGACCAGACGATCTTTTCTATACAAATTTTCAGTTGTTTTACATCTATATAAAATGTATACATCTCGACGATATTCTGTTGCTTCCAACACATTATGTGGTTACATGCAGTTGAACTCATTCGTTATACCTAAGTTTATATTTTTATCTCGACTGTTATATTATGAGCAACAAACACGTGCCATGGATTTGAAACGTGTATAACCTGCCATAAATTTGAGTACCTTCAACTTTGGCCGTGTACTTTCTAAATGCATGACGTCATCTGCCGTAGATCTGAGAATGCTCATTCGATTGAGGAAGTACAACGAGCTGTGTCTAACATATTTATCTTTATATAATGTTTAATTTCAGGACTTACTAATACAACAACGTTGTACTAACAATACTACATGCTTAAAAGGTTTGTTAAATTTTAAATTATATTTTGTAAATTTCTTTTTCCTTTGTATTTATTTTAATATAAACTTTTTAAAACTTATGTAAATACAGTCCACACACATAAATTTAATTGATATGCGTTAATTAGTTTCGTCGAGAAAGATTAACACCATATGCGTTATTCTGAAGGCATGGTTACAATTTG
The DNA here is from genome assembly GCA_944474755.1 of Limnoperna fortunei. NCBI lineage: Eukaryota > Metazoa > Mollusca > Bivalvia > Mytilida > Modiolidae > Limnoperna > Limnoperna fortunei. Next base: position 19,552,977 of record OX104123.1, on the reverse strand, counting down.
TTGACGTTTGACTACACATGTGGGATAAACTTATTAAGGACATGGATAGAAATTTAGTTATATTATGACACTAAAGCGGCCACTCATATTTTACGTCGTATTCAAACATATTTGAACTATATTAAATGCTACATAGGGACAAAAAACCCTGCCTTTTCCAGAAATAAATGCAACATTAATAACACATGTCACAATGTTTACCTGTTACCTAATTAGCTTTAGTATCAGTATAAACATAACATTACTATTTCTCATAAATTCCCAAGACTATCCAGCATTTTAAAGATTACAGATTACTAAATGAGGTCATCAATACAATTTATATATAGAAATAATTAAAGTGTTTTAATGCTATTGATATGTATATTTTAAAAAAGGTCGAAATGAATTATTACTATGTTTGATAGTTTTACTTTTATAAATGTACGTGTACATTTCTTTTATGCAGGTGATCCTGGTAAGTGTTTAAAGTCCTTTTGTTTGATAAACTGCAACATAAGGTATTCAATATATTTTATTTCATATGTTCATAATTTGTTAACAAATTTGAATATGTCTGACATCAAAAACGTTTTTTAAAATAGAAACTATCTATTTAATTACACTAGCATGCATATGCTAGTAAATTTTAATTTTATATTAGAACACTATTCGATTTTGAAATCAAGTTCAAATTCAAGTATTTGGTTAAAATTTGCCTGAATAATATGTATACTGTAACACGACCAAAATAACTGATCATAAAGATAACCTTAGCAAGGACTCTTCAGATTTCCTATTGAACAGTTTATAATCATGAACTTTGAGCACCTGAGTGACCCATGGTTTTTATTGGGTTCGGGTTACTCACTGGCGTTTTGTGTTTTTGGTTTATGTTTTGTTTGGAATATAGTTGTCTTAATCCAGATTCGTAATCGTCCCCTGTTAGATCTTGTTACTCAGTCAGTATCGCCATTTTTCTTTGAACGTAATGCCATAGTTATTTACATAGAATGAAAACCACACATACATACCTGCCCTAACATAATTTTATTATTTGAACGTGTTTTCCTGTTATTTTAAACGTACAACGAAACTGATCTGATTATCTTAGAAAATGTGGAGTAAATAACACATTTTGCACTGAAATATATGTGAATTTTGTTGCTATAGGCATTGTAAATAATAATAATTTGTCAATGAACACGGAAAACGATAACATTTTATCATTAGCCGAGTGTCTTTTTTCTAAAAAGGTCCAAAAGGAGACAAAGGTGACGCAGGACTAAAGGGAGAGATTGGGTCTACTGGAACTCCAGGAAGTAAAGGTAATGATCCTGAGACAAAAACTGTTATGAAAAGGACCCTTCTTTTTAAAAATATTTTGTTTTCCAATCTTTATGATTGACATTAGTTATTTGACATATTAAAAAAAAAAAAATATAATGAGCAGAATAAAATTAACACGTGACTGTTTACTAACTTGTATTGTTTAATATCAATTACAATTTTTCAAAAATCCGTATTAAATTTAGCGCATATAAAAATTGCGGGTGTAGAAATTATCTATAAAATATGTTTAACTTAAGTTATCTATAAACAAATAAATATATATGATCCTCCCGACGTTTTTTTTGTAGAGAATTACATACTCAAATTTGAGTTCTACAGCTTGGAGCACAAAAAAATATTAACTTGTTTTGTTTTATAAATATATCCTTTATTCATGTTTTAATTAAGAACGATTTTTCTGGCATTTTCAACTATTCTTTATGTATTTTGACTAAAATGAGATTGTTTACCTTCTGCAATATCTTTGAAGGCGACAAAGGAGATACTGGTAGTACAGGCCTTAAAGGAGAGTTCGGTGCAAAAGGCGACCAAGGATTACAAGGACTTGTAGGGGCTAAAGGAGAACCAGGAGCAACAGGCCCCCAGGGTGTTCAAGGTCCTAAAGGAGAAGAAGGTCTTTCAGGACAAAAAGGTGTTGTGCAAACTATAAAATCGTCGTTTATTTTACGGATTAGAGGCCTTCTAGGTACCAATGTATATCTCCGATGATTTTTGACTTTATTTCACCTATTTATTATGCGGAGAGAGAAAAACGGATACTTAATACATATTATATAGCTCCCTTTTCTTCATTTGGTCAAGCTGCTGTAAATTGTATTTTGTGAAAGCAAAATTTTTAGTCTTGCAGTATTCTTTTTCTTTTCATGTAACACCCTTGGCATTTAGTATACAGGTCAAAACATAAAAGCATAGTTTCTTGTTACGAGGAATTCATGCATGTTCTAGACTTTCACCATATAAATTTGCTTAAATATGCTTATCTAAATAGTTTAATTATATCAAATTCTCATTAAGCAACAGAATGTCCAACGGAAGGCTTGGTGCATTAAATTACATTCAATACGGACTGCACATGAACTAAATGTCTGTAAGTGCTGCAAACTTGCTGAAAGAAACCCCATTCCAAGAAAAACCCAGTATTTAAAGCCTGTTATTGAAGATCCAATAAAAAAATCAACTGCGTTTTGCATATAAAAAATTTCAATAATATAAATTGTATATAAACCAATATTCAATGATCTCCCTCGTTTTAGGTGATCAGGGATCTACTGGAAGTCAAGGAAACACAGGTGTGAAAGGAGACCAAGGTGTGACCGGAGCCGCTGGGGCCAAAGGAGAACCTGGATTGAATGGACCAGTTGGACCTCAAGGTGAAAAAGGTGAACAAGGTTTAAGGTAAACAAAATCTGGATCAATTATTTACTCTGCCTTAAGAGAGATGGTCGTTTTATACGTTTGATTACATGTTTTACATATAAAGCTTTGCAAATTAAGCCACAAGCGGCAAAAATACCAAATTACACAATTAATTTTAATTGTACCTAATTAAATTAGTGCAGCCAATCCATCTTAAACTGTTTTCCTACCGAAAGTCGGGGGTTTTCTCCGGGTACTCCGGCTTCCCCCCACAATAAAAACTGGACGCCATGATATAGCTAAAAATCGCTGAATTAAACACCATTCAAACAAACAAAACCATCTTAATCTTCCATATTATTTTAACATAGAATTAAGGGTTATACAAGGACCACTGTCACCTTCTTTTTTATCAGTTAAAAATTCCAGGTTTTAATTGGAATTTGAACGTGCACTGTGTTCCTAGACTTAAATTCAAGCTAATTTAATCTAGTATCATGTCCAATCAAATGATAATTAATTCAACGCTATAAACGTTGTAGTGGGCAGCAAGGAGTTAAAGGAGATCAAGGCTTGACTGGATTAAGTGGTCCCCAGGGATTAAAGGGTGAAATAGGACAAACAGGAAAGGATGGGAAAGATGGACTACAGGGTCAGAAGGGTGATCAAGGAGTTCAAGGTATATTATTTTCTTTTTGTTACAGTGCAAACAATTCACAATTAGTTAAATCGAACTGACTTAATTTTTTGTAACCACGCTAAGATTTAATTTCTATATACAATGTAATGACTTTTTTTAACCACACTCAGGTATAATTTGTTTATACAATGTAAGAATTCACAAGTATCAAATACTATTTGTAGAATAAAATACTACACAATTTCACAGACATAACTTTTATTCCTTTTGCAATGTTATACCATTTATAATGATAAATTTATATTATATATGTAAATTTTTACAAAAATCCAAAGAGCAAAGTATTTATTTAGGTGAGAAGGGAGATACTGGTAGTATAGGACTAAAAGGTGACACCGGACCTCAAGGTTCAACTGGACTTAAAGGAGAACAAGGCATACAAGGAATAACAGGGTTAAAAGGAGAACCTGGACCAACTGGTATTCAAGGACTTAAAGGTGAACAAGGATTAACTGGACTTCAAGGTTTTCAAGGCCAAAAAGGTAAAATGAATGCTTCTAACACTGTACATCTTTTTTTAACTGAAATTAAATTTTGTATTTGTTTCACGTACAAATATTTTTGGTTTGAGCTTGACTGGTGAGTACTGATTAGATGAAACGCGCGTCTAGTTTCCTTAATTTGTTAACCTTGGTATTATGAAATCTGGATTGTCAGAATAGTTATTTTATGTAAAAACGTCGTTTTATTATTCAGGCGAACAGGGAGTCCAGGGAATTCAAGGTGTTGCAGGGTTAAAAGGTGATCAAGGTGATCGTGGAGCCACTGGGGCTAAAGGAGAACAAGGAATGGACGGGCCATTCGGCCCTCAAGGCATTAAAGGCGAACAAGGTCCTAGGTAAATACATACATGTTTACGTGTGCAAAACTATAAATTAACGTGTGTTGTGAGATGTTATTCTTAAATTTAAAAAAGTATAAAAATGGTATAAAAATGGTAAAACTGTTTTGTTTTGACTGTTTTCTACCTATAGAAAAGTTATGTTTTTCGTTAAATTGTCATAATGTTAAAAAGCTCAGACTTTCTACGATAATTATATTTTGAAATTTAAAAACTTAAAAATTAAACTCTAAAATTAAAAGCTTATTATATGTTATTACTAACTACGATTTAAGTGGTAGCAAGGGTAGCCCAGGAGATCAAGGTCCAGCAGGAATGCAAGGATTGGCAGGTCTACAGGGTCCACAAGGAGTTAAAGGTGACGCTGGCCTCCCAGGCAAAAACGGCATAGATGGCCTGCCAGGGACGAAAGGTGAACAAGGAATTCAGGGTATTCCAGGATCAAAGGTAAGATCTTTATCTTTATCTTTGAACAACATCTGAATGAAATACTTCAAATTATTTACTCTGTATAGAGAGGATCGTTTCAGACTGCAATTACCAGTTTAACGGAAAAATATAGAATGAAGCTTTGTTAATTAATCCACAGGAAACATAAATACCAAATCACACAATCAATTGAATTCGTACCTAATACAGTCAATCCATTATCTTCAAATTCCTTAATATTTTTACATACAAGCTAGGATTATATATGGACTGTTGTCTCTTATCAGCTTCATCATTAAAACATTCTAGCTTAAAACTTGAATTTGTATGTACCTTGTGTTTCTAGACTAAAAATCAAGCAAATTTAATCGAGTACCATTTTTAATCAAATGTTTATTGATTTAACGCTATAAACGTTTTAGTAGCCAGAAAGGAGATAGAGATCAGCGGACTTAATATCATAGTATATGTTTCTGTGGATTGCATTTTTGTTATCAATACATTAATGGTAAATGCAGTCAGTTAGGGTTTTACGTTTGTTTGCTTATTTTAACGTTTAAATGTTTAAACTCATTTCCTATAAAATAATAAAATAAAAATAAAATAAAAAATAAAACAATTAATACAATGCTTAGCCTTATTGATATAAGTAATAAGGAACTAATTAGGTTTAACAAAAAATAATAAAAGTTATGTAAAATATCTTGGTCACAAAAAGATGCCGACGGAAGCAAAAAAGACAAAAGTTAAAATGTAGGCGAAATTTCTTAGTACACAAACTGCACAAGTATAACTTTATCTTTTCATTTCCCTTTTTAAATCAATCACACAAAAATTGCGGAGTTTTCGGTCTTTTTTGAAGTTACTTATTAAAGTTATAGAATTTTTGGACACTTTTTGATATTGACTTTTTGTTAAAAAATCAATACATGAAATCTTCTCAGAATGTCTACGATACGATCCGAGCTCCTTTAACATATTTACGATACTTAAATAGTAGATCATATGTATACAAAATCTGTTTAAGTTTGGTGAGTTACCTTATACAGTTTTGTAGTCAGGTATATTCTATTTAATTTCTCAGATGACAAAACTCCGAATTAGAAATAGTGATTTGTGCGATTGGAAATTTTTAAATACACAGCCATGTAAATACATTTTTAATTAATTTTTTGCATGTGTTTTCGAAAAGGGAAGTGAAGGAGAACCTGGTCCGTTTGGTCCACAGGGTCCAAAAGGTGAAGAAGGAATCCAGGGCCCAATAGGTCTAACAGGTCCACAAGGACAGACTGGCAGTGTAGGGCCACAGGGGCCACCAGGAGCCGTGGGTCCACAAGGTACTGTTCTCTTATTTAATATAAACGTTTTTCTTCATTGTCTTTAACAAAAACATATAAATACCTTAGTAAGTAAATTTTACGTTTTGATGATTTGTTTTTTTTTCTTTGTTTTTGCAAATATAAATTAATTTTGAAAAATTGAAATATTTTGTTTGCAGTTGTTACTTAATTCATAATTGTTTGCTTTAGGCGCAACTGGTCCTAAAGGCGAACAAGGTATCCAAGGACCACAAGGTACCAAAGGTGAAATAGGGTATCAGGGACCACGAGGAGAAAAGGTACATTAAAAACCAATTACAAATGTTAATTAATATCAAGGATTTACCTATTTAAAACTTGGGCTTAGAAATAAGTCGTGCACTTCACTAGTAATTCAATTCCGTTACCTTTTTCTGCTGCGTAGGCGTCAAAATAACCATAAAGTCATAAAAATACCAGTAGTAACAAGTAGGCGGATTAGCCTTAATTAAGATAACTCTCATTTTAGAAAGAAGTAAGAGCAATAAACCAAAGTTTAATTTTGAAATAAAATACCCACGCTGTTTTGTGATTTAATACATTTACGAAGTTAAGATACGTTTTCTTTAGTTTTACATTTAAATATATTTATTTATATATGTCATTTTGATATTTCATATATGTTTTACACATACACACATGCATATGGTAGATATGTGATATATATTTCAGGGAGATATGGGTTTGACAGGTTTACAAGGCTCACAAGGGGTACAAGGTCCCAAAGGAGATGTTGGACCTGTTGGTATTACAGGTCAAAAAGGAGAAAGAGGCACCGATGGAAGTTCTGTCAGTTGTTGTAGTAACTTGGGTAATAAATGGTTTAATTTTTTTTTCTGACAGTGTATTGGGATGTCTTTTTTATATTGGCTTTTGCTTTCATTGATGTTCTGTTGTTTACTGTAAAACTCTATTTATTGATTCTTGGTATCTGTACAAATAATTTTGTCTGATTTTTCTATAGTAACATTAGAAATACGCAAATTCCTTCTGTATCCCACTTTAAAGTCTGGGTTATACGCAATTGTTTGTTGTTTGAGCTTTCAGTTTTTCACTATTTTTTTTTCTATTTTTGTTACGTAATATTGATTGTTTGATTTATCAGTGATGTAAGTACTACACGTTTACATTATTTGGGGTTCACAGATTATCGAGTTAAGTGATTTGTTTTTTGATTGGCTTTTCCGTAAAACATTACTAAATCCATACTAGTACACTATTGTACACTTGGAAATAACGTTTTATCGAGCATGCGTAAACAATTTCTCTGTTGTTTACTTAACGTCCATCGTTGGTATGAACCAGTCAAACATTGAGTATAATTATCAATTATTGTATATGTACACTTTGAGTTCCCACGTTAGGTCTACACAAGTCTTATACGTCATCATATGGTTGTGCTTCAACGCAATTCATAATTTGTAAACATTAAAATAATATTCAGCAATAAAAATTGTTCATTGTTAGAAATATTTTACTTTCCTTTCCAATTGTATTATTTTACTTGGTATTTTGATTGATAATAATGACATGCATGTATCCGTTCGCAAACAACAAGTGACAACACGAAATGTGAATTTAAATATTAGGATTCTTTTCAATTATTGTTTCGATTATTGGATATAGCTTTCTGTGGATTACGCTGTACATAGATCGCTTCATAGTTAAACATATTAGATGTAAGATAATTACTATCATAAATACAAGCTGTACAATATATCTTATATGATTAATAAATTATTATATTTTAGTTAAACCATACATTGATGGCGTAGAAACATTCTATGTCAAAGCTAAATTAGGAACTACAATTTTCTTGCCATGTCGTAGTCATGGTAACCCTGAACCAAGTAAGAAGTGGACTAAAGACACGGCAACGGCTGATGTTACTAGAGGAGCCCAAACTATTGATGGTCTTATTATTCCAAATGCGCAGATAGGTGACAGCGGTGTCTACCATTGTAGAGTGGAGAGTGGATTGGGCATGGCAGAGAAAACTGTAACAGTGGATATTTATGGTAATTTTATATATACGTTTTTAATCACCGAATGCGCGATAATTACAATTTTTTTTCGTAATGATTTTAGTATAAACAGAGGTACAGAAAAATGTCGATTGTTTATTTAATGTTATAAAAATGTCTTCAGGACATTGTTCATATCAGAATTTGTAATTCCTTATTTACTACTTTTCTTGTCTGTAAATACACCTCAGTAAGACATTTCAGTTGCAATTGCCATCTAAGATAATGATATTGCATAAATATTTCTTATTGCCAAGTATTCTAATTAGCAGATATATAATTGTTAGAATGAAACTTCTTAATGGTGTCTGCATTAGCCTAATATTCGTAATGGATTTTTTGCAGTGCTTTTACTCTATATTGTAATTTGCGTCAGTGTTTACATTTTGATGGTTCATACACAAATATGGAACGCCGTAGCTGCCTTATGTGTACTTGCTTTTATATATGCACATAGTTTTTCTCCATAGGCATATACTTATCTATATATGCACATAGGTTTTATATATATGCACATAGTTTTTCTCTATAGCATATACTTATCTATATTTGCACATAGTTTTTCTCTATAGGCATATACTTATCTATATATGCACATACTTTTTCTCTATATGCACATACTTTGTCTTTATACTTTTTCTCTATATGCACATACTTTTTCTCTATATGCACATACTTTTTCTCTATATGCACATAGTTTTTCCCTATATGCACATACTTTTTTTCTATATGCACATACTTTGTCTTTATACTTTTTCTCTATATGCACATAGTTTTTCTCTATATGCACATACTTTTTCTCTATATGCACATACTTTTTGTCTATATGCACATACTTTTTCTTTATATGCACATACTTTTTCTCTATATACACATAGTTTTTCTACATATGCACATACTTTTTCTCTATATGCACATACTTTGTCTTTATACTTTTTCTCTATATGCGCATACTTTTTCTCTATATGCACATACTTTTTCTCTATATGCACATACTTTGTCTTTATACTTTTTCTCTATATGCACATAGTTTTTCTATATACCTATATACCTTTTCTATATATGGACATACTTTGTCTATATACTTTTTCTATATATGCACATACTTTTCATATAATTACATCCGCAGTTTAAAGACAACTCTGACCGTATGCGAAGACAACTATGGCCGTATCAGAAAACAACTCGGACCGTCTGTTGTTCATTTTCATTTTGTCAAATATTAAAATCAATCATACATTTTATTACTTATGTTAATCCCTCGATCCGGGACATATATAGTATATAATGCCCCTGCCTCTCCTGGTGAATGAATGAAAACTTTGAAGATTCTAAAGGAAGAAGAAGAGAGATTATTATCCAACTATAAAAGTTCTTTCATTTGATCAATTGATTGGCATAACATTCCTTCAAAAGCAATGATTTAGCATAAAAACAACATGGATATGCTTAAAAAGAACAAGATCTCGGGCTAAGCGCGCTGGAAAAGTATGTCACCTTGGAGTATACTAAAATAGATTGCAGAATCCTGGCAGTGTCCTGATTTTATCCCATATGCGAGTAGAATTTTCTGATGATTTTTTACTTGTTATTAATCAAACCTAAGAGGTTATGAATAAAAGAAAGATTACAGTTTAAGGTTACGGGGTGGAATCAGAAACATATATAAGACAGTTTTTCAAACATCCTGAATAAATTTATGAACATATCTAAGATTGTATTTAGGGTTACGGGGTAGAATCAGGAACATATATAAGACAGTTGTTTAAGGTTATGGGGTACAGTCGGGAAATTATACAAGACAGTATTTAAGGGCTATGGGGTAGAATCAGGAACATATACAAGACAGTTTTAAGGTTACAGGGTAGAATCAGGAATGCTTCGATGGGGTTCGCTTTATAGGTGGTGTGTTTGATTCTTTAATCTGCGTGTTTTATATTTATTAGGAGTTACCGTACCTACAGAGTTGTATGAAAAATGAATTATGTTATTTACATCAGATAAAATCGGATTAAAATTTAAAATATAAAAATCTGTGAACGCTGGAAAAAGATGGGATGACAAAATAAGGTAACTTACCACATTACTGTCTTTACATGTTTTTTGCTAATGCCAAGATCGTGTCCAATTCTACAATCTTTTGGGAGGGATTTTATTTTTAGCTAAATTTTCAAAATCATATAATTTCGTTATTACTTCATTATAACTTCAAATCTAAAGTTCTACTAAATTATCGGCTGGTATTACAAAATTTTCTAGGGTAGACTTTTTGGAATTAAAGTCTCCCACAAGAGCTAAAATAGTGTTTTCTTAGAAAAATATATGATTTCGTCTTCTAATTCTGAGAAAACATTCTCAGATGAATATTTTGACTTTTTTCGGGGGATGTATACACACCCAACTAGATATTAGTGAGATGGTACCCATCTATGTGGGCCCCGCTGACCTTGAGGTCAAGGTCAAAGATCATCAACTATGGTATGCGACACATCGACTTGATATTATGTACCCACATTCCAAATATCAAAAGACTACCTCGAAAGATAAAAAAATTACAGCCAAGACATGAATTTGTTATTGAGAAAGCAATAATTCCATTCATGCTGCAATTTATTTATATTGAGTGCTTTGATTGGATAAAATCACTTAAATGGCGTCTTCTCAGATAATTTATATATCGATATTTCCTCTGAGCGGACTACTTTCAGTATCCAATGTAAACAAGATGGCGTCCTCCTAGCGTATCGTCAGGGAGAGGGGAAAATGTTTTCTTTGCCCCAATGATTTCCAATTAAATCGATTTAGATTTCAAATAAAATATAATAAAAATACAATTTAGTGTTTCATTTTGTTATTTCCTATCAATATCTACAGAACCGTGATTCCTTTGGTACTATGTTTTGCATATCCCTGCGCTTTCCGGCATAGGTGCGTTTTGAGGTCTAGATGGGTTTCTGTAACTGTTTTTGCTGTTTTAAAAATCGCAAGGATTATTTCACAGAATTATAAGGATTAAACACTTGGTTTTAGGAAATTATCAATGTGTAAACTCCGGCGACTCCCTCACAAACCTGACATAAAGTCCTTCGGACTTTATTTAGTTTGTGAGTGAGTCGCCGGAGTTTACACATTGATAATTTCCTAAAACCCAGTGTTTAATCCTATAATAATGTTATCTTAAGGTAATAGTTCAAGGTCACAGGTCACCAACCACAGTATGCGACACGTCGCCTGGATAATAAATAAATAATAAATAGATTTTCACCTTTTATACATGAAATGTCTTTTGATAGCCCTACCCATTCAACAAAATCATTATAAGTTGAAATAAAAGAAATGTGTTTTTCTAATTCTTTCCTATAAGTTATACCAAATGCCTCCTGATTTTCTTGTACAGTTTCTTTCTGTTTTTTTAAAAAAAACAACTATAGCCAATTGGTAATTCAATAATATCATCACCTGTTTCACATAGAAAAATTATATCATATCTTTCAACTACATCAATAAATAACACATTTGATTTGAGACCATGCACATTTATAAAGTATAGTTTGTTTTATTTCTAACATTTTGTTGTTTATCCGATGCGTTGTCCTAATCATAAATTCTTTTAAGCGGATCCTCCTCTCCGGGTAGTTGAATGTTTTGGGATGGTGCCAATTTTGGGTACCAAATACCACCAACGTAGATCTGATCAATTAACATTTTAACTTGCCTTTCTTGACGTTTATACTCCCTCAGTTTCGGATATTGTTGATATACTTTATATGGCTTGCCTTTAAGATTTTCTGGTTCTCCTTCACACCGATCAATTGACTTACATCATTTTGGTGAAAAGTAGTATGACACGGTGAAAAAAAGATCGAAACAAGTTCGAAACGATGAGGGCACAGGTACGTTTTTCCGTTTTTTTTAGTTTAAAATTTAATACAGAGAATAAAATATATTAAAAGACGATTAAGCATAGATATGAGCATAGATATATTCAGTTTTTTAATCTCTTATTTTTATTTTTTGTCCATCTAATCTAATGAAATAAGCGGGAAAATGCAGATGTCGAACATTAAAATGATAAAATCACCTTTAATGGTAATTTGTTTCAAGTCTACCTTTTTAGTATATAGAATATTCATTTAGATGTCGTTTTGTGCCAAAAATTTATCATTAACCTACTGCATTAAGAATATTAATTTGATTTTAATTGCATAGTTAGAGAAAGTGGGATACGGAATAAACCAGCTCAATTATACGATTAAAGCAAGAAATATGAGGTTTTTTAAAAATATTAAATACTGCTAATAGATTGCATTTTATTAATCTGTAACCTACTGCGTTTAAATAGTATATTTTAAATATTGATTCGTGGGTTTATATAAAGCATGAATAGTAAGATACGTAAATTAACTTTGATTATTGTACCTAAAATATGCAATGTACAATTTGCGATACACAATAACAGTCGAATGAAAGCTTTCAAACTATGCTTAGTGTTGGTATACATTTGAATGTATGCACCTCTAATGTTATTATGTATCTCAAACGAAGTTGGAAGACATATTGTTTTGTCTGACATTTTACTTCCTCTTGTTTTTCTTCTTCTCTACAGCTGATATTGAGAGCTAAATTTCTCTGAACGTCTCATCCTAATACACTTATACGATGTATTAAATAGGCATCTAGTGGTGCATTCCACTTTTAAGGAGGTTCATAGTGGGGTTTTTGTGACAGAGGTTAAAGAGGGTCGTCATATTGTTGTGAGTCTGTCTGTCAGTCCGTACACAACAAATCGTGTCCGGGCTATAACTTTTTATCGTCGGGTAGGCTTTTTGATATTTTGGCATGTGGGTACGTTACAACTAATCGATGCATCGCATAGCATGCCATGTATGATGACCTTTAACTTTGAACCCCAAAGGTCACATCATTGAGTGACTACTTCGTGTCTGCGATATAATTGTGTTGTCTTTTGAGATAGGTCTTTGATTGTTTTTTTGCTTGTTTGAATGATGTTTGATGCCACTTTCAGCAATTTTTATATATTGCGTAATATATGTTTGTCTATATCAGGATTTGTATGTGTCCCTTGAATTTCGGCTCGTGTTGTTCGTTCGGTTTTCTTGCTATTTGTCGTACCATGGTTTGGGACCTGTGACTTCAAGTCCGATCATATTTTCGCATACTGAATGACAAATGAGTGTCCGGGATTTAAACTTTTGTCTTTTGAGGTGGGCGTTTGGTATTTGGCATGTGTATAGACCATTAGAATTTAACATGTTTGCTATTTGTGTTGGTGACATTTGACTTTATACCTCAACCTTGAAATATTCCTTTTATCATTACATATGCCTGCCTGGGCTATAAGTTGTTTTTCTTTTTTTTGAGGTCAAATCACAATCTATTTACAGCGGGTCCCAGAGAGATTATCTTCCTGATATTTAATTTCTTTAAGCAATAAGCGGGAATTATATTTAACTTTTCAGATCAATCACGGAAATAGATTATGGAAGCTGGGAAACGTTTGAGGGTTTTTTTTAGGTACGCACGGCAAAAAGGGAATAGTTGGCCAAAGGTCTTCAAATAGATTACATCGTACAATCCATTAATATTAATCACTTTATGAAATATTCAACCTTTCCGACTAACGAAAGCGGAGAAATGTTTGACGGTATTTTGTGTACATATAGGGCGGGCAAACAGGAAGTAGAGGGCAGACGGTGAGAATTGTATATAACTTACAACCTATTAGTAAAAATACCCATACCAAATATCAAACCATTCCAATTTACAAAAGACGAGAAATGTACGACTTAACTCATTGTAACGCACATAGGCTAACAGGAAATAAGAATCGGAGATTTCTTAAAACAGACTATAACGTCGTAACATTCATTTGCACAAATTACCATATCAATCATCAAAATATTCTGATTACAAAAAGCCCAAAAGAATGTGTTAAATCTAAATGCTACCTTCGCCTGTTTGGCGGAACATAAAAATTGAAAAAATATTCTGACATCGGTAAAAGCTGGGTTTTTTGTTTTGTTTTATTATTTATTTATTTATTTATTTATTTATTTTTTAATTATTTTTATTAGAAATATGAACGAAAACGGGTGCTTAAACCATAAATTTTAAAGGATTTTTAATAAAACGATGTAGATTTGTGTTAATAGTCTCTTTCCAGATTCGCGAGTCTTTGTTGTGTAACTTCATGTGCCTACATGTGTAATACGCGATGAAAATTACTTTGTAGTTCGCTCAATTAAGACCTGTCTCGCGGTCTGTTCGAATGATATAATATTGTCATTTAGTGACTTCATCTTACATGTTTTCCTTTTCAGTTTTTATGTAAAAGATAAATGCGGAATTCTCAAAATACCTGGAATCGATAATGTTTCAAATAATTAAACATAGAAAGTCCCAGTGTTGCACTTTAACATGACGTATTCATGCTTGAGATAACTTCTCATTTGTACGCTAATTCACAATTTACATTTTCGCTCTGTGTCTTTATTATAAACTGTTAGCAGCCCAAGTATACCATCATTCATACCTTATGTTTACATAAATATATTGGTCTGCCCAGTAGATGTTTATGTTTGTATTGTCCCGTTCTTACAGTTTTATTTGGAATTCATGCCAATTTAGCTTTTAACATTTAGTCTCTTTGAGCGGTCTTCTTTCCACTTATTCTAGTATCGTTTAACCCCCTTTCTAACATGGCGACTAATATCTCAGCTCATAACTCCATACCGTAAATTTCGTGTCTGCTCAATCCGCCCTATTTAATCCCAATCTGAAACATGTTTTTTAAGGTTACGGGGTAGAATCAGGAACATATATATGACAGTTATTTTTAAGATTCCATGGTAGAATTAGGAACATATATAAGGCCATATTATGTTACTGATTCTGCGCCGTAAACCTTAAAAAATGGGTCTTGTATATTTTTCTGGTTTTACCCTGTAACCTTAAAAATGTCTTATATATGTTCCTGATTCTACCCTGTGTAACGGTTAACTTAATAAGACGTTTTATATATGTTCTTGATTATACGCCGTAACCTTAAAACTGTCTTGTTCCTGATTCTACTAAATACTGTCTTTCATATGTTCCCAATTGTACCCCGTAACCTTAAACAACTGTCTTATATATGTTTCTGATTCTATCCCGTAACCCTAAATAATATTTTATATATGTTCATCAATGTATTCAGGAATTAAAAAAAAACTGTCTTATATATGTTCCTGATTCTACCCCGTAATCTTTAAACACTGTCTTATATATGCTCCTGATCATACCCCGTAACCTTAAAACTATAATCTTTTTTTTATTCATAACCTCTTTGGTTTGATTTATAACAAGTAAAAATCAACAGTAAATTCTACTCGCCTAAGATATAAAATCAGGACACTGCCAGGATTCTGCAATCCATTTTTAGTATACTCCAAGGTGACATAACTTACCAGCGCGCTTAGCCCGAGATCTTGTTCTTTTAAGCCTATCTAGGTTGTTTTCATGCTAAATCATTACTTTTGAAGGAATGTTAAGCCAAGCAATTGATCAAATGAAAGACATTTTATAGTCAGATAATAATATCTCGTCTTCTTCCTTTAGAATCTACAACGTTTTCATTCATTCACCAGTAGAGGCAGGGTGATTATATACTATATATGTCCTCGATCGAGGGATTAACATAAGTAATAAAATTTATGATTGATTTTAATAATTCACAAAATGAAAATCACAGACGGTTCGAGTTGTTTTCTGATACGGCCATAGTTGTCTTCCTATACAGTCGGAGTTGTCTTTAAACTGCGGATGTAATTATATGAAAAAGTTTGTGCATTATAGAAAAAGTACATAGACAAAGTATGTTCATATATAGAAAAACTATGTGCAAATAGAGAAAAACTATAAAGACAAAGTATGTGCATATAGAGAAAAAGTATGTGCATATGTAGAAAAAGTATATAGACAAAGTATGTGCATATAGAGAAAAAGTATGTGCATATATAGATAACTACATGATTATAGAGAAAAAGTATGTGCATATATAGATAAGTATGTGCCTACAGAGAAAAACTTTGTGCATATATAGATAAGTATATGCCTATAGAGAAAAAGTATGTGCATATATAAAAGCAAGTACACATAAAGCAGTTACGGCGTTCCATACACAATGATAAATAGTATGTTAATGTTAGCAGATATATCGTGGAAGGGAAATAAATACAATTTTTCAATCAGATTCGAGTTGTATCTAGACCTCTATTAAAATAGTACTTTGCATACTTTCTTCATTGTAGTACTTATTATTTTTTTATCACTCTTATTTACAGACACGAGTTTACATGTTGAACCAGTTTCCAAATACTACGAAGTCGCGAGAGGTCATACCGTGAGTGCGCTGTGTAATGTAACAAGTGGTGATAGATATACCTTGTCATACCAGAAAGTACCCGGAAGTCTTCCATCAAATGCACAAGTTTTAGGCAATGGTGCCTTAGTTTTCTTACTGACATCATCATCAGAATCTGGAGAGTACTCATG
This sequence comes from Limnoperna fortunei, assembly GCA_944474755.1. Classification (NCBI taxonomy): domain Eukaryota; kingdom Metazoa; phylum Mollusca; class Bivalvia; order Mytilida; family Modiolidae; genus Limnoperna; species Limnoperna fortunei. The sequence goes on along the minus strand of OX104123.1, from coordinate 19,536,384 downwards.
CACAGCGACTTCTAGTACTGGAAATCATTCTGCTGCATTTTTCGGTAAGTATAATTTTATCATGACTTACGTTAAGTTTTATTTAAGTATGACTTGACTGTTTTGTGTTTGCAATTTCAGATAAAAATATCTGATTTAGTCATCGAAGCTAAAAAACTGAAATTGTATGCCAACAGAGCACACGGTTATGGGGAGACTAACCTAATTTTACAATGTAATATTGTTTTATTATGATTTGATCAACAAAAAATAGATACATGAGATGTTTGTTTTATTCAATACTATTGCTTTTTATGTTAAAAGTTTAGAGAGCTAATATAGTAGGTGGTATGTTTAGGATCGCACATTCGTTTAACCCTTCCAATCACGGTATCATTAGCAGATATTTAAACAGTAACTCTTCTAATGATCGATAACTAACATTTAACTTATGCATGAATTTGTCACATAATAATGAAAATATTCAATTATTATTGATCTTTAAACGGGTTAAAATACTTATCATGCAAAACGAACTATGGTTATATTTTCACTTGAAGCACCTAAATAAATTATAAATTATGAACGGACTTTAATACTTTATGCAATTTTTTTTCCCCATTTTTTCAGTCGTTGAAAAAATAACGTTGACATGTTCAACCAAGTTTTCGGACTGTGGTGTTGATGATAAGGCTATTTGCAGGTAAGAATTGTAAAACAGAACAGAAATTGAACAAACATGCTCGATTTCTTTCCAATTTTCTACCGTTTTGAACTCTTTTAAAGTCAATTAACTTAATAAATACATTTAAATTAGTAAAATTCTCTCCTCTTTGAACATGTTCGTTCTATCAGTTATTTTAAGTTTTCAGAAGACTACTACTTATACTTTGTGTTTAAAGTATAAGCAAGAGCAGTAGAAAAGCAAAGTAAAATTACACCCATATAAACCTCATAACAATATAACATTTAACAAGTTCTTATTACTTTATATACATTAAATTGTTTCAACATGACCTATAAGCATTCAAAAAAAGTAAAAAAATACAATTATTTAAAAATTGGTAAATTGCTTACTATTATGTTTTCTTTATTTCTAAGATCAAAACTAAACAAAGAAGTTTAACTCCAAACTAGCGAAGAAATTTCACCGGTATACTGTGTGCTATTTTCTTGTGAAAGAATATCTTGCCAGTTTTAGTTTTAATGTAGCCCATATAATAATTGAATTATTATTTTGCTTTGTTTGTAAGCAATATTCAATAAAATTAATACAATTTTTTCAATTTTAGCGGAGATTGCCCTTCTGGATGTACAGACCTCAATCCTAACTATCATGCTCACAGGTTTTCATTGGTTAGTATCAGTATGTTACTTATAAGCAATACAATGCACAATTTATTTAGTTAGATTTGTCGGTCAGAATCATTCTTTTTAGTTGAATATTTTAATATTTAAGCAATTATGCTATAGACGTGATTTAAATATGTGTGAGGTGCAGAACGTTTTAATTGTTAATATTAAAAAAAAATGTAAATATAGAACTAAAACTTAACAGTATGCGTATTCAACATCCATGTTTAATTCATGTGAAAACTTTCAGGGTTAAGGTTATATCTACTGAACATATACCTTTCTGCAGCGCTTTTAAAAATATATAATGTTTGCTTTTAATATTTCTCCAGAATTTACCGGTTTGTGGATCTGCAATTAACGGTGGCGTTATATCTACTTCCGGTGGTCATGTTGTTTGGAAAAATGAAAACGTTAAGTATGTGAATAGATATTTGAATAGTTATTATTAAATAATCATTGCTTTTAATTTTTGTTAAAGGTTTATTGCATATAACATGTAGACAGAAAGAGTGCTGATGTTTACAGTTTTTATTGAATCTTTCCTTTTGATGCTACCTGAAATATAATTAGGAATATGTTCTAGAAAATATAACAATTTATTCTGTGATAAATCCAAAGCGGGTAATAGTGTGAGTCATCAAAAACTATTGACGCAGTGATACATTTATGTATGTCAACATTAACAAATTGATCAAGTAAAAATATTTTCTTTTTCAGTGGAGGTGGAGAAGCAGCCAGATTTACTACACTGAATAGAAAATAAGATCTTTTCAAAAATTAACTTCACTGACTCAAAACTTATGATTGTTTCGATTATAACAATTGTATTGTATAACTTCTTATTCTTAAAAAAACTAAAACTGTACATAGGTTATGATATTTGTTGGTGTATTGTACTCATATAAAATGAACAATAACACATTTTGACTCGCTATTATTAACTTTCTTATTAAAGAACAAGGCTTGTGAGTCTGTAAGTTATGCGGTGGGTATATATTGACAATACAAAACGTCGGTGTTTCAACTATTGTAATAACTGTAAACACAAAAATCTATGTTTAAATCTATTAAATCAAAATATATTTATTAGCAAAGTTGCCATTAAATTATTTTAAATTTTGAAACTTAAAATAATCGTTCCTTTTTAAAATACATTATTACAATCGATGCTTGTGCGGTCGTCAATTGGGATTCCCCGTAACGTCAGTATTATCCCAATGATATGCCGCTGTGGCCAATTCTTAATTCCTATTGCCTGAACTTATCTGTGATATTATTTTAAATCTTTTTGTTAAACTTTATTTTTACAGCTAAAATAGTTCGGATTGTTTTTTAGTTGCAAGAAGTCTACACGAGCCTTTTGGTTTATTAATTATATTTACTTTAAAAAAATTGATGCTTTGTCAATTACAAACTAGACTCGACTGTTTTTGCGATGATTAATTCAATATATACTCACTCAAAAAGAAACGCAACATTGGATACTTTTATTCAAATCATTTTTTGCAGACTAATAACCTATAAATATTCAAATATATATACACAACATTATAATTACACCTTAATTAAAGGTATACAGGTGAAAGCATTTAAGTTCATCTACCCGTGATCGACTGTGGTCGAATGCTGGAACACACTATGAAAACAGGGTCGATATCATGGGTATTTTTTTTAACTCAGACAATCGGTATAAAACCCCGCTATTTCCTTTCTTGACTGCATTAGCAAAATAAAATTCTGATGAGGCGACGATATGCCAAGGTAATATCGCTATCGGTCGAATCGAAGCCGGGGAATCACAGAATGCTGTTGCCAGAACGTACACTGTTCTTCGTAGCACAATTTCACACCTGCAGCTTGGTACTAAGACAGACCGACTACGTTCAGGGCGTCCGCGTGTTGCAACTCGGGCGCAGGATTGTTACATTAGATTATTTCATCTACGGAACAGGACTATTGCTGCAACAGAAACAACTGTAAACGTCCATGGGTTGCGCCGTATATCACCACATACAGAACATCATAGGTTACCCTCTCGTGGATTGTGAGCAAAAAGACTTTATGTCGGAGCAACACTGAGACGCCATTACCGCCGAGCAAGAGTTAGATGGTGTACTAACGTTCGTGTATGGAATTTACAGAACTGAAGAAGATAGTGGTACAGCGATGAATTACGTTTTCAGCTTGAAAATCGAGATGGTCGCATACGAGTGTACTGGCACCGAAATGAACGTTTTGCGCAAAACTGTGTTGTTGAAAGAGACAATTTTGGTGGAGGAAGTGTTATGATGTGGGCCGCTATCTCTTACGACAAGAACACGCAGCTGATACATATACAAAGCAATATTAACACTGTCAGCCGAATTTATTTCCCGTAATTGACATTCAAAGAAAAAATTTTCAACACGACAATGCCCAACCACATACAGCACGTGTAACAGTAGATTTTTTAGAGCAACATGTCAATGTTATCCGTTGGCCATCACGATCTCCGGATCTTAACCCAATTGAACATATGTTGGATGAACTGGATCGGCGCCTGCGCCAACGACAACCAACGCCGCAAAATCTGCAACAAATTAGAGCAAGCACTTCAGTATGAGTGGCAAAGAGTACAACCAAACCAAAAAAACCCGAAATCAATCTTTAAAAACAGACCGCAAATAAACTAAGGTTGTTTGGTTCTCAGGTTGATAAACAATTCCTTCTGTTGAATCCGCCGTGTAAAAATTAGTTCTAGGTATATTTTCTGTAGAAATAACCTTAACTCTGAAAGTTTTCACGAATTAAACATGGAACAGTTGTTGAATACACATAATACAAATGCAGTATTATACTGTTATGTTTGTTTTGGTGTTTCATGCCACTTATAACAACTTTTTAGCCATATGACGTCAAGGTTTCCGACACTGTCCGCAGGAAAACAGTTAAATCAAAGTATCTTTTAAACTCACAATCCCATTGCTTACTAAACCTTCGGTGATCAAAGATAAATGGCTTACCGCATAGTCAAGTCAGACCCTATAATATTATTTAACGTCTCTGAACTTTCATTAAAAGAAGCACATACAATGATAAAAAGTATTATAAATCGTCTTTAAAAGAATACGAATACAAAAAAATCTGTAAAAACATATAAAATGCAAAAATGTGTGCATAATGTATGTGGCAGTTCCTGGACACGTTATTTATAATTAAATATTTTTCTTGTTATGTAAAGTGTGTTATTTGAGACTCATAACAAAATGAATGCATATATGAAACACATTTAGAGAAAGTTGGAGTACACCGCTCTAACTGTAAAATATCATAGAGTATAATGTCATCTAGCAATCTAGCTCATACATCAGTTTCTGCTGGCTCAACTTAAGAAGTGGGATCTAATACAAAAAAATGGATGCTGTCAATTTCAAACAACACTGTAAAGCATTAATAAAACGAAACTATCAAGCTCCGTCGAGAACCTCATATGCTGGATCTGTCTAGCGCAACATGAAATAATTCAAATAACATCCAACCAAATGGAACATAATTTAGTTCGTAGTTTTATGATTCGACTGTTTTATCATATTCCCGAACGATTGTATATTTTGCAAAATCGCAATAGGAGGATGTAAAATAGTAGTATTCAATTGTATAATAATATTAAGTACAAATAGTTACAAAAAATTATAGGATAAAAAGGAAGAAATAAGATGTATGCGATCTTCGTATTCAGTAAAGGAACAACAAAATACCACGTAGTAATATAAAGAAAGGCCTTATATTGAACATGATATGTCTATATAGGCAAAAACTTGGTCTCTTATCTGCGTGTTTTGCATTTTAAGTTATATTAACAAATGACTGCAGTAAGAAATTTCTGCACTTGAATACATGGTACCAACATAAGTAGAAAACTGTACTTGGACAATTTTGATTAACATAGCAACAATACAAACATGGATTTAAAGGTAAGTTGATATAAGTCACTGTGTATCAGCACTTGCAACGGTCAATTTTTAAATTAACTAATTTAAATTCTGCTTTAGTACGTTAAAGTAAATGAAGCACGTCTAATATACCACATTCATTCGGCAGTCGCGGTGCCTTATATAAACTGATCAGGACAGAAGTACTGGTTTAAGAAGTATTAAACCTTTTAAAAGTGTTCCTTTAGTAATTTTCAAGTAAATAATTGAGCTAAGGTGATAAAAACTGGTATATTTACTACAGAAAAGTGAAATATTACCTCACGAATTAGTATAAAATGTGCATTGCAGACATTTTAACGAACAATTCTAATTTAATACCTATAGTCTATGTGAAGTAGTCAAAATTTTATATTTTTAATCCGCTCAAATTATATTTTTCATTTTTGTTTTCAATGTGCAAGGCTACCAACGCCTCAATATAATATAACCGAATGAATAAATAAAATATGCGTCAGCACAGAATTATCAATACTGGGCTTGTGACAGTCCACTAACATTCCATAATGAGACATAACTCCGGTAAGGGAATACGAATAAAATAAGTTGAGTGCATTTCTAATCGCTTTTATAAACTCTTAAGTTGTTAGTGCATAATTCAGGTATAATACTCGATAAAGCAGCTAAAACTAAATCAATATCCTTATCTTACTCGTACTAATTCAACATTGAGGTTTTTCAAAAGGTAGGACTTCAACATGAAGAGAAGTTCCATAAGAGAAGACAATGTTCGGAAATTGAATCTAAAACTTCAGCCTTTTTTAAATACATTGTTGGTTGTTTGTATTGGTGGACTCTCAATTTATGAACGGTTTGAAATTGTGGAATTAAAAAGAGACATATTGGTTCTTAAACAGCGCGCAGGAATTGTAAACGGGGAAATACAGGTACAATGTCTTTTTTAAAAATGGTAGAAAAGTAAAGCAACTTAAACTTGCTGAATTTATAAGTTGTAATTTTATCACTTTGAAGCTGCTGGTAAAGAACCCCAAATGGTTTCATTCCCCATTCAATGCAGTTGAACCTTATTTGTATTTGTCACAGCGCACAATGAAAAGCGAAACAGGAAGTGTTTGCATAGGGTTCATTTAATAACCCAATTTGTATTATACAAAGATAAATGCAGAATACCATATTTTGTGTAGTAAGCATAATAACTTCGAAGATAAACCTGGTCAAGACTTCTAAACGACGATTATGACAACGCTTTAGTACTTGCTGCACTTTGATTATTTTTAGAATATTTAGTACAGTTATAAGTGCATAGCATACGTAAACTATGACAGTGTCATTTTCTGCCCGTCATCAGTGACAGAATTTCTCATAAGTAAAGCCCGCTGTGATGGGACCCCTAGAAACTGACACATTTTTGGATGTAGTGCCATACATGTTGCTTCGTAAGAAACAGTCCAGGCCCACCAGGGATCGCCAAGAATCATATGCCTTTTGTCAATTTGAATAATCGATTTTGGTGCTTTTTTGTTTTGAATCTGATTCTGACTTAGTTTCTACTATTATACTACACCACGTGTTCATAGTTATATTCTTTTCACTTAAACATTGCTCTATAGTTTCTTGCTTGTTCACTGTTCCCTTTCTCTATTATAGTTCCTTCTTTGAACGCTCTTACATGACACACCAATTTCTCCCTTAAACGCTGCTACATTACACTACAAGTCATAGTTTCATGTCTGTATCATCTTTCCTCTATCCTCATTTGTTTAGTGTTCTTTAAGTCTATTAAGTCTTTTAAATTTACATTTTGTCTTATTATCTCAGCTATACTACACCACTTCGCTCATTTAGCCTACCTCTATCGTCTCTGGTTTTAAAACTACACCTTGTTTTCAGCTTGTCCTGTCCCTTTCCTGCTTTTCGTTGTGGTTCCCTTCTGTCTATCATGTCTATCTGGGATGCTACACAACTTTTCTCAATTTTTGCCTATCATCGTCTAGGATATTACACAACTTTCCTCAGTTTTTGTCTATCAAACGTCTGGGATGCAACACAACTTTCATCAATTTTTGTCTATCATACGTATAGGATACTAGACAACTTTCCTCGGCTTTCACTTTCCAAAATATTGGAAGGTAGGTATATTTATAATTAGATTTATTGTCCGAGGTTATATAAAACTTACTAATAGACTGTTTTTGTGAAGATGTATAACTCCCAAATCATCAAATAACTAGTTCTTTCAAATCCAGAAGGATGTACAAGATATCTAAAACTTAACAAGATCATACCATTATGCATGTGAAACACTAAGACAAGGTTTTGCAAATACTTTTTTTAACATTTTGAATGTTTGATGGAAGTAAATCATTAATGCAATTTCTGTCAATTAAATTTGACCTTAGACTGAAATCAGAGATGAATTACTAGAGTTCATATAATCATAATTGAATATTATTTTCTTTTTCAGGAACGTTACAAGAGACAAGCAATACATACACTTAGTGCTACTGAAGCAGCTGCCATTAAGTTTATTGCGGTATATATATATTTATACATACATTTCCTTTCTTATATTGAGTAGATATGTAATGAAAACTACACGAAAATTTGTGTACATTATTGCATTTACGAAATCATTTAAATTGAAGACATTTAAAAAAATGTGCTATTAATCTTCTTCAATTTGAAAAAGAAATAATCGTTACCTAGCTATATATTATTGTATTGCAGGACTCTATTATAAAAGAACGTTGTTCAACTAATACCACGACCTGTTTAAAAGGTTTGTTAAATGTTTTTAAGTAAATATTATAATTGAATATTCACTTTTTAAATTTCTGTACTTAATAAGGTCAAATAATTTTATCTACACACAATTATCAAAAACGGCTTACTGAATGATTGGTGCCGAAAGTTCTGTCTAATTCAGGAAATTCGTAGAAATTTAGTTTGATACAAACGCGGACTACTCCTGTCTATACATTTATTTCATATTGTCTTAAAAATGCAGAGAGCCTGAATCTCGGACATAACGGGTTTTGCTTTTTACTTGTTTTACAGGTAAGACTGGTAGAAAAAAGCATCCGTCACGATTGTCAACATATTGCTTGAACTTTTGTTCAATGTGGTTAAAAAACATTTTTCACTACTATTCAAAGTTGGTAATTTTAGCTCGGACGTACTACATCCGTATGAAAAAGACCAATTTTCTCTTTCAGAATTTAGTTAACTAGTTTTATTACTAACTAATTATTTTATTTCGTCGTTATATTCTAAATCAGATGAACTATTTTTTTGGAAATTCTGCAAATTACGCATGATAACGGGAAAATTTGGTACAATTTTAAGACATTAAATGTTTTTCAATGAAAATTAGCTACTTTTCAAAGTTGCATAAACCTAATTTAATGTCATATGTATAACTCATTTTTAAAATAAAATAAAATAATGCATTTCCGGGTTTAAAAGTTTGTCTTTGCAGAACAGTTTATTTGTTGTAGGAGATCCTGGTATTAAAGGTAAGTTTTTTTTATAAAAGTTTATTATCATAACTGTTGACCTTAATAGTAGACCAAGACCAGAAAGTGTGACAAGCATCACACCTACATGTATACGACCTTATAAATCCATGCTATCTTTAAATATCGTTCCTCTGTATGTAAAGCTTAAATGTAAATTGTTATAAATAAAATTTCATCAATGGTTAATAGCATTTACTACGCCAGATGCACGTTTCGTTGAGTCAAGAATCGTCAGTGACTCTTATACCCAAAAAAATTATAATCCAAGCGGTTAAGTTTCTGTAGATCTGTCATCACCAAAATTCCAAAATGTTATACCAAATCCGGCGAATGCTATCTACACCTTGGAAATAGAAACACCTTAGAATTAAAATATTTTTTCGAAATTTACGAAATAATTCTTTATTTTGCAAAGGCATAAATTGTAAGTTGTGTATTAGTCATTGATCCTTATTCCATAACGAGGCTCTATATTTCACGGGGGATAAATTTAATGTAACCTCTGTTTATTTATTAGGAGTCAGAGGTGAAAAAGGTGACATTGGCCTTAAGGGAGAAGTTGGGCCCACAGGTGCTAATGGGAGTAAAGGTAATGTTGATCAAGACTTAAGCAATAAGTGCAGACTATTTAACTTTTATTTATCTGTGTAGTGCACATAAAGATTAACTTTGTTTACTTTGACAAACAGAGGCCATAATACAGTGAACACTGCTGGGATGGGTACTCCAAAGGATGAAATAAGCACCAAAACTAGTGTTGTATCAACCAAATAGTCAAATTTAATCTAATAATACTTAAAGTCATTTGAATGTTTAATTATTGTTAACTGAAATGATTATTTTTCAAAATTAAATCGTGCAAGGAGTTTATTGTATAATTGCACGTCCAAAACATGTATGCTATGTGTAGTTTGTCATACACTAACAAACGGAAGATGCTAATTAAAATGTAATCAAACATACAAGGCTATAACATTTACTAAGGCATTTATCACATCAAGACTTATCAGTGGCGCTCAAATCCCTAAAATATCGAAATGATTATGTTGTACCAATTATGTGTTTGACTATATAAATACCGTTCGTGCATATCTCATTCTTCATAAGAATTAATACGTTGTTGCAAAGCAAAAACTATTATTAATTAAATCTGCATGTGATCGTTATAATTAAACACGACAAAGAGATAACGGTACTTCAGGACTTTATGGAGATCTCGGCTCATCTGGTGCAAAAGGCGATCAAGGAATACAAGGCTTTTTATGAGCTAAAGGAGAACCCGGACTAAAAGGTCGTCACGGTATTAAAGGTCCTAAAGGAGATCAAGGTCCGCAGGGCCAAAAAGATAAAATACATATTTGGTACATTCCAGCTGATCGTCATGGTTGTTTACAATATTAAGCAATTTGTCTGAAATGATATCTTTTTGCGATATGACACTATATTCTTAAACTACCTTTAGCTCTGTCGTTATTCCTCAGTTCAGCTGATGTTTTGTGGCAATGTTTTGCTAATTAAGTTACTTCTATTTATCAACAATAACAGATGTTCTTCCTCAAGAAAAAGTATAAAATGATATATAATTGTGAGTCTTGACACCTGTCTGAAGTTCGGTTTAGGTTCTTTTGTTTTTTTTTTCTTTAAAAAAACTGTAATCATTGATATTGTTGAGTGGCATAAATCAAATTCAAAGAAAACATCAAATTGAAATCACCTCAGATTATTGATGCCATCTACAGTAAAAAAGTAACTGAATAGAACATATTGAATTGTGCAGATTAAATATAAAAACAAATATAAGCCGGTCTCTTATGTTAAGGTGATAAGGGCTCCGATGGAGTTCAAGGCATGACAGGTGTGAAGGGTGACCAAGGTTCTACAGGAGCAACTGGGGCCAAAGGAGAACCCGGCAATGAAGGAACAACTGGACCACAAGGGTTGAAGGGTGATCAAGGTTTAAGGTAAATAAAATAAAAATACGACTATTCAAATTTATTTACACTTTATTATGAGCGACGCTCATTTCTTACTTCAAATACATATATGGCCTACTGATAATGTGAATACATTTTTGCCAATTAAGACGTTGAGTTACAGACAGTGTAATTACTCATTTATACTATATATGTTTGTAAAGTACCTATTGCATGGTCTATTACATGCCTATTTGGTCGTTACTATAACCTCTGTTTTAGTGGTCAAAAAGGAGACCCAGGAATGACTGGACTAAGTAGTCCTCAAGGGTTAAAAGGAGAACAAGGTCCTAGATAAATTAACGATTTTAATCATATGCATAACTAACATATAAAATAGGATATACCTACGCGGATTGTAGTCACATGTTCTTAAAATAAGTACATAAAGTGTGCTTCTTGAAGGGAACCATAATTTGTAACCATACACACGTTTTTTCTAGTTAACAACTCCAGATTTCTTAAAAACTGTGATTCAATTATTCTACGATAGTAAATTTAAAAATGTTGCATTCTTTATAATAAAACAAAGAAGTATATCTGATTAAATTAATCTGGATTTTAAGTGGTGACAAGGGTAGCAAAGGAGAGACAGGAATACAAGGATTGACCGGTCAACAAGGAGTTAAAGGGGATGCTGGACTTCCAGGCAAAAACGGCATATATGGCTTGCCAGGGACTAAAGGTGAACAAGGAATTCAAGGTATTCCAGGGCCAAAGGTACGATGTTGTAATAGATTTCCTAAGAGCGCATGACATTAGCTCATATTTGTTTCGTTGACCATATGCAATCCTAAAAGAGAAGTTAAATACAGGCGGCATACTACTTAAAGCTTTTTAATGAGGGATTCGGTTAAAATATTTAACAAAGCCGTTCACTGAAACAAACACATCTCCTATCTTCTATATTTGGCTGCATCTGACAAAGTGTTGGTTTATATGTATGTAAAGGGATAAACATGTCTAATAAGGTGCACATGCATTTCAGGGATTACCAGGCTCCCAAGGTATTCAAGGGACACCGGGGCCTCAAGGTCCCAAAGGCGATGTAGGACCTATAGGTGTAACAGGTCAAAAAGGGGAAACAGGCAATGATGGAAGTTCTGTCAGCTGTTGTAATAACTTGGGTAAAAGCTTGTTTGTTACTATCCGTGATGTTTGTTTTACACAGTCTTTGCATTGCTTGCTTTTGTTACATCTGCGACATTCTAGTGTAACGTTTGTTTTACATAGCAAGGAAGTGCTTGTTACTTTTGCTTTGAATAAACGTAGCTTGTTCTAAATTGTGCTTTTGAAGGAATTAATGTCTCCTTGCTTTTTCTCTTATGTTTTGCTTCTGCTGTTTAATTAAATTTCCGAATGTCTATTTTTCTGAGCAAAACATATTTATCCTATTACGATTAAAAGATGGTAATACGGGAAAAGGCTAATCCTTGCATTCGCAGTTTGTTTGGAAGTTCTAGATTTTTCCTGTTTTGTTTTTTTTTTATTTTAAAAAACTGGGTTTGATATAAGCACTCAATTTCGAGCTAATTCGACTTAACGGTTTTTAAATTAGGCTATTTTAAAGACGCATGGGCATTCTCAAAATACCAATCAATCAATTTGTGTACACTATGATGTCACTTGTAATTGTAAATGCCGTTCATCGTTGTTTTTATGAAGAGTATGGTGCCATTAGGTCACATTAGTTTCCTCATTTAGTTTTGCTTCAATGTCATGCAAAATATAGAATATTGTATTTAAGAAACAAATATTAATTGTTAAGTATTAGATATGTCCTTACAAATTGTAAATGAATGTTCTTTTATTGATGTATGTTCTTATTTTATAGTTAAACCATACATTGATGGCGCAGAAACATTCTACGTCAAAGCTAAATTAGGAACTACAATTTTCTTACCATGTCGTAGTCACGGTAACCCTGAACCAAGCAAGAAGTGGACCAAAGACACGGCAACGGCTGATGTTATTAGAGGAGCCCAAACCATTGATGGTCTTATTATTCCAAATGCCCAGATAGCTGACAGCGGTGTCTACCATTGTAGAGTGGAGAGTGGATTAGGCATGGCAGAGAAAACTGTAACAGTGGATATTTATGGTAATTTTGTTTTCTTTCAACTAGATTTTCAATATCAATAGTCGGATGCGTCTTTAAAACGACAAAGATGGTTGAAAACTTTTTCGTGGGGATTTTCATATAAACAGGGCTACAGAAAAATATTAAGTGTTAAACAAATGCACGTCTTTAGGACCTTGTTATGTTAGAAACTGTTTGACTAATTTCTTGTCTGCACAAATTCTTAGTAAGACATTTTACCTGCAATTTCCATCTAAGATACGATATTGCATGAATATTCTTATCGTCACATGACCTAATATGCAGGTATATAATTGTGAGAATGGACCTTTTAAATGATGCTTTATACACTTAAGTTTTTGAAATTTTATACGTCAATTAAACTTCAAAAGAAAGCATTCAATTCTTATCTTTACTTTCTATTTCATTAAAAAATACCGGGTCCTGATTTAAATCATACACAATATATTTTGTTGATTGTAATAACTCCGCGTTGTTTGTTTACTGTGGAGGTCAAGGAAGTGCGTGCTCTTCATGGTTACCGGTTTCATCGAGAAATGCAAAGAATGATTCTACGTCATCTGTAACGGTTTCAACCAAAAAAAAATTTAGGCTTTTGTTGCGGGTTTTTAAACGAGATAAATAGTATGGAAATACTAGCAGCTGTATCATGGAAGGGATATATTAGAAATTTTTCGATCAGATTCGGCGTCGTATCCAGGCGTTAATTAGATAAGTACGTTGCATACTACCTTAATGTTAGTACAAATTTATTTATTTTTTCAATTATCGATTTACAGACAGTATTTTACATGTTGAACCAGTTTCCAAATACTATGAAGTCGCGAGAGGTCATACCGTGAGTGCTTTGTGTAATGTAACGAGTGGTGATAGATATACTTTATCATATCAGAAAGTACCCGGAAGTCTACCATCAAATGCACAAGTTTTAGGTAATGGTGCCTTAGTTTTCTTACTGACATCATCATCAGAATCTGGAGAGTACTCATGCACAGCGGCTTCTAGTACAGGAAATCATTCTGCTGCATTTTTCGGTAAGTGTAATTTCAGTATGACTACGGTAAATTTAATTTAAGTGTAACTTGCCTGTTTTGCGTTTGTAATTTAGATGAAAATATTTAATTTCAACATCGTAACTAATAAATAGACATTTTACTAAAGAATACTCATGTACAGCTAATTCTACTACTGGAAATCATTCCGCTCCTTTTTCTGTTAGTGTAATTTATTATGTTTTGATAAAAAGAAATGGTATATATGCGGAGTATAACATGCAATTGGGCATTTTGATTATTATTGGTCTTTTCAACATGTAAAAACAAGTTTAGTTTTTATTCAAGCTTTGGCAGCCAAAATAACGTTAAAACGTTGAATGGACTTATTATTGCATTAAAATGTTTTTTTCTTAAATTTTTTAGTTGTTGAGAAAATAAATTTGACATGTTCAACAAAGTTTTCGAATTGCGGTGTTGATGATAATGCCATTTGCAGGTAAGAATAGAGAAATAGGGCAAGAATTAAACAACTTCCTCGATTACCTTCCAATCACTCAGAAATTTCAATTGTGTTAAGCAAATAAATTAATTAAATGCCTTAAAATGGTATTTCTTCCTCTTTTTCCTCCGACATGTTCGTTCCGTCAGTTTATTATGTCTATTCTATTGGAGGTATAATTACACTCTACTTATACCTATTTAAAACTTATTTTGTTGAACAGTATAAGCAAAACTGCAGAAACAAATCAAAGCAAAGTGAAGCCATAAACATAAAAATATAACACATTAGTATTATTTGTAAAAGAAAGTGTTGCTACTTTGAGAATTTCATAATATCACGACGTATTTGTTTCACAGTATATGCAAAAGCAGAAGCCATATAATATCTAAAACACAATCAACACGAACAAGTACAGGAAATTAGTTATAGTCAATATAATAACTACTATTTTTAATGTTAGTTCTAAGACAAAACGTAACCAAAAAAAATTAACTCCAAACTTACGGTGAAGTTTCACTGCATTCTGTTTTTTGTCATTTTCTTGGGCAACAAATATAGCCAGTTTTAGTTTTAATGTAACCCACTATTGTTGTGCATTATTCTTTTGTTTTTATTTAGTAACCTTAACTGAAATTCATACCTTTCTTACACATTTTAGTGGTGATTGTCCTGCTGGATGTACAGACATCAATCCTAACTACCATGCTCACAGGTTTTCATTGGTCAGTATACTATTTAAACAGAACAACAATAAACAATATGAATAGCCATCTTAGAGACTTTTAATGCATTTTTCTATTTTACAACCCATCTGAACAAAATCATGTATTTCAGATTTTGTTTAATACAATATATACTTTTGTTGGGAACTGCTTTTTTATATGCTTAAGATAGAATGCGGGAAACCCTTCACTACAATTTCGTTAAATTGTAAACGTTCTAGATTATTATATGAACATAAATTTCAAATTAAATCCACTCAAATTTATAAAAAATATTAAAACTATTAAAATATTAATATGTTTTTCATATCTAACAATTTGAATACATGTTCTAGTATGACGTAAAACTACGCGACGTAGAGAATTATTGAAATCTCAAAACCTTATTATTTGATTTAATAATGAATTAACATGTATAAATGATACCTAACAGCACTACTCTGTTTTTGTACATTTATCATTTGTACTGTGTTGAAGTCGTATTTATATTTCAATGGTTAAAACATTTTCTGCGAAAATATATCTTTCGATTTTCAAAATATGTATTGCTAACATTTTTCTCCAGAATTTACCGGTTTGTGGATCTGCAATTAACAGTGCTGTTATATCCACTTCCGGTGGCCATGTTGTTTGGAAAAATGAAAATGTTATGTAAGTCAATAAAATATAATAGTATATAACATTTTTGTTGTAATGCTGTTCAATTGTATAGAAGATCTAAAGATAAAATGTGTTCTGATTTTTATAGTTTTTGATGGAATTTTTCGGGGGATAAAATTAGAAATATGTTCTAGAAGTACATGAATTTCAGTATAATTCAGTGATAAAGCGGGATGATCCGTGGCATGGATGGCTATTGGAACAATAATATTATCATAAAAATTGCTGTCACATATTAACATTTTTGCCAGATGATGTAATGATATGATCTTATTTTCTTTTTTAGTGGAGGTGGAGAAGCTTCCAGATTTACTACACTGACTAGAAAATAAAGGCGGCTTTTGCAATATTTACTTTTATAATGGCTTTTACAGAAATAATAATTTGGTTCTTTATCCTTACGAAAATAAAGCTGTATATAAGATAAGATAAGATTTTATTACTAAATGCAATACAGCATATAAGTATACATATATGAATGAATATATAAGTGATGATATTATGTGTATAGCACATTTTGACACACTATTATTACTTTTCTTATAACATGAAAAAGTAGAAAGCAAACTTAATTGTTACATGTATTAATAATAAAATGTCATAGATACCAAGGTTAATATAATTTGCTACGCCAGACGCGTGTTTCGTTTAATTAAGTCTCATCAGTGGCACTCAAACCCAAACAATATTTAAAATCCAAATGATTGAGTTATGCTTTATGTATAAAAAGATATAATGACCGTAAACAGAATCCTATATTTAATTTCATGAATTGAAAACATGGACATCTGCTAGTGAAGTTGTGAAGAAATTTTCTAAAGCCTATGTAATCCTCTGTAAATGATATTTAACTTTGTACGAATGTTGTCTTTTTCCGTGTTTACGAAGATTCCTCATATCATCTTGATTGCTGGAAAGATAAAGCGGATGTGAGAAATTCTGCTCGGCTCATACTTAAAATTCATCTGATTTCAATTGCAAATAGTGTTCATAAGATCCTCTTAAACCAATTTTCGACTTTTTGACGTCTAATGTAGTGCAGCTTGATTGTAATTAAGTATATTGGAGTTATTTGCAAAACAGTCTGGTTTATTTATTATATGTAATTTAACAGGACTGAAAATAGGGAGGTAAATGTTTGACCGATTATTAACTATACACGATCTTTGTTACTTTACTTGATTCAAATGACCGAGTTCTCATGTTTATTTTACCAATAAAATGATCATAAGACAGTTTAGTTTCTTATAAGAGTATGCTACAAAGCCAAAGCAAATGACTTGTAACGCAGTACAAATGATGCGGTGTCTACCATTGTAAAGTGAATTAGTCATGGAAGAGAAAAGTAAAACCGTGGATATTTATGGTATGGTTATGTATGCGTTATCAAACTGGATTTTTATTTTCAATCACCGAATGCGGCTAGCTACAATAATGTAGCTCCTATTTTTTTTTATGGACGGAGCTACAAAGAGGTCCCATTACTTGTAATGGAGCAAGCCGGGAGTGATTCACACCCGGGGGTTTTATGCATATAATAAGCTATTAAACTGTTTCCCTAAATTGCTACATACTTTTTTATGTATTTGCAGTTTAACTGATAATTCCACAACACCGTATTCGTTAGTTTTATCACTTTATTCGTAATCATGGCATTGTTAACAAAATATGAATTCCGGAAGTGCATAATTTCGATAATATCGGAATCGATTTGGTAAAAAATGTAATTCCGGATGATTTCAGCTGTATTCATTTGCATTATGATTATGTCCCCTCATTACAAATTTTACCGATACGATTCCGAAATTCTACACTCCACAATTTTAATTATGTCAACAATGCCACGATTACGAAAAAGTGTTAAAATTATTTAATTAGACCTTGTAAATATATCAGATGAACGGCGGAGGAAAGAAAACATATTTATTAAATAAAGACAGAGGTTAAATAGCGGAAAATATGTGTAAATCCCAAAAGTGTTTTTGCTCCATTACAAGTAATGGGACCTCTTTGTAGCTCCGTCCATAAAAAAAAGGGAGCTACATTATTGTAGCTACGAATGCGGCTAGATAACGATAACCACGGAATTTTTGTATGGATTTTTGGTTAACTTGAGCTGCAGAAAAATTTTAAGCTATCACAAATGTACGTCTTCTTTAGGACATTGTTTACATAAGAATTTTTTAATTTCTTGTTGACCACCTTTCTTGTCTGAAAATAAACCTTAGTAAGACATTTCAGTTGAAATTTCCATCTAAGATTAAGATATTGCACTAGCCAAATATTCGTTATGTATTGTTTTATTGTGCTTATACTATATATTGTAATATGCGTCACTGCATATATGCCGCGGGTTTTTAAAGGTAGATCGGTAGTAAAGGTTTTGGCTATAGTCGAAAGTACTGCCATTTCTGTGATTTGCATACCCTTCTAACATTGATCAGCATTTATCTGTGATAGGAAATTAATGAACTTTCATTCAACATTAATGAAATATACGTCTACAAATTAAGCCCAACACTGTTTGAATTAGATTTTTAACACTGTCAGCGGGATTCGAACTCACACCGTTGTGACACTATATATATCCGTGACCAATTCCTTTTTTCGCTAGTTAGAACATTTTGAGATGCTCCCACTTTTACATGCACTTTCAAATGCAGAATGTAAAAATACTAAGGGACAGGTCATCATTTATCTCCAGGGGGGGGGGGGGGCAGCAAAAAAGTAGGGGTCATCAAAATTTAGCTGACTATTAGAGGGTGGGTCGTCACTATTTACCTGACTATTAGAGGATGGTTCGTCACTATTTTTTGAGTAATTCAACCAGGGGGGTCATGATTTTTTAATATAATATTTTCAACTATTAAAAAAAATTATCTAGCCTCGCTTCGCTCGGCATGTACAGAACAAAAATATTATTAATGATCTGAATTTCACAGAAATGAAATCTGGTTATAGTGAGATGGGCGGGGTGGGGTGTAATTTTCAATAAACAATTTCTCAGGAACTATTAATGGAAAGGTTATGAAATTTTGTATGCAGATTCCAGTGGGTGGTCCAAATATGGTACTTAAGATTCCGTTTCGGGTCTGTCTGACATATACTTCCTGTTCAACGAAATGTGTGTTTTTCGGTCTTTGACCTTTTTTTAAGTATAGAATGATATGATCACAACTGTTCAAGTTTGTAGAAAACTTGTGGTGGTTTTGCTACACATATATTTTAGAAACAAAAACATGACCAATACAGATCAAATGATTTCTCAATCCAATATTATTTATATGACAGTATGATTAGTTGCATTTAAATATCTTTATTATTAGAATAAAATGTAACTGTAACATTGAGTAAAAATACTAAATGTAAAAAAAACACGAAATAAAAATAAATAAAAACCCCTACCTACTTTGCCCTGTTTAAGAAATGTAATGTCTGAGAACCAATTTTGTATGACCTATAAATAGTTTGATTCGCTAATGTTTTGTCCTAAAAATCTCAATTTTTATCCTTGAAAATTTACTCCAAATTATTTATCATTGATGCATGTTAGAAATGCATTTTCTTTTATACAATATATTGATATAAAATTGTATATTCTCTTATGATACATGTACTCCAATTCTGTTTTAGAATTTGAAAGTAAATAAGAAGTTAAAGCATCATTATTTTATTTGTCTTCATGCTATGTATGCTTGTAAAAAATTTTGATTGAACAAAGGTTAATATCTATAAAGGTCATGAAGAAGTATACTGGAGAAGTAACAAAGGTCAATATATTTATCATATTTACAGTTTATGTTTATCTCTGTCAAACAGACAAAAGTTTTAATTCAAATAGCCTCTACCAATGAACCTGAAAAAGTCAACTTTACCATAGTGGTATGACATAGGGATAAATTTAGTATTCTGTGTGTATACATTTCAAGGCAAACAACAAAGGCATCCTAGAGGTGGAGGTCAGATTTTTTATGGCACTTCTAGGAGGGGGGTCTTTGATTTTAACAAATATAAAAATGGGGGGGTCAGTAATATTTTATCATTTAAAAATTACAATTTGCCGGCCCCCCTGGAGATAAATAATGACCGGTCCTTAATTGTTTAAAAAATTACGTAAATTTTATCTTGCAAGATCTGAGAAAAATTTTACCACTTTTTAAAACTTAATTTATGAAGGAGCTTACAGACAAAAAAATTGTACACTTGTAGCAACTATTGACCAAATTAGAACTCAACAAATTATTAAGTTCTGTACTTAATGTAGGGTACACAATCTGGTAACCTGTTACTGGTACACATTTACTACTGTTATACCTATATCAAGTTTGCAAGAGAACCAATTTAGCCAAGATTCCTACAGCAAGTACATAGGTCATATTTGAATTAAAACAATAAAAGATATATTGGTGTTCAAAGTGTTCTTGAAAAATTCTCCTATTCTGTTTCCCTACCCAAGGGGAAAAATTGCATGTGTATTGAACATCTGTTCGCAGACATCTTTGGAATGAAAATTTGCATATTTGTCACTGCACCTGCACTTTTAAATAAGAAAACAACATCAAAGTTGTAAAACAGACACCTTTTAAATACACTTTGCCTTACATTATACTATTCTCCAGCCCAATCTATGCTGGCACCCTATGATCTAGAGGCTTTCACTAGCTGACCACTCCATCTTATAAACTATGCCATGTTGTCACCTAAATTGTTAAAATAGGGCTTCAAATTGACAGGATAGTGATTTTAGACAAGAAACCTATTAAACAGGTACAAATAAATGAACAAATTTAAGTTTAACCTGTTTTATACCTTCACTTGGTGCGAAATAAAAGTACCGATATTTCTGTCAAAGGCTGTTAATAACACAAATTCCACAAAAAATCCTACTTCATTAAAGGAAACGAGTTCTCTATTGTAAATTGGTAATTTTGAACCTAATTATGCCTTTACAAACCATCTGTTGAACAGATTTTGTTAAATTATGTGCACAATAATCACTTTTATAGACAATACATTAACATTTTTGGCTAACTTTTGCATATTTTGGAATAACATTTTAAAAAAAATTGAACTTAGTCCTATTAATTTACTTAATTGTGGCCCTAAATTCAGCAATTTGGGACAAAATCTAGCTTCCAGCCAAAGGGTTTCATTGTGGTACCAAAACTGTGGGAGAAATTGAGCCAAAGTTTAAACTGAACATTACCGTTTAAAATTTATTTTATTTTTGGCCCAATATTTTTTATCGCAATCTAATTTTATGTTAATTTTGTGGCAGCTTTATCGTGTAAGGGAAATAATTCAAATTAATAGATATTGTATCTAGTCGTCCATAAGAATAGTACGTTCCATACTTATTTAATTTTAGTACAATTTTTTATTTCGTCCATCTTTGATTTACAGACTCGAGTTTACATGGTGAACCAGTTTCCTAATACTATGAAGTTGGAAGAGGCCATACCGTCAGTGCGTTGCGTAATGTAACAAGTGGTGATACATTATCATATCTAAAAGTACCCGGAAGTCTTCCATCAAATGCACAAGTTTTCTTACTGACATCATCATCAGAATCTGGAGAGTACTCATGCACAGCGACTTCTAGTACAGGAAATCATTCTGCTGCATTTTTCGGTAAGTATAATTTCAGCAGTACTACGGTAAGTATGCCTTGCCTTTTTTGTGTTCGTAATTTCAGATGAAAACACATATTTCAGCATCGAAACTAATAAATTGAAATTGTATGCACACCGCTCACACGGTAATTAGGGAGAATAATAATTGAGTATTTCATTGTAATATTTTTATTATGATTTGATAAAAGAAAAATACCTTAGCTATATAATACATGGAATGTTGATAGTTAAAAAGTTAATAGTATGGAAGGCATAATATTGTAGTTATATTTAGGTTCTCATCAATTCTTTAACCCGTTAAATGAAAGTATTATCAGGAGGCATGTAAATAGTAACAACAACTTTCTGCGTGTTCCAACCGTTTTAATGATCAGTAACTAACATGTAAGTTATGTAATTGTATATATTTGTCGCATAAAGAATATTCCGTCTGTTAGTTTGAAATAAAATTATTAATCTTTTAACGTTAAGAAACGTATCATGTAAAGAAAACTCTTGTGTTTTAAGTTGAGGCAGCAACATTATGAATGGACTTCATTGCCGCAAGCTAAATTTTTCCTCATTATTTCAGTTGTTGAAAAAATAACGTTGACCTGTTCAACCAAGTTTTCAGACTGGTGTTAATGATAAGGCTATTTGCAGGTAAGGATTGTGAAACGGAAAATTAATTGAACAATCATCTTCAATTATGTACGATTTCCTTAGATTGTAAAACTTTAAAAAACCAAAAATAAATACATTTTAATCTGTGAAGTTCCTTTTTCTCTTCAGATATGTTCAGTCTATCAGTTAATTTGAGTTCTTATGCAAGCTACTACTATTCTTTTGCACATTAAAATTGGTTTATATCATTAGCAAGAGCAGAAGAAGGGCGAATAGTAAAATTTTAATTTAAAAATTGGTATATTGCTAACCATTATTGTGTCATTGATTTTAGACAAACTAAACAAAGAACTTTAACACCAGACCACACTACCGTACAAATGTCATTGCTATACGTTGTGCTATTATTTTGTAAAAAAATATCTTGCTAATTTTTGTTTAAGCTATTATAATTATTGATTCATATGTTAGCTTGTTTTTCAATAGTATTAAATAAATTTAATACCATTGTTACAATTTTAGCGGTGATTGTCCTGCTGGGTGTACAGACCTCAACCCCAACTACCATGCTCACAGGTTTTCATTGGTCAGTATGGTATTTATACACAATACAATGCATAAATGCAAATAATTTAAGTCTGAACGACTTAAATTTTGTTAAATATTCTACCATTTAAGCAGGTATGCTATTGAAATACGTCACTTACATACATGTGACGTGACGTTAATATTTGTTTAAATAACAAATGTAAATATATAATTGAAACCTAATATTATTACAATGTACATTAAATTTGTTTAATGTGTATTAATCGTCTGTGCAGTTGTCAAATTATTTAATACCTTTCTGCATCTTATGTCAAAATATATTGTTTTTTATTTTTCCAGAATTTACCAGTTTGTGGAAAAAAAAAAGTCAGATTGTTAAGTATTGTAATTACTGTTAACATAAAATGTATTTTTTAATATTATAGTAAATCAGCTAAATTGCACTTAATTAACCTTCCTAATGTTAAACTGAAAATTATCGTGTCTTTGTAAAATAGATTAATTATTATAATCGGTCGTCAACTGAGAGTCCCAATAAAGTCGGTATTAGCCGAATGATATTGCCAAAGAGCGTAATTCTTAATTCTGATTGCATGAAACTTGTACAAATGATTAAAGTGATATCATATTACATATTTTTTAAACTAAATTTTTACAGCTAACGTAGTGCGGCCTTTTTTGTAATTGCAAGAGATGCCATAAACCTTATGGTTTATTTATTATATTTATGTTATGATGAATAGAAATTGAGGTTTTACATAGTGGAGGCTGCTATTGCTTTGATTAATCCATGATACTAGTGAGGTCCTTTACACAGATCTGTGATATCATTTTATAAAGCAAATATACTGACGACTTTGAAAACTGCAATATTTAGTTAATTTACTTTAAAAGCCAATCTGATGGTTTTGTAAATCGTAAGAAATGATATATAGCTCATACGTGGAGATATCTTGATAATTTGTGATAATGTGTAAACTAGCAAACAAAAAAAAAGACAATAACAATTAACGATCAACCGGGACGAAAAAAAGCAAAAAAAAAATATAAATATAAAAAAAAACATGATAAAAAAGGCAAACAAACAAAAACAATAAACAATGAGCAGCACAAACATTACAGAACCAAAACAGTTCCATAAATAAAACTAGAGTTGATTCCGCCGTGTTAATCAATAGGTTTATGATATCTATGAAATTAGCTCGAGGTTTATTTTGGTGTTTTATGCCACTTTCAAAACAAACCTTTTGAGCTACTTGTGCATCTTTACATTAAAGGAAGATAGACGAGCTGGAAGAAAGGAAAACATGTAATCTGATGTCACTTTTAAACTCACAAGTCAAATGCTTACTGACTCTTAATCAATGTTAAATAGATTACTACATAGACAAGTCAGACCACATCATATTCTTTAACGTTTCTAACTATTATAAAAAAGCAAGCAAATACACCCAGAAGAAATATTATAGATAGTCTATAAATGAATGCCAATACACTGAGAAGAAATTTATAGATATTCTATAAATACAATAAAAACATATAATATGCCAAATAATGTATAGTTTTATGTGACAGTTACAAGACACGTTCCAGGCAGTTAGTATACTGATTTTGATAAACGTCATCAATTTGAATGTTACAAGAAAAAACGACTCATCCTTGCATTTAAAAAGTTTTATTATAGATACCATTTCCTTGTTTAAAACTATTCTCGTTAAACTTTGAATTATAATTGCTGCAGACAGTTTTCCCAATTTTTGAATTCAGCAAACAGTGATTGTACTGCAATGATTGTTGGATACGCTTTTTACTGACTGGTGGTATATCATGCCCATCAACATTTTCATCAATATACCTACTTACATACTGAAGTAATGGAAGCGGGAGGTTTGGCATGCCATAAATCCTGATTAACCCACTATTTCTTTTGAAATGACTGTACCAAGTCAGGACCTTTGTTGTAGTTCTTATATATTTTTGGTTGTTGCCACGGGGGGGGGGGGGGGGGGGTAACTTCCTATATAAAGGTATACGTATATGTGCCAAAAATATGGGTAGGTTTTTTTGAAAATCTATATAAAAATGGGTATAGTTTTTAAAACAATATTATATAAAAATGGGTATGCTTTTAATCTTAATATCTTGTCTCATATCAATATGGGTCATGTTTATAATATAATAAAGTGTAATTTTAATAATGACATTGTGTTTTCTTCTTCACTATGTTATCATTTTGTGTATATATAAATATGACCCTCTTTTAAGTTTACTGAATATAAATATGGGCTATGAAAATTGTTCATTTTATATAAATATGGGTTGTGAAAATTGCTCATTTTATATAAATATGGGTCATGAAAATTTAAATTTTATATAAATATGGGTCATGAAAATTGGAAACTTTATATAAATATGGGTATTGAATTCAAATCAATAATGGCACATCCCAAACCTAAAAATTACCAAGTTAACCCCCCCCCCCCCGTGGTTGTTGGTTCCAAAGTTCGCCAGTTTCTAGGAATTTGAATTATGGATTGTCTTTTTTTAGAAATTGGTGTTCGGTATTCTTTTTTATTACTTTCATTTATAATAGAATATTTTTCTTGTTCTGTATTGTATGGTTGTGTGTTATTTAAAGACATAATAAAATATGAACATATTTGAGAAGCATCTAGAGAAAGTTTATGGTAAACCACTGTAACTGTAAAATACCGGATAGTATAAATCTAAATTTAAGTTCTCAAGAGCAAACATTAGCGTTTTTTGACCTTTTATACTATGAGCTGTTTAGCTCAAATATAAAAGATTTAAAATTGAACAAACGGAAGCTGTCTAGCTCATACAACTCAGCTTGTGCACATTTGATATCAATCACCGTTCGTATAGCTCAACATCATAGATTGCGAAACACATATGCTGAGACAGTCTAGCTCAAACAAAAGAGACGGTTAGCCTTAAATACTAGCAAGTGTGTACATAAAACGACAGTGTATGTGACCATATTAAAATATCAACACAAAGATGAAATGTTTACATATCGCCAGTACAAAAACAATTCCAATAAATATCAAGACCGATTCCCATTGGAAAATCATTCTGCCACAGGTCACAATCAATAGGAACAGCAGTTTGATGAACACACGAAAAGAGCATCCGAGTCAAAATTATCCACCAGCTCATTCTTAAAAGGCACCAATCTTAACAATCTTATAAATGCATATACAAGATCAGTCTTAAAAGATATTCCATCTGCTGTCTTAAAACAACATCTTTTTAGAGACTTAAAAAAAATCATTTAACAGTTGAGTCGTAAAACAGCATCTATCTGTTCGGTCTCATAATGAACATCTATCTGCCCAGTCTTAACTTTAGTATTTATTAGCTCAATCTTAAAACAAAATCTACCAAGTCAGTCTTAATGGTACTTCTTGAAATAATATCCATATTCAAAAGTCTTAAAATAACACCCACCTAAATAGAACTTTCGTTAATTAGTTCACATTCTCTTATGATTCGGCTGTTTTATAATAATTCCGAACGACTGTGTATTTTGCGATATCGCACCATGTGACGCTTTTAACGCATTATGATTGGCTAGGTTGGGTCTGTCGTTGCAAAGTTTTCATCACTGTCAGTAGTTTACGTCGTAAAAGTATGCAGAAAAATGACTGCGCAAGAGAAATAATCCGTATGGAATGATAAGAGAAATTGATTACATAACTTATGAGAGGTAACTTAAAGGAACATAAATTTGCTTAGTATTAAACGGACATCTATCTGCTTAATATATCTATCTATCTATCAACACTGCTCGACTCCCCTTTCGGTATTACCAGCAGGTGCGCGTCAGTGCAAAAAATAACAGATAAAAATGAAAGATGACAGGAGGACATCTAGGGACTATTGTTGGTGAATACAAAGTCAGGGAAATTCAATTTTTAGATATAGTATTGGAATTGATAACGAGTTAAAAACAGGAAAAAAACAGTGTTTTGCTATCAAGGCAGTGTTTAGTTTATTTAATGCCTGTCTGAAATGATCAGGATCAGGCTGCAGAACGACGGTGGTAGGTAACTGATTCCATAAAACAACAGTTTGCGGGAGAAATGAGTATTTATATGTATTTATCTTAGTATGGATTTGTCTATATGTGAAGGGGTGCATATGTCTAGTTCTTCTCAATAGTTGTACAAAATAGGGCGGGACTGGGATTTCAACAAAACCATAAACAATTTTAAAGAACATACAAAGTCTAGCAGTTGATCTTCTGGATTCCAGTGTCTGTCATTGTAGGTCATATAGCATAGTTGTCACGCTGTCATAATGGGAATATTGACCTTTGGCCCAACGGCTGCTCTCCGTTGGATCATTTCAATTTTATTGATGTTACATTGTGTTTGGGGTGACCAAACAGTAGGATGCACATTCAATTTGACTATAGGGATTTGTATGCAAGTTGGTGGATTTTCTAATTCTTAGATGGAATATTTCTGCATAGGAAGCCGAGATTTTTGTTATCATCTTGTGTAATTCTGTTAATGTGTTGATTCCATGACAAGTCACTTGGGAGATCAACGCCTACATATTTTGCACCGGGTACTACTTCTCAAATATGCCCGTGTAATTTATAATCAAAATTGGTTTTCTTTTTGTTTCTGGTAATGTTTAGGACCTGACATTTTCCGGGGTTGAATTTCATTTCCCATAATATCTCCCAAGCGTCTAGGGTTTGTAAATAGTCTGCATTATCTGTGATGACTTAGTATACTACAGTGTCATCAGCAAATAGGCGGACTTGGGATTTTATATATTGGGTAGGTCATTTATATAAAGTAGAAAAAGTAGTGAGCCGAATACTGAACCTTGGGGCACACCTGACAATACTGGTAATTCCTTCATTTTACTGTGCGTTGGTCTACACCATGTTCTTGCAGTTTGTAAAGTAGTTTCAGATGACTTACTTTATCGAAGGCTTTGCTAAAATCTGGCAATATTAGGTCAGTCTGTTGTCCTGTTTGAGGTTACGTGATAAGTCGTCAACAAGTTGTATCAGTTGTGTTTCGCATGATCTACGTTCACGAAAACCGTGTTGTAAGTCATAGAGAATAGTGTGTTGTTTAAAATGGTCCGAAAGGTTGGAGGCAATAATGTGTTCTTGTGTTTTACAAAGAATGCAAGTTAAAGGAAATCGGTCTATAGTTTGATGGATCGCTTTAACACCTTTCTTAAAAAGAAGTGTGACATTCGCAGATTTCCATTCCATGTTGGTATTTTACCAGTAATAAGTGACTTTTGAAACAGAATATGTATTATTTGGGAAATTTGAAGTTTTAGTTCCTTTAATACAAGGGGTTTGATACAGCCTGGGCCATCCGCTTTGTCAGGTTTAAGCTGGGACAAGAAAAACGAACAGACATCGTTATTCCAGTCCCGTTGATTTATAAGTTCCTGGTTATAAGTTCCGATAGTTTCAGACATTCGAGGATATTTACGATTTATGTTCATGTTTATGAGGGTGGAGTTCCATAATTGTGACAATGAAAGTGGAGACATAGGAGTGAAGACTGAACTGATTATTGAGAAGATCTGCGTATTTTATATTATTATAACATTAAGTACAGATAATTACAATTATAATAAAATAAAAAGGAAAAAATTTGAAGATCGAGTTGAATTTATTATGCTGCACGGAAACTCTTTAGCGTACTTATAAGGAAACTACAGTGAGGCGTATTATGATTGTACATAAAGTATTGTTAGTAAATACATTCGGCCGGATAATAAAAAGTAAGACTGCGGTAATATACGACACCGGACTGCGCGGGTAAGGGGCGATAACTTCAACTTACTACTACAAAACATGCAGACGTAGAGTCAACGATATATATTGCCGGTCCCTATATTGCCCACATAATGAGCTTCTATTGTCCTGAAATATCCGTTTTACATTCAGCCTTTTCCTTAGTGGAAAAGCAGGTATATAGAATATCATAAATGTTGGTTTTGTAGTGCAGCTATGCGCCATGTGGTTGAATATATAACGACTCGCCCCACTCTCGAGTCGCCCCATCACGAGTCGCCCCATATTAATAACGAGTCGCCCCACATTTAATAACGAGTCGCCCCACTCAATAACGACTCGCCCCACATATGTAAAATATAAAATTTATAATAGAAATTTATATATTTAATACTTTATAATATAAATGAACGCACTGATAGTATAAATTTTTAAATTTGGATATATTGTACTGCTCGGTGTTTTAATTAATCGAAATTGTACTCTAAATGTAAAACTATTAAATGCTGCCTGTAAACTGTGTAGAATACTGTTAATCTTACATACTATTGAAAACAGTTTTCTAAAAGTTAAAAAAAATACAAGGTTGTCTTATTGTTAAAAAATTTCTAACGTGCTTGCTTATTCAAACTACACAGAGACAGTTAACAAGAGACCATAAAAACAATCATCGTAGTTGATATGTAAAGGGGACAGACATACGCTTTAGGAAAAAACCTTACTGCATACTAGCAGTAAAAGTTCTGATCATTTGGATGCAAAATATTTTTTTACTGGATTTTTATGTACATAATTTTAGTCTTTTTTCAATTAAATCAATGAATTGGCACTTATTAAATGATTTCAGGTACGAATTAAAGAACAATTTGTACTAGTACTGCCTCCCTCGTTTTTATTTTTTCCTCTTTCTCATCATGTCTCCTTTCTCCCTCCCCTTCTCTCCCTGTCTCCCACTACCCTGTCCGCCCTCTCATACAAGACTTCTACAAACCTACGTTTTTGTTATTGTTAAAAACTTTATTATGATAACATTCTCATAATAAATATTAGATTTTACACCGTTTTGAAAGTGAAGGTACATGCTACGATAATCTTGTTCAAAAACCAGTATCTGTACAGCATATGCCAATTTCTTTGACATTAAAGACAATTAATTACTTCATTATAATATTAACTACGTCGGTTAACTTTTCATCCTTTAAAACTGTTAATCCCATCAAAGTTAATCGCGATTGTAAACAAGGAAATATTTTAATTATAATTATCACAATTAATTAAAGAAGTGAACAAGAGTTCACTTTAATCTCAAGAGATCCACCGCCATCAATTAAAAAAAGGTCTAAAATATATGCAAATTAAAAAATTTAGACTATAAATTTAATTTAATATATTTTAAAATATTAAATTTATAAACTTATATTATATATTTTACATTTCTGGGGCGAGTCGTTATTGAGTGGGGCGACTCGTTATTAAATGTGGGGCGACTCGTTATTAATATGGGGCGACTTGAGAGTGGGGCGAGTCGTTACGATACCATGTGGTTAATATTTTCTCTTATATTTTTTTCTTTTTGTATTGCTCAGTAGTAATTTGTTTACCTTATCTGGTGGTAATACACATAATCACTTTTTGGGTCCGTGCAATACAAGTATTGTCTTTGATCTCTACCTCCATCAATGATTCAAAAGGAGAAGAGTCGAGTTGGGCCGTTTTATCTCGGAAATAATTCATGAGGGGCATGAAGTTAACACATGATCGGGTCATTTATATTCCATCAATTGACCCATTTCCAGTTTTATATTATTTATCTCCCTTCTTACTTCCAGTTAAAAAAAACTACGGCTATCATCACTAATAGAGTATGTTATTGAAATACAGATTTTGCATTGTTTTGTATTGTTTGTCTATGCCAATTAAATTTTCATCTTTAAACAATTAACCTCATTACTAGATGTTACTATAGCCATAGGCAACAGGTGAGTTTGAATATCGGAACACGGATGTCACTGGTAAGCTTGTTTAATCAAGCTATGAAACAGCTGGGGTTCTACCTTAAATTAGAATCAGGTAAATGGGGTAATAAACGGTAATAAGCATTGGTTAATTAATTAACAATCATGTTTACACAGCAGAGAGTTTTAATAGCATCCTCACTCAGATTTCGACACCTGTCATCAACATGAAGCGTTCAAATTTTTCAAAGACAAATGTCCATTTCAAAAGTTTTCAACAGGATAAACTGCGGCTGTAGCCGCAGTTTTTAGTACCGGGAGTGGACACTTGGTGGCGTTTTTTTTAAAATTGGAAAGCCTTCAATTTTGTACCAAGTGACAGATAGTCAAAAAATAAGATTATAAAGACCTATAAAAATTAAAATAAAGCCAACAGGCATGTAGAATTTGATCAAAGTTGCACATGGATAGAAGTGCTGGAAATATTATTGGGAATGAAGCTTTGGAAATAAATGGAAATAAAATATTCAAAAAATTTGTGGTGGTTATTTATTTGTAGTTTTTATATCGAGTATTTAACTGAAAAATGTTAATGTCCCATTATCTTCACATAACATATTTCCATACAACAGTAGACACAATTTGGAAGGTGCCATTTTGAATATTGTGATGGCCCAGACACCTGAAAATGTTACATCATTTCTGTTTTAGTAGGAATTATGTCTTTTCATAAAAGAAATTTTGTTTGATTCCTACATATTGCACATGATTATGTTAATCATTTAGACCAAGTAAAAGACTTATAAATCGTCCAGATTAAATACGGTTGAGAAAAATTATCTGAACTCTTCACATTTATTACACATTTACATTATTGATGTATCATTTTTAAAATTTGTTTGCTAATAATTAAAATTCAGTCTGATAGTAAAAATTTGGTATAAATTGTTAGAGAGCTTTCTGCATGTTGTGCAGTGAATTTTGAGATTTGTGTGCATATTAAATATTTCTAAACCACATGTCTCAAACAATCGGATCACCTCGGTTATTTCCGCCTATGGTCGGAAAGTAATCTCGGAGGTAAGTGTATGGATATGGACCAAACATCGGTCCAAATGTGATACGATTAGCCTGTTTACACGGCAACATTATTTTAGTGCGATGAAATAGATAATCCTTTAATTATTCAAATATACAGATCTTTATCGAAGCAGAACTAAAAATCGGATAGAAGATTGTATTTTTTTAATTTAAATTCGCTAACACTGCCAAAAAATTCCATCTCCGACAACATTTAAATGGATAAGTATTTGTTTACAATCTGACGTCATCAGTAACAATCAACTAACCGTCGATGACAAGCCAATCAAATGAATGAACTGAAACGTCACAAAAGAGCTTGTGACGTAACTAATTCTTTGAAATGACTGAAAATAGTTCAAAATGGAGATCACTTACCTCCGTGGTCACTTTTCTGACCCTTTGACGGAAATGGCCGAGAGATGTTCCGATTGATGTCTCAAAGATATTCTGAAAGAAGTGACGGTAATAATAAAACACCAAACACCAAGGAAAAAAGACAATCCACAAATCAAAGACTAGGAATCTAGTGAACTTGAGAATCAACAACTAACAATATAGCCACTAAAGCAATGGTACCGCAGTGTTCAATCTATAGCGCGCCATTGCGCCATTCCCGCTTTTTTGTTGTTGCATTTACGCGCTTAAAAAACCTCCTGGGTCATTACTGATGCAACATAATTTTTCATTGCTTTGAGAAATTCCCCCATAGTCAACATCTTTGAGATAGTCCCTTTAAAATATACCGGAAATTTAACTGTATTCTCGGTCCTAAGTACGCTTTTTATCATGTACAATTACAATTTATCAAGTGTCAAAATCGTGTAGACAATATATTATCGATTTTTTTATAACGTGTTGTTCATGCTTGAAGATGAAGCGTATTTCTTCATATTTTACTCCCATTGGAGATAAACGTGCAAAAACGGCCTTCACTTTTGTCTGGTTGTCATGTCTATATATTGGATTTATTGACCCCTAGCTATAAATTCTGGCCCCCTATGGTAAGTTATTAGGGCCATCATGACCCCCTTAGGCCAAATTCTAGATTGAAAAATGGGTAGGCATTTCAACAGAAATAGTGGATTAAGGCAGGTTTTATGGTATACCTAACCTTACGATTCTATTACTCTAGTGTGCGAGTTTGCGTAAATGGTTGGGTATTAATAACTACTATTCAGTAATACATAATGTAGATGTATCCAACAGTCATCGCAGCCCGTTTTACTGTGA
The DNA here is from genome assembly GCA_944474755.1 of Limnoperna fortunei. Classification (NCBI taxonomy): domain Eukaryota; kingdom Metazoa; phylum Mollusca; class Bivalvia; order Mytilida; family Modiolidae; genus Limnoperna; species Limnoperna fortunei. Next base: position 19,503,793 of record OX104123.1, on the reverse strand, counting down.
CATCGCCCCATAGGTGGGTAACAACTACACATTGTATTTACGATATTGGGAAAGAAAATAAACAACTAAACAGAGAAAGAAAACAGTTTTTTTTCAGACCAACATAACACCAATTACAACTTTATTGATAAACAGCAGACATAAATCTGATGTAATGTGATAACAATTGTAACATGAATACCTTGCTGGCTTTGGCAATATTTACCTACAAAGGAAAAAAATAGTAATATGACATCAAACATATCTTTGTGAAATGTTGTAAATATTAATGATAGTTACAAAGATATCATCCAATATTGTCCTGGACAAACATTTTTGACCACCTTGTCATCAAATATACGACCAAGGGCAAATCAAATATTGCAGGAAATAGAATAATTTTATTACTTTTTGTGCATCAAATTACATGGATTCTACTGTATATTGAAGGATTACCATGCAAACATAACAGTTATGACAAAAAATAAATGTAGAATAAATAATAAAAATTGCATTTTGGCACCCACAAATAAAATGCTTACCTACATTTTTTTTGTCATACAGCACAGTGAGCTGCAACAATGCTTACTTGTACAAAATAATTCAACATATATATTGATTGATTGATTGAATGCTGTTTTAATGCCACTTTCAGCAATTTTTCAGCTATTTCATGGCGTCTACATATATATACCAACAAACTATTTCGAAACTAGATATCTCATTTGTCATTACAAGGAAACATAAGTGTAAACAAAACTAAGTTTTTTATTTTTAATTTAAATATTTTTCTTGTTTACAGCTTGGCAAAGGGAAACTATTGAAGATTAAAAAGGACAAATGTGAAGGTCAAGTGAACATAGTGTGTCATGCAATACAGGAAATAGTCAACGGACTTGAAGAGGAAAATACAATAGAAGAACAGGTGATAGATAAATACAAGGGGGAAGTATTTATATGTAGCTGAGGATGAAAATAAAATCGAAGATAGCTAGGAGCATTTTAAACGATAAGTCAAGGACAGACAGAACCATGGTTAAACAATAGAGGGGACACAAACAAAAATTGAGTAACACGAACCCTACTATGTACTGGTACCTGTAATTAATATGATCTACGTATATGGGCTGTGATTTTGTTAGCTTGAATTTGCCTCAGAATTTCGGCTGTTTCCCCTGGAGCAAATTTCCCAAATTTTGTCTAAATATTTCCCAATTTATGACAAAAATCCCAACAGAAAACCATAAGAACTGGCGATCGAGGTCTGTATTATTCATGGCTTCCATTGGATGGGGACTCCACGTTCAATTTTGTTCCAATTTTAATCAGAAATCTTCGTATTTTTGTCACTACGTACCATGTTTACGCGCCATAACAAAACGGTGCAAGCTGATTCCAGTCTGACTTTTACGTTGTACGAACAGCTCAGCGGCAAAATATGACCGGAAACCAGTTCAAAGCAAAAGAAGTGTAGAAAAATTAAACATAGAAAAACAACTTTTAAAATCAGAAAACACTTTAAAAGGATGGGAAAAAAGAAATTTAACTATGTTGGGTAAAATTACTGTAGTCAAGGCACTAATAATTCCTAACATAACATATGTAGCCTCAGTCACAACTCTTGACAAAGAAAGTAAAAAAAAATTCAAGACATTAATTTATAATTTTATCTGGAATAAAAAAAAGGAAAAAGTTAAACGTTCTGTAATATGTCAAGATTTCACCGACGGAGGCTTAAGAATGATTAACATAGATAAATATATTGAGACTCTACAACTTAATTGGATAAACAGATTGTTAAATAAAGAAGATGCAAACTGGAAAATTATACCAAAATACTACTTTGATAAATTTGGACCAAACTTCCTATTGTTTAAAATGAACATTAAGTCTTTAAATGATATACAAGGTATTAAGAATATCATGCATTCCTTTTATTTCAAAATATTAAAGACATGGATTGCCATAAACAACAAAAACAAAACTGAACCAAAAACTTTTAGAGAAATAAGACAACAAATAATCTATCTATTTATTAAATTTAATGGAAAAAACTTGATCTATAATAACTGGATAAAAGATGGAATCATTTTTATTAATGATTTAATATGTCCAAATGGGCAAATTTCACAAAACTATATGTTATCTAAGTTAACTTTAAAGTATAACTGGTATTCAGAATACTCAAAACTAATTAAAGCAATCCCAAAACACTGGATTAATATCAGTTTAGAGGAAACATCAAAGCATACAAAAGTTAAATGCTTAATGAATTTAGAGATAAGAGACTCTTACGGAATAAACCATCAGCTTTCAATTTTATCATCCAAAAAAATTTACAACATATTACTATGCAAAAATAAAGAAAAGCCAATTGGGTTTTTTAAAGTGGGAAAATGAATACCCCCAATTAAATTTTAGAAGCTGTCTCTTTTTTAATTTTAAAAGTATCGAAGAAAATAAACTAAAATTGTTCAAATGGAAACTCTTCCAATATGTTTTGCCATGTAAAAAATTACTAGCACTCTGGAAAATTTCTAATAGCCCTTTATGCAATATGTGTGAAGTAGTAGAAGATTATGAGCACATGTTTATCACATGTGAATATTTAAGCGAATTCTGGGAGAAAATAAGGGAACTTTTGAACAAACTAAAAATTGGAAATCATGTTATAAACCTAAAAAATCTTGTCTTTGGATATAAGATTCAGGATGAGAAACTTTTCTGGTTGAACTTTCTTCTACTTATCATTTTGTTTAGTATAAATAAGATATATTACCTATCAGAACAAAAAACTAAGAGAGTAAATGTATTTAATTTGTTTAAATATGAATTTTTGAAGAGACTAGAAGTTTGGAGTTTTAGGAAATCTCAGATTGATCCAAATTTGAACATTATCGAAGAAATTCTCCTACACTCGTAATTCGTGATATAATGTGTATGCGCTAATAACAGAAGGTGCTGCCGCATCAGCTCAATTAAAAATATTAGAGTGCGTCTTTTATCTGTAATAAAGTGTATACTTACTTACTTACTTATATACAAATGTATTTAATTATTATTTATCCACATGCGTTAAATATTAAGGTTAAGAACTAGTGTGAAAATCTAAAGTATGATGTAAACACGGAATGATTTCCGGCAACTGTCTTCATTGATAAGTACCCCGGGCTTATCAATATTAATGTTATCACTGGGCTTTTAAGGTAAATGCTGTACCCTTAAAAGATATGTTAATAGCAATTTGTGCAATAAAATGTTAATTTGTAAAAAAAAAAAAGAAAAATTCCGGAGCGGATATGAACTCTGTGCCGGAAATTGCACAATATGATGCTGCCAGTGTTAAACGAGTATTGCACTGATTTAATTAAACATAATAATAATTAGTATTTTGGCAGTCATTTTAATATTAAATTTGTTTACATACTTGTAAAAGTGCATTTTACATAAAATAATTACTATTTTTATAGGATTAACTAGTACTTTCATTTATATTTCTAACAACTTATTTAAAAAAAATATTTATTCTATTGTAATGTATTTTTTTCTGGTTTTTCATTGATACTGTATCCTTAATAATTTAAACTGCTCAAAATAAATCCATATAATTCCAAGCATCTTGATAACATAAAATCAAACAAAATGGAAGTTTCTGCAGTCATCCGATGTTTGAACATCTCACATAAGTCAAATAAATATATCTAACAAAAGATAAGTTCAGTTATTTTATTGACTGCTTACTGTTGTTTTCCTTTTTTATAAGTGTAAAACTGTTACTTTTTTCCCAATTTCAAGAAAAAAGTCGATAAATTTTCCCAATTGAAAAGGAGGGGGCTGTTTTTAAAAAAGGCAACAAAATCACTGTTGGGCCCAGTACATTGTATGGGAGTAACAACAACAAACATAGATTAAAGTATGCAATTCTCTTATTAAATGACACCCTTGTCTCTTATAAATTATAAGTCAAAACAAGTCCCCAGCAAATTATTATTTCTCTGTCCAGTCAAGCCTTCTGAATTGGCTCCTGGAGTGATGTTAAACACACACTACAGCTCAGTCCTGCCAGTGTGGACATTGGTGATCTACCTGCTCTGGACAGTGGTCATAGAAGTGTTGACATTGTTGAGCTGTCCACTTTGGACAAGGGTCAACACAGTGTGGACATTGGTTAGCTGTCCACTTTGGACAGGGGTCAACACAGTGTGGACACTGGTGAGCTGTCCACTTTGGACAGGGGTCAACACAGTGTGGACACTGGTGAGCTGTCCACTTTGGACAGGGGTCAACACAGTGTGGACACTGGTGAGCTGTCCACTTTGGACAGGGGTCAACACAGTGTGGACACTGGTGAGCTGTCCACTTTGGACAGGGGTCAACACAGTGTGGACACTGGTGAGCTGTCCACTTTGGACAGGGGTCAACACAGTGTGGACATAGGTGAGCTGTCCACTTTGGACAGGGGTCAACACAGTGTGGACACTGGTGAGCTGTCCACTTTGGACAGGGGTCAACACAGTGTGGACACTGGTGAGCTGTCCACTTTGGACAGGGGTCAACACAGTGTGGACATTGGTGAGCTGTCCACTTTGGACAGGGGTCAACACAGTGTGGACACTGGTGAGCTGTCCACTTTGGACAGGGGTCAACACAGTGTGGACACTGGTGAGCTGTCCACTTTGGACAGATAAATGTCAATCTGTGTGATATGTAGTGTACAATCACCTATACTAAGAATTATGGACAAAAAAATAAACATTTGTTATTTTTGAAATTATTTAAAATAAATTGCTCATTATAATTTGTTTAACAAATTTTTGTCCAAATGGTTATTTTGCCAAAAAAACTGAGGGTCATAATTAATGCTCATTACTAAATAATACTGAATATTTAGGTGACAAGGAATTAAGAGGGGGGCCTCAGTGGCCAAGTGGTTAAGGTAGTTAGTCAATGCTGAGGTTGCTGGTTTGAGTTGCACTGCAATCTTAATATTTGACAAGGACTGACAGTTTTCCTACTGAAGATCTGGGGTTTGTTCGGATACTCTGATTTTCTCCCCAATACAAGCTACAGGACTGGATATACCTGAAAAATGCTGAAATTGGTGTTTAACACCATTCAAATAAACAAACAAACATTTTGAAAAAGGATTTTGAGGGCTTTAGTCACTTTTGCACTGTATAAGCATCTGCTCAGAAAATGAAAATCATTGTTTTTTTCAAGAAAATCTATCAGCAATTCATATTGACTGACAGATTAAAATAAATTTAAATTTCAGGTCAAATGGCAGGAGACATTGCATGACCTTTTATTGTTTAAAGTCTGTGAATCATGTGATCGGAACCTACCAATCATAAATGAGAACACAGTTATTGATACAACAGACATACTGGCACAGATTTTCCCACCATTTGGTTCTGTGTTTTATACAGAGATCATTAAGAGATGTGGATGGTCATCACTACTTCTTGCTGTATGTATCTCAGATCATTTTTATTCCCCCACTCGGCAGAGTCTGGGTTACATAGTGGTCCTTATGTCCGTCCTACGTCTGTCCAAATTTCAATGACACTTTGGGATATTGTTACATATCAGGTTAGCAAGAAGCCTTTAGATTTTGGGTTTTGGGGGAATTTACGTCAAATTTCAATTTCACTCTCCACAAAAAATGTTAGAGAAATTTTTACAACAAAAGATGTTTCTGGATCTGAAAATCAAAAAGTTTGCATTTAGTTTCAATGAAACTTAAGAAATAATTCACGGAGGCTGTGGTTTATCATTGTTTTACCACGGGGTGACCATTTATGTCGTATTATTTGATCCCGAGCGATAGTCTCCGTGAATTATTTCTATTCTAATAAGACAATTAGAGTACATTTATAATATTTTCGTACCTATAGAAAACATCATTTCCACCATAAGCTGGCTGTTCCATCAATGTAACACACAATATATTGCAATGGATAATTATAGCGTGTGTTGCTATTTATAAGATTTATACGTCATATGCAATAGCTGTCAGGTGGGAGTTACAGTTTTATAATTGGAACAGCCATTTGAAACACGCCCTCCTCAGCACGTGTTGCTCATATATAAATCATTTTTTGTCTCGCCTGCGACGAAAGTCGCTGGAGGCGAGACATATGTATGGGAATCCGGCGGCGGCGGCGGCGGCGGCGGCGGCGGCGTAAACACTTGACATCTTGCTTCATATCTTTGTAAGCCCAAGCCCTAGGTCCATCACATTTGGTCCAGAGGTAGCTTATGATGAGTACTTGCCAGTCAGTCACCTGTCACCTGACCTTGACCTCAATTTCACGGTCCAGCGACTACGTTAAAGTTTTTGGGTTACGACAGTTCCTCTGTAACTACGCATGGTAGGATGACAATATTTGGTGTATAGGTTGCTGATGACTAGTACATGACTGTCTGGTAGGTGTCACCTGACCTTGACCTCAATTTCACGGTCCAGCGACTACGTTAAAGTTTTGGGGTTACGACAGTTCCTCTGTAACTACGCATGGTAGGATGACAATATTTGGTGTATAGGTTGCTGATGACTTGTACATGACTGTCTGGTAGGGGTCACCTGACCTTGACCTCAATTTCACGGTCCAGCGACTACGTTAAAGTTTTTGGGTTACGACAGTTCCTCTGTAACTACGCATGGTAGGATGACAATATTTGGTGTATAGGTTGCTGATGACTAGTACATGACTGTCTGGTAGGTGTCACCTGACCTTGACCTCAATTTCACGGTCCAGCGACTACGTTAAAGTTTTGGGGTTACGACAGTTCCTCTGTAACTATGCATGGTAGGAAGACAATATTTGGTGTATAGGTTGCTGATGACTAGTACATGACTGTCTGGTAGGTGTCACCTGACCTTGACCTCAATTTCACGGTCCAGCGACTACGTTAAAGTTTTTGGGTTACGACAGTTCCTCTGTAACTACGCATAATAGGATGACAATATTTGGTGTATAGGTTGCTGATGACTAGTACATGCCCGTCTGGTAGGTGTCACTTGACCTTGACCTCAATTTCACGGTCCAGTGACTACGTTAAAGATTTGGGGTTACGACAGTTCCTCTGTAACTACGCATGGTAGGATGACAATATTTGGTGTATAGGTTGCTGATGACTAGTACATGACTGTCTGGTAGGTGTCACCTGACCTTGACCTCAATTTCACGGTCCAGCGACTACGTTAAAGTTTTGGGGTTACAACAGTTCCTCTGTAACTATGCATGGTAGGATGACAATATTTGGTGTATAGGTTGCTGATGACTAGTACATGACTGTCTGGTAGGTGTCACCTGACCTTGACCTCAATTTCACAGTCCAGCGACTACGTTAAAGTTTTTGGGTTACGACAGTTCCTTTGTAACTACGCATGGTAGGATGACAATATTTGGTGTATAGGTGCTGATGACTAGTACATGACTGTCTGGTAGGTGTCACCTGACCTTGACCTCAATTTCACGGTCCAGCGACTACGTTAAAGTTTTTGGGTTACGATAGTTCTTCTGTAACTACGCATGGTAGGATGACAATATTTGGTATATAGGTTGCTGATGAATAGTACATGACTGTCTGGTAGGTTCAACCTGACCTTGACCTCAATTTCACGGTCCAGCGACTACGTTAAAGTTTTTGGGTTACGTCTGTTCCCCTGTAACTATGTAGGGTATGGTGACAATAGTTGTATACAGGCCGCTGCTGATATTTAATGCTATTTACGTAATGCTTATGACGAAATTTATTTTCGTTACTGATGCGGAATGCAGGCGAGACGTTTTTCTGTGTCCACACTTGTTTACCACAGTTGTGGTCTCAAAGCCTTTAAAGCACGTCATATTAGAATTTGGAATATAGTTTCCTATTAGATGGATCAGAAGTCTTTTAATTTTGGGGGAAATCAATAAAATTTCAAAGGTCACAGTTGCCGTCAATATAACACACAATATTTTGTAATCTGTTAAGTTCATTTCATTTCAGCATGTGAAGTAATCAGGAATGGGATCCTGACAATGGGTACCCATCCATACAGGGTCAATACACATGAGGTCATTAGGTCAGGGGTCAATTTACATTAGGTATGGATCAACTTTAGTTAGTTCATGGTCTTTCTTAATGCATTTCCAAACTCTTAAAATTGTTTAACCAACAGATCCTGTCTGATATGATAAATATACATGTTGACCTTTGTTCCCTCTAGAAATCTAATCGGGTATCAGTTCTTCTAATGGATTATGACTTTTTATGTGTTAAGTGTTCATCTCTAATGACTGCCATTTATGATAGTAATCATATTCATTGGTGGTGTCGGCTTCTGTAAATTTTGTCCTTTGTCAATATGATGTCGTCATATTCATTGGTGGTGTCGGCTTCTGTAAATTTTGTCCTTTGTCAATATGATGTCGTCATATTCATTGGTGGTGTCGGCTTCTGTAAATTTTGTCCTTTGTCAATATGATGTCGTCATATTCATTGGTGGTGTCGGCTTCTGTAAATTTTGTCCTTTGTCAATATGATGTCGTCATATTCATTGGTGGTGTCGGCTTCTGTAAATTTTGTCCTTTGTCAATATGATGTCGTCATATCAAGTGCTTTTTAGGTAGATCCTGAATTTTAAATAAACAATTTTTTAGTTTGAATAACCAGTAGAAACCATCACTAACTTAAGCAAGGGCTCCGCTCTGTCAGGGTTCTTCATGTACAAAGGATTCTCAAAGTTTTATAGTAGGTGGCTCAGTTGACTAAAGTAGGCGACACATTTGAGAAATTGTTTTCAGATGTTTGTCAATGAAAATCCCCTGTATCTGGCATATTTTGATAACTCTGCTTAAGCCTTATGTCCATAGGTTTGCACCAGTTCAAACAAGGTTTGATATGACTGTTGCTGTTATGAGAGGACTGATGTTTTTTCAAATGTTTTCACTCTTTTTGTTTCAGAGAATTGACAGCTTGCCAGAAGATATTGCAGAGAACATTTTATATGAGGTTACCAGCAATTTGTCTACCAGAGATGGATTCACAGATACAGATATTATTTTAATGTTAGAAATTCTAGATTTTGTTCTTTCCAAATTGTGTACTTTGTCCTGTGATGGGTTATTTTCTTCCTCCATTACAGAAGAGTCATCATGTTCCCTAAAGCCCTTAATATCATCATTAGTTAACATAATATTGGAAACATTATATAATAGTGATCTTGCAACATTTTTTGAAAATGCTTCCAATGGTAATGTAGTTAGCGAGTTATTTTCCCACACAGTCAGGAAGTCATGGATGGTGGACTATATTGGACAACTGATAATGCTTGGTGTTGTTGCTATGGCGAATAATGAGGTCTGCGTAAAGCAACTTAAGAACTGGTGTTATTTGAATATTAGAGGGCAAGAGATTGACCACAGTGAAAGAAATGGTATACTATCAGCACTGTTGTTTCATAGTGACAACAGACTTGGGAAATACAACAAGACTAAAAATAGAATTGTGACACTAGATATTAATTCAGCTCTTGTTGCAGCATTACAGAGGGATTTTCCATGGAACACATGGGTGACAGTAGTTAACAAATTTTTGCAGACTGGTTTCTATTCTCCAGCAAGCATTTGTTTGACAAGATGTCCTGTACACTTGAAGTCTCTGGTTCCCTCGTCAAACAGTTCATCTCTAATAAATGTCACATTGGAATGCCCATATCTAAATTTAGCTTCATTTGCATATGAGGTACTTTCCAAAAAAAAGGATGTAATGTTGGTTGATATACTGAACGGATTAAATCAAGGCGTTGTAGAAAATGTAGACTTGTCATTGGAAACTGTAGTGTGGAGAATACATTGGAGGCAACCTGGATTTCAAGGTCAGTTTAAATGTATTATAGGCACTACTTTGACCCATGAGAATGTAATATCAAGTTCACACTTGACCCTTGTCTCATTCTCTCAGCTTGAGTGCTTGTTCAAGTCTGGTAATGAAGAAATAGTGGGCAAGCATCCCGAGGGTGGTCGCCTCCCTTTACCCAACATTGGCACTATAAAAAACATGGTGAAGATGCAAAAAAATATTCAAATGAGGAGTATTTAAACAAAAAAGTTCACAAAACTTTTCAGAAAGTGCATAACCATTTAAATGGAAATCTGGTAAAATACAATGAAGAAGCATTTAATGCGATGAATTTATTACAATTACAAAGAAATGTATGTTATCAATTTTTGGCCGGATTTCACAGAGTGAAAATCCGGGTTATAGTATATATGTGAATGTTGGGTTGGTGGGCGGCCTGTGTGCTGGTGGTTGGGTGAAAAAAATTTTCGTAACAGTTTTCTCTGCTTCTACTAAAGGAATTGATTTCAAATGTGGTGCACAGCTTTAGCATGATGAGTTGTATGGTGCCTCCCTTTTCCAAGTCAGTCTGTTACCTACTTCCTGTTTTCCGAGCAGACTTAGACTGTTTCAAGGGTCAAAATAGGAAAAATTTTCGTAACAGTTTTCTCAGCCACTACATGTACTAATCATATTCTCTTGAAATTTGGTATGCAGCATCAGCATGGTCTGCCATAACTTACTTCCTGTTTAACGAAATGTGACCATTTCTGTCTTTGATAGATTTTCAAAGATTTATTTAAGCAATTCTTATTTACTGTACAGGCCTCGCGAATTTTAATTTCTCCGCGCATCCCGGTGGAGGAAATTCGGGTCTCCGCGACCTCTCCGCGGTCATCTCCACCGCGACTCGCGATCGCGAGTTGCCGGCGGAGAGCCGGTATCGGGTGGAGAGCCGACGACTCCACCGTGTATTCGCGGTGTATCCACTCTGCAAACATTTGAGGATATATTGGCACATTCGGTAACTGTGCATATTATCGTATAAATGACGTGAAATTATCGTAAGTCTAATCTTTCACCTTTTAAAATATATGACACTTTTGTGAACCTGTTTCAGATCAGTTTCATGTGTTATCCTACAAAAACATAGAACAGAAAGATCGTGTAGAATACTATTTCTAACAATAGTTAGCAAAGTTGTGTTAAGATTTATTGTATGTATGTTTGTATTAATTTATTAATCTTTCATCGTTTTATTTATATTTCAGGTTGTCTATGAAGATTTATTACTTATCTATATTATCAATTCATGTAGCTAAAAAGCTAATTATCTTATTTATGCATTTGTTATTCTTTCTTATGTAGAGGTCAACTTAGGCTTAGAGGTGACGAATATGCGGTAAAAAGCTTACCAACTTCCATATATTTCTTCCCAATATATTTATCCATTAATAAAGTTAACAGTTGTTCACATTCTGTGCAATGACGAAGTGACAACTTGGTTTATTTGTGTTACGTATTCCGTTTAACAGCAGGTTGCAATAAACAAATCCATGGACACCTGTTCGACAATATGAATCGTCAAATAACTCGCATCCACTTATTTAAAACTGAGAGCTTTGACACTGTTCAAATATAATTAGCTTGTTTGTAAACTGTTGGTCAGTCTGTGAGTTCAAAGGTAAATAACGACCTAATTATCGCTAATTCGATCAAACAGTATTACCTTTGTTACAATTAATTGAAAATGTCCAGGAAGTGTCAGCGTACTAATTAAAAATTAGGCAATCATTTCTGTATAGCAAATATTGGTTGATAAGTACTTACCTTCGTATTACATGCTAGTTTAATCCGTGCCGAAGACAGTTATTACCTTACACAGAATATACTACATGAATATATTAAATTATGTATAACTAAAAATTCCGCAGTTTTTTTGTATTTCTAAAATATTCGGTAAAAAAGCACGTGCCGATAATTGAGGATGTCGTCTGCTTGTCAATCAAAGTTTTACCGCTTTCACAATAGCACGACTGACATGCAAGTAGTGTTTTTTACATTATTGTAACCGGATATTTTAAAATGCTTAAAAAAATCTGCAAAGAAAGATGGATTACCGAGAAGCATCATTAGTGGTATGGGGTTTTCTTTTGGAGTTGTGAATATATTTCCTCCGTAGACATTATGATTCAGAGATTCTACAAGGTTTATAAAAAACCAAAAAGACGCTTGTGATTTCGTTTTTGAACTGTAGTTCAGGATGTCAAATGATCACAGGTACGGCCTAATTAACGCTAATTGGTTATCATCTGACAGCATTACCTGTGTACCACTAATTATGTAATGAAAAATGGTCTGAAAGTGTCATTGTGCTCAATTTACAAGGGATTGTCCAATTAATTTGAAGGGAGGATTAATTTTACAACAAAAAATATAAAGTTTGTTGTATACACACTCGAGCATATGACAACAATTTCACTTACATTTATAGACGTAAACGGCAGTATAGACGATCTTGTTTTGTTGATGTTTGTCAAATTTGAAGAAAATATATGACAGTAGAACACGATAATTGAGGTATCGTCTGCTTCTTGAAACAATTAATTTACCGCTTGTAAAATAGCAGGTGCAAGTAGTGTACAAAGATATACCTGTGAAGTGGTTATAATTATTTAAATGACCATGAAAATGAAATGACAGACAGTATATCTTTATTTATTCCACCACTATTTTATCTATTAATTATTTTATAATTATACCTCCGGTTTTGGTGACGTAAACAAACAAGCTGTTAATAGAATTCAACAATTATTTTAATTTATTGGATTGAAACTGGATATTTTAAAATGCTTTCAAAACGTGGATAAAGACAGATGGATTACCGAGAAGCTTCATTATTGACATAAGATTTTCTTTTTCTTTTGGAGTTGTGAACGTATGTTTCTCCGTAGACATTCTGATACCCAGATTCTACAATGTTTATAAAAATCCAAGAAGACACTGTTATTTATTTAAAACACAGCTTTGACATTGTTCCAATATAATTCAGCTTGTGAGTTCGTTTTTGAACTGTAGTTCACACTGTCAAATGATCAAAGGTAATTAAAGACACAATTAACGCTAATTGGTTATATGACAGCATTACCTGTGTAACCTTAATTGTGTAATCAGGAATATGGTCAGGAATTGTCATTTATTATGTATTATGCACTTAATTTAAAGTGATAATTAATTTTATAACACAAGGTATAGTTTGTTGTATACACAATCAATTCAAGCATATGACCACAATTCCACTTTCCTATATTGACGAAAACGGCACTGTAGACGATGTTGTTCTGTGATGTTTGTCAACACTGAAGAAAATATAAGAAGTAGAACATTTTCTGGAGAAAGGAAACAGAAACTTAACATGCATACCCAATGTTCTGATGTGATTTTACGATCTTATTGGCCGGCTATCCACCGCGACTACGCGATCGGCACTCCACCGCGAAAACACCGCGACTCCACCAAGGAGAGTTGAGTAACAGTGGAGGAAACTGTCTCTCCACTCTCCTCCACCTCCACCGCGATGGGTGGAGAAATTAAAATTCGCGGGGCCTGTACAGTACATATACATCACATGTTATTTTATGTTGCTGAAAAAATTCCTTTACAGAAATAAACATAGACAGGTCATTCTTGACGTTATTTCAGAAATAAACATTGACAGGTCATTCTTGACGTTATTTCAGAAATAAACATTGACAGGTCATTCTTGACGTTATTTCAGAAATAAACATTGACAGGTCATTCTTGACGTTATTTCAGAAATAAACATTGACAGGTCATTCTTTACGTAACAGAAATAAACATTGACAGGTCATTCTTGACGTTATTTCAGAAATTAACATTGACAGGTCATTCTTGACGTTATTTCAGAAATAAACATTGACATGTCATTCTTGACGTTATTTCAGAAATAAACATTGACAGGTCATTCTTGACGTTATTTCAGAAATAAACATTGACTGGTCATTCTTGACGTTATTTCAGAATGTGTTGCTGAACTATTGAAAAACAAATATCCACAATACTGGAACAATTCTCTGTAAGTATAGATGATTAGACTTGCAAGAATGAATCCATATATTTGTTTTGATGTAAAAATAAATGTGTGTTAAGTGGTAAAATATCTTGATACATGTCATTAGACACGTCTAAATCTGGCATTATAGGATTTACAACAGTGATGAGAGATGAAATAAAAGAAAAATAAAGCACAAATGTTAAGTTTTATAATCACTTATGGCAAAAGATTAAATGCTGCTGCAACAAATTATAATAATTTTAATGTGTAAAAGGACTAGCTGCTGAAAATAGATGTTAAATGGCATGAATAGCTTCCTATACCTTTTTATGTTGATTTGAAAGTAAAATCACTGCTCTAACATGCCTAAAGATATGTGGTAGACCAGCATTCTAAGTTAGTCTTTTTTTGTCCTGGAGTTTGACTTGAGAGATATACATATCCACACGCACTGTCCAAAAAATGTTTATTTGTATGAGGCTGAAAAATGGAAATGGGTAGAAATGAGAGGATCTGCCAAGAATTTCTGGTCTGCAGGCCAGTTCAAATATTATCCTGTAACCTGAATTATTATGTAATAGAAATTTATATTGAGGGCCATATCAGGAACTGGTATACAGTCCATGTATCATGGCACAGGTCAGTTTACAGGCCATGTATCTTGGTACAGGTCAGTATACAGTCCATGTATCTTGGTACTGGACTGTATCTTGGTACAGGTCAGTATACAGTCCATGTATCTTGGTACAGGTCAGTATACAGTCCATGTATCTTGGTACAGGTCAGTTTACAGGTCTTTTACAGCCCATAAATTCAATTCTATTACTATTTCGTTGAACAAATTTAACCAAAGACAACATTTTCCTGGAAAAAATGTTTTCTTATATTCAACATTTGGGAACACAATTTGATGTTTGCTATGGCTTATGCAATTGCTGAAAGGGAGACTACACTAATTGCATACTTGATTTTAGCGAGCAGGGTGTATTGATTGTAATACAGCTCACTGGAGGAATACAGCCTGCTCATTTCGACTGGCTGTAGCTGTATCTTGGAATCAAGTGTAACATGTGACCGAATTTAAACCAATTATAAGGCAAGGTCTATTAGTAATAAGAAATAAAAATATTGTTTTAAGTGGGGTCAAGTGTACCTGGAGATTTGTACTAGCTAAATAAAGCAAAAAATTACTTGGAAAACTGTTTTCGTACTGCAGATTTAATCATTGCATGATAAATGTGCAAAAATGCCAAAAAATAACAGGTAATTCAGTAATGCATTCTTCCTCACACCACACCCTTTACCTGTTTAGTTTAAGAAAGTTTGATAAACTTTAATATGGTTACATAGTGTAATGACAAGTTGGTGACAACTTTGTTATTATTTTGTTCTAGACTTATTGAGACCTTGCAGAAAAACCTTGACCTTTTAGCTGAGGATTTGACCTTGACAAGGTTGTATGACCTTGTTGTTGAACTGAAAGATAAGTTGCCAGCCCAAGAAATTGAAGGTGTTAAAAAGGTATTGTTATGAATGTTCTGTTTGTAGTGTCATAAGATTGTACAGCTTACAGAAAGAACATTATTTGTTAAATGGTTTCTTTCTGTTCTTTTAAGTTACTGCACAAGTAAATTTATTAATTTAGTGATTGATTTTTTCACTTACCATTCAGCAAGTAGCATTTCAGCTATATTTCAACTACAAGAACAAGTTTACAAACTTTAAATTGATTGAGGCAGTAGGAGTGGCTAATTGAAACAACAGCAGTTACAGAAGAATGCTAAATTCTCCATGCCTACCCAAAAATCCACACTTTTCTAGTAGCAGTAGAAATCCACAATCCATTAGTCCTTCCAATTTTTACAATGATGAGACTTCAGTATATTATGGTATTTTTTAAAATTATTTTGTGATGTACATGTTATTTAAGTAAATTTGTTTATATTTATATCTGTAAATCTGCATATTGAGGTAAAAGTTGTCAATCTCTGACCAAAGAGAATCTGTGATGTTTCTAAATATTTCTCATGAGAACACATTTTTTTTTGGCTCGAAATGCAAGTTTTGTTGAACATCAGTTCTGTGCAGCAATATCTATTGTTAGCTACACAGTTACACAGTTACATAAGCATGGAAAACAAAAAGTAACTTTTATTTTGAGTAATAATTAAAGTTATTAAATGTTTATTTCAGTTAGTTACAGCAGCATTTGTACTGATTCCACCAGACACCATAGACAGACACATCTGTGCCTTGTATGTCAGGTACAGATATTGGCCAAGTCTGGATTCCTTGTCACCAGGGGAGATAACTACAGCATTTAACAAACTCATCTTCTGTCAGCCTACAGCAGTAAGTCAAACAGGGGAGATAACTACTGCATTTAACAAACTTGCCATCTGTCAGCCTACAGCAGTAAGTCAAACAGGGAAGATAACAATTGCATTTAACAAACTCGCCAGCTGTCAGCCTACAGCTGTAAGTCAAACAGGGGAGATAACTACAGCATTTAACAAACTCACTAGCTGTCAACCTACAGCTGTAAGTCAAACATGGGAGATAACTACTGCATTTAACGAACTCACTATCTGTCAACCTATAGCTGTAGGGGTCATTATCCTATTCATGTAATGAATTTCCGGTGCATGTCAAAAGATGGCAGGATGAAAAAATAGTCCCAATTTTCTCTTTTGTTTCTGCTTTTGCCTATAACTGCTATTGCTTAAGAGTTGGATATTTTGAAAGGTATGGCATTACTGTAGAACAAGAATATATTTTTTTCCAGTCAATGTCTTTACAGTGGAAGCACTTCCTAAAGTGTGTAATGTGGTACAATGTGACCACAACACTGAAATGAAAGTAGAAAAACCATTCTTAAACTTTAAGGTAATTTTCCCGAAAAAAATCCGTGGACAGGTATACTTTTGTCTCCATTTTTATGTAATTTAACATTATAGGTGTAATGCCCCATATATGAAATTTTAAGTGAAAGAAAGATTTTTTTAATAAAAAATTTTGATGTCTCACCCGTTCGGTTACTTTTGCTCAGGCCATCCAAAAGGATAATGACCTCTGTAAGAGCAAAATTTACAAATTGGTCAAATACACAAATCCCACTTGTCAGGTACTTTTTATGAAAGGGTACCAGAACTCATTATAGGAAAACATCTTTTCTGCAAAATATATCTTCAGGTTTTATAGTTATAGTCTGTTTCATTATCTGCAGTAAAATTTGACTTTTTGGCCTATGGTATCATAAAAAGTGATTATTTTTGCAAAAAGCACACTGTTAACAATTCTATAGAGTACAGTAAGGTAGAACCCAAGGTGACATGAAATAAAAATATATTATTGGTATTAAATAATACCTTTCAGACCAAAAATTGATTAAATAAAGGTAAACCATGATCCTATTTCATGTACCAGCACTTATTGCTAGACAGAAACATGTATCATACCTTGAAGATTGTAACTAAAGATTAAATGTATTCATTTTGTTTCTTAAAAGAAGGTTATACAGCAGTTTTTTAATCAATATGTAGTGTTTATTCATTCCTCTGGCCTCTAGGTAATTATTTGGCATGGGTAGGCATCATTTGCAATGTGCCGTTTTAATGTAAAGTCTGTGAATCTAGTATGCTTTTGGGTACTTTGAACCAATCAGTCTAGTCAGTTGCTATGTTTTCTACTTTTTCAGTGACTTGGCATGCAAAAAGGACTGAAAAGATGCCAATGAGTCTTTTTGTATAAAAATTATATGTCAGTTTTCTTAAAACTAGTCATAACTCCACTTTGTGCATAGTTTTATTAAAGTTTAAGCTATAGAAAAGAGACCTCTGCTTCTCAACCTGAATTCCATTGTGGTGTATTTCTACTTAATAAGTTCATTTATACACTCATTACAGCTAAGAAAAGCTTTTTTAGTTAGTTTTTTTCTTTTGTGAGGAAAAATGTTAATTTTTATATCATACCGTCATAGCAACAGAATCGACTGTTTTCAACCCCCCCTATATTCAAATGAGCCCTCACTTGATAAAAGTTGCTTTTATCAGATGTGTTTCTGCTTATTTGGTAACTATTACACCTGTACTGTCATAAAAAGGTGATTTTTTGACTGTTGTGCCAAAATTGTTGAACAGAAGAAAAAAATTATACACTTACTGTCCTTATCAGTTAAAAATTGCTAAAACAAGGTTTCACCACATCTTTGGAAAGTGTCATAATTTTTATTTGAGTAGCAATATATTCAAACTGCATGCTTATTTTATTTACAGAATCATTAAATAACATATAAAAAAATTTTGGTGGAAATCCGGAACTGTTGGCTTTGCTTAAAGGGGTCATTATCCTATTCATGTAATGAATTTCCGGTGCATGTCAAAAGATGGCAGGATGAAAAAATAGTCCCAATTTTCTCTTTTGTTTCTGCTTTTGCCTATAACTGCTATTGCTTAAGAGTTGGATATTTTGAAAGGTATGGCATTACTGTAGAACAAGAATATATTTTTTTCCAGTCAATGTCTTTACAGTGGAAGCACTTCCTAAAGTGTGTAATGTGGTACAATGTGACCACAACACTGAAATGAAAGTAGAAAAACCATTCTTAAACTTTAAGGTAATTTTCCCGAAAAAAATCCGTGGACAGGTATACTTTTGTCTCCATTTTTATGTAATTTAGCATTATAGGTGTAATGCCCCATATATGAAATTTTAAGTGAAAGAAAGATTTTTTTAATAAAAAATTTTGATGTCTCGCCCGTTCGGTTACTTTTGCTCAGGCCATCCAAAAGGATAATGACCTCTGTAAGTAAACAGGGTAGATAACTACTGCATTTAACAAACTCACCATCTGTCAGCCTATAGCTGTAAGTCAAACAGGGGAGATAACTACAGCATTTAACAAACTCACTAGCTGTCAACCTACAGCGGTAAGTCAAACATGGGAGATAACTACTGCATTTAACGAACTCACTATCTGTCAACCTATAGCTGTAAGTAAAGAGGGTAAATAACTACTGCATTTAACAAACTCACCATCTGTCAGCCTACAGCCGTAAGTCAAACAGGGTAGATAACTACTGCATTTAACAAACTCACTATCTGTCAACCTATAGCTGTAAGTAAACAGGGTAAATAACTACTGCATTTAACAAACTCACCATCTGTCAGCCTACAGCGGTAAGTCAAACAGGGTAGATAACTACTGCATTTAACAAACTCACTAGCTGTCAACCTACAGCCGTAAGTCAAACAGGGTAGATAACTACTGCATTTAACAAACTCACTAGCTGTCAGCCTACAGCCGTAAGTCAAACAGGGTAGATAACTACTGCATTTAACAAACTTTCCAGCAGTAAGTCAAACAGGTAGATAACTACAGCATTTAACAAACTCCCCAGCTGTCAACCTAAAGCAGGAAGTCAAACAAATTGAGCATATTGTATATTTACTTGACTGGGTATAAGGGAGATGGAAAGTTTTTTTCCCTGAGGTGCAACTATTTCATGAATATCCATTCAGTAAGCGTTTTATTATACAGAAAGAGACAATTTGTAGTTTTAGTGCTTTCATATGACTTTGGAATTGTCCTTAAAAATAACGATGAGTTCTGATAACTCTGAATGAGCCAATATGGTAAAAGCTATTGTAATGAAGCTAGTGGTCCAATAGTTTCAGTGAGGGCAGATAGTTTGTAAACTATTGACCTGTCAATGTTTAAGGAGTTCTGATATTCTTCTGTACTAATTTTATATAGAAAGTCAAGTGGCATTAAATCCCATTCAAACAAACAAACTAAAGCTTAGGACAAAGGTATCTGTACATGTGTCCTTTGGAAAAAGCTTAGGACAAAGGTATCTGTACATGTGTCCTTTGGAAAAAGCTTAGGATAAAGGTATCTGTACATGTGTCCTTTGGAAAAAGCTTAGGACAAAGGTATCTGTACATGTGTCCTTTGGAAACATTCTTTTTTCTTTTTCTTTTTTTAATTTATTATTTAACTTTGTTTACAAGTTTCTCTATAAGGATTTGTTCAGAGTAGAATCCTTAATTATGACAAATGGATTGTGGATTTTATGCAACAAATCCTGCCTTCTCCCCCAATAAAGACGGGACCCAACGATATATATGTAACTGAAAGTTTCTGAAAGTGGTGTTAAACACCATTCAAACAAACAACTGATCAAATTTTGATCAGAATCTCTGTTATGCATTTTCTTTTTATTTCCTTAATACTTTTTAGTCAGGCATGGTCTGGATTCAGATGAGGTCCAGACATCTAGAAAGTTTTTTTAGCAAAGTTTGAGTTTTTTCCTTTTAAACCAATAAAACCTTGAGAAATATTATGGTACTTTGTTAGTTGAGAAGCAACTCTAACCTGTTTAATTGTTAGTTGCAAAAACTCAAATTTAAGTGAGATTTTACAAAAGTTTGTTTTGAGAAATTAAGGCCTTGTTGTTAGGTTCTAAATTATTAAATCACATTTATTTATTATACCCTGCTTTGAAGAAGAGGGGTATACTGTTTTACCCTTGTTTGTCTAATTTTTGTGAAAGTGGGGGGTATCACTAGTGAGCATTAGCTCACAGATTTTTAAATTTTTGATAAAATGACAGTATGATATATTGCTATTTAAAGTTGAGTTTTGTCTTTCAGAAAGTAATGGATGTTTACAAGCTAGTTTTACAGAACGCAGAGCTCGTTCTTTACACCATTGTGGAAAGAGCTATTACTTCTAAAGGTCAATTTACAGTATACAGCGAGGTATGTACCATAGTTACTCGCCTATAAGACGACTTTTTGGGATGAAGTTTTGCATTCCTTGAAAGGATGGTTGACTTATGGGAATGGCCAACTATTTTGGGAAGTGGGCGTAAAATTTTGTCTGCGTCCCAAAAGGTAAGTTATTAGTTCAGTGTCACAAAAAAGGTCAAGTTTAGAGAGGGGTATCGCAGAGCAAAGCGTATTACGATATATCGCGATAAGGACCTGCCGTATCACGATACATATTGCGATATATTGTAAGGATCTTACACATGCATTTGAAGTATGTGTCCTCCATGTTGCATTGTTATAGTACTTTAAGAAGAGTGATATTACTGGTATTATCATACTATTCTGGGATCTGGTACATTCCCAGTGATATTACTGGTATTATCATACTATTCTGGGATCTGGTACATTCCCAGTGATATTACTGGTATTATCATACTATTCTGGGATCTGGTACATTCCCAGTGCAATTTTGCATGCATTAAAGTTATAATGCGAGCTATACGGTTACATGC
The DNA here is from genome assembly GCA_944474755.1 of Limnoperna fortunei. NCBI lineage: Eukaryota > Metazoa > Mollusca > Bivalvia > Mytilida > Modiolidae > Limnoperna > Limnoperna fortunei. The sequence continues at coordinate 19,482,622 of OX104123.1, read as the reverse complement.
GTGTGTGTAAAAAAAGTCACGTGATCCATATGAACAAATCCATTTCAGATGGTAGTTGAGCTATCCGAAGAAAATATTGTAGACGAACGAAAAAATATATAATATAAAAGTAGACAAAAATAATTTTGACATCGATAAAGTTAAAGTGTTTATTTTTTAAATTACTACAAAAATACCAGACAATTTTTTTTCAATCTGAAACGTTGTATTTGAAATTGAGTTTTGTGACGTCACCAAAATTTGATAAGATGTCACGTCATCAATGGAATGTAGAGGCACTGTTAGGGTGCTCAGAAGTAACGACATGAACAATGTGCGATGCTCGCATTTATGCTGTGCCTACATTCATATGAGCTCAGTGTTTTTGAACCTTTTCTAATCTAAGGGTCATGAAGACTCTTTGCAGCTGGGTTAAGGAAGTCAAATACAATGTTCAAGGGTCATTTTTATGATTCAGTTTTGCCTTATAACAAAACTAATGCCTTCAATTACATTTAATACTGAACTATAATTTCTTCATAAGTGTATTCCTCTGAAGTAACGCATGCATATCTTGTGTATTAAAAAATATTGTTTTGATTCGTGTATAATGTCACAATACAAATGATTCAATAAATGTTTGTGAAAAAAAGTGTTGACAGTATCATACATGTGTATATTATTCTTTTTTTAAATAAACAACCAGAATTAAAAAAGAATACATGTTTGTAGTGTGACTACTCTGGAAACACAGCTGAATTTATTTTTATCTGTTTAGTTTTCTTTAACAAAACTATGTAAGGTCTGTAGAGCTATTGAACAACTGAAAATAACAGCAACTGTTGAATACTGAAATCGAAATAGGAAAAATATATGTTGGCAAGTATAGGATCAACAGTTCACTTAAGTCCTTCAAAAGCCAATCTCTGAATGGTTTTTGAACAGACAATTGAAAAAGTGTGGACTTAGTAGTATTTTGTGATGATGGTGTGCTGAAGTTACTTTTAACTCTGATCCTGCATCAAAAACAAATGTTCGTGTCATACTCATTTGGAGTAATCTTGTCCATTTTATCATTGCCAGTTGACTGTTTATAGTTAAAAGTGTTGTTCTAATCAAATACGTTAAAAATGTGTATTGCTCCATGCGTATACTAAACTTTGTCATCAGCGTTGAACATTAAGACTGAGGAAATACTGTTGAAATAATCTTTTTCTTACATTTTTCTAAACAACATATGCTGATGGATTGTACGCCTATTAATAATATTAGTAAATGATGACCCTTTGGGTAATATTATGGGGTCAAAAATGGTTTTCTATGCATCAAATATATAATAGTACACCCCCTGAAACGTAAAACATTCCCGTACGAACGTTTAACGGACGAACCAAAAACGACATATGAACGGACGAAGAACGAACGAACGCTCTTATAGTCCAGACAAACCATTTAAAGATTAACCAATCAGAGATAAGCTATACGCTTCAATCGTTCGTATGTGGGAAAACGAATGGAGACGCCTATATCGTGCTTTGTAAAAATCAAGAAACGTTCGATCATTTTAAATAAAATCTTGAGAATCAAGCTGGTTTATATGCAACATAAAAAATTGAAAAGGAATAAATAATAAAATAATTATACTTTATTTTCATTATATCATCATTTAAATGATTTGTGACAGCTCAAACAGGTAATAAACACACAAAAAAATACATGACAACATAACAAGCCTATGAGAGAAAATGTGTGGGGTTGAGTATTTTTATTAAATATTCACGTTCGAGATTTGGGCTAAACATGGAAATGTTTTAATAATGGACCTATAAATATTTGTTATCACTGTGTAAAAAGAAACGAGCTTAATCGTCCATTTTATTTCGATTACAGTAATTATTACTCATTCCTGAGGAAGCTTTTTATAAGTAATCTTTATTGCATATAATGAAATGTACTAATCCAACTGTATATTTATTATGTTAAACCGTATAGTTTCATAAATTTAGGGGTAATTTATTATAAAAATTCTCTATTGGAAAATGTTCATCAAGGTGGTGTTCAAATATAAACACATTTAAAATCACATTTGTAATATCACTCCTGAGACCTTTGCAATAATATTTAAAAAACCATATTTAACATAAAAAAACTACTGAGACCTTTGAGATACAATTAAATACTAAATTAAACATATAAAATCACTCCTGATACATAAGAAATGCAATCAAAAACCATAATTCAAATATAAAATCAATCCAGAGACCTTAGCTATGCAATTAAAAACCATATAACACATACAATTTCACTACTGAGACCTTAGCAATACAATTAAAAACCATATTTCACATACAAAATCACTCCCGAGACCTAAGCAATACAATTAAAAACCATATTACACATAGAAAATCACTCCTAAGACCTTAGCAATACAATTAAAAACCATATTTCACATACAAAATCACAATTGAGACCCTAGCAATACAATTAAAAACCATATTACACATAGAAAATCACTCCTGAGACCTTTACGATACAATTAAAAACCATATTACATATATAAAATCACTCCTAACACCTTTGCGATACAATTAAAAACCATATTACATATATAAAATCACTCCTGAGACCCTAGCAGTACAATTAAAAACCACATTACATATATAAAATCACTCCTGAGACCCTAGCAGTACAATTAAAAACCATATTACACATATAAAATCACTCCTCAGACCTTTGCGATACAATTAAAAACCATATTACACCTATAAAATCACTCCTAACACCTTTGCGATACACATATAAAATCACTCCTGAGACCTTTGCGATACAATTAAAAACCATATTACACATAGAAAATCACTCCTTACACCTTTGCGATACAATTAAAAACCATATTACATATATGAAATCACTCCTGAGACCCTAGCAATACAATTAAAAACTATATTTCACAAGCAAAATCACTCCTGAGACCTTTGCGATACAATTAAAAACCATATTACACATATAAAATCACTCCTAACACCTTTACGATACAATTAAAAACCATATTACATATATAAAATCACCCCTGAGACCCTAGCAATACAATTAAAAACAGTATTTCACATGCAAAATCACTCCTGAGACCTTTGGGATACAATTAAAACCATATTACACCTATAAAATCACTCCTAACACCTTTGTGATACAATTAAAAACCATATTACATATATAAAATCACTCCTGTGACCCTAGCAATACAATTAAAAACCACATTACATATATAAAATCACTCCTGAGACCCTAGCAGTACAATTTAAAACCATATTTCACATGCAAAATCACTCCTGAGACCTTTGCGATATAATTAAAAACCATATTACACCTATCAAATCACTCCTAATACCTTTGAGATACAATTAAAAACCATATTACATATATAAAATCACTCCTGAGACCCTAGCAATACAATTAAAAACCATATTTCACATGCAAAATCACTCCTCAGACCTTTGTGATACAATTAAAAACCATATTACATATATAAAATCACTCCTGAGACCTTATAAGATGCAATATTAAACCATAGCACACTATAATTCACTTCTTTGACCTAACTAAGAGATGCTAAATCTGTCGTGAGACATTACACATGCAATTTAAAACCTAGAAAATGAAATGTCTGTATTTCCAAACAAATATTGTGACATCAAATTAAGATTTTATGCATTGCCAAGATTATTCAGTTTTTGTATCAAATGAAGACAATATAGGGATATTCAAAGACTTTTGGATAAAACATACATTTTTAAGGTTTTAGGAACTAAAATAGAAAAATTTCATATGTGTTTATAAAATTTGGAGAGTGTTCAAATAAATCATATTTATTTGTACAACCTGAATATTGTAGATGACAAAATAGATGAAGAAAATATTACATATTGTTGATGTTTATATTTAATTTAAAACATGTTCATGATTTTATTGAATTTACAGTTTTAAAATATAACAGAATGTAGTATTTTCTATCAGACTAACAAAGTGTAAACTATTTTCTTTTGCGAATGCTGACGAACGAATGAACCTTTATTTTTACCTGTACTGCGCATGCGGACGAACGAACGGTTTTTATTTACTTGTTTTGCGGATGAACGAACGAACGAACGGACGAAGGGATGGACGAACCAAAAACTATATACGAACGAACGGAAAACGAAAAATGAACGCATAAATGGGAACGTTTTACGTTTCAGGGGTTGTACTATTATATATAATAGTCTATGATTTGATAAAACTCTGTGTTACACATCTTTATTGACAATAGTCATTTTTTCAGATTCTGAAGTCTATACCTGGTGTTTGTACAAGTAGTTACTATGACAACAGTAGCATTAATCTACTTCCTTTGACCTTTGACCATGTTTTAAGGAGCAGAAGACTGAATGAGATGGAACAGAAGAATACATTAATTATAGTGATGGAAATGTTGGAGGTATATACATGTAGATAAAATATAATTGGAATTAGATTTTAATATTTTCAATAGCATAATTTTAATAATATTTTTAATAATATTGTCTGCATTTACTAGTTTTTTTTATTTTCAAGGTGAAGATATAGCATTAGCTGAATTCTGTGTTACTGTTGGAATTTAAGTGATAAAAGTTCTTAAACATGTTGAAGGGAAACTTACAAAAAATATGAAAATTGTTGTATTAAACAAAAAGAAACATATTTGCCTTTTGATGTTTGATGTTTTATTGTATATTGAACTGTTACGCTTCCAGAGTGGAATAAAGATGGTAGAATTTTATATATGGGAGGGGGGGGGGGCTTCCTCATTGACAACATTTAACAGGTGATGTGTCACAGGAAAATACAGTAGTCATGGTCCTAGTAACTTTTCTGCCCTAGCTCTTTGAAGAATATAAAAACTGGCGATGTCTTATGACCAGCTGACAACATAAGGTTACAAAATAGGCCTTAATTTTCTATTGATCTTTATAATAAAAGTTTCTTTTTGTTCTATAATTTTCATAATCAGATAAGGAAATACAGGTTTGAAAATAATAATATTAATAATAGTTTTTATTTAATTCATATTTATTGGACTAAATTCAAACTAATATTCAAAGACAAATTTAAGAAATAATTGATGTTTGCCCCAATTTTATGGATTATTTATATATGGGTAGGCATTATATTCATGAATATAATGCTACCCAAATGCATTGACCACAGTTTTACAATCCCTATACAAACTCATTTTAGTTACAGAAACTTTGCACTGATAAACCACTACTGGATCCGTCTCAGTTCTTGACCAATACAGTACTTCCTTTTCTGAATGTCAACAACTTGTACTCCAATAATCAACCAATCACAGCTAGGTTTGCTTTGGAATTGTTGATGAAAGTCATTGGAGGTCATCATACACAGAAGAGATTGAGTGAGAACCACAGACATTCATATGTTGTCAATATTTTCCATGAGATACACTTTCCAGCAGTGTTTCTGTGTATTTGTGAATTGGCACATGAGTGCATAGATTTAATGGAGGACAACAATGTTCTCCTGATAGAGAAACTGAAGATAAAGGAGGAATTGTACCACTTCTGGTATTGGTTAGATCAGGAGAAATGTGTTCAGGAAGAAATCTTACAATGTAAAGGTTAGCTACACTACAGATAATGTGGTCTGTACTTTTTTATTATTGGGAAATTTGCCATTGTCTACCATTCTTTGACCTGGAGGATTTTCTAAAAAGGGAGTTCCATGATACCTTTCTGGGAGTGTTCCATGGACCCATAGAGCTGCCCAGCATGTCCCAAATGATGTTTAGGGAGGCCCTCTTGTTAGGGGAGTGTCAGGTCATAATAAGGGAAGTCTGACCATGGACCGTAGTGGATTGTGTTTGTGTTAGTAGAGTGGCATGATCCTTGCATGATAAAGACCCCTTTTTGTAGATTTTGAAAAAGATTAGGCTCACTACAAAAGGCTATATTTTTCTGTCCTTACTCACTACTCCATACTTGTCCAGTGGCAGCCATAATTGTGTACTTGTTGGTTCATCCCATTTTCCTGTTGATTTCATTGTATGTTGACTAATGATTTCATTCTGAATATAGCATAAATCTGCCTGCTTAAATACTGTTCTTGGGAAGTTAAGGTATCCGGACCACAATTGACCACGTGATCATATTTGGTGTCCCGGATGTCCATTGTATTTCAATGGAGCAGACCTCGGTAATCTTCGGCAAACATCGGAAATACTATTTGAGTAACTAAATTTTTTGCTCAAAAATGTTAACATTGACTCAAAGTAGCACAATATATATAATTTGCATCATTAATTAGCAATATATTTATTTAATAAAGCCACATTTCTCGGTCGAAAAATAAAATTAAACGGTAATTTCAATTATGGGTCGGATACCTTAAGCAAACACAATCACACACCAAACACAAAGGAAACTATCAAAAAGACAATCCACAAATCAATATCCAAGAAATACACCATTCGATATTTGGCTTATGGGTGCTTCATTACAGTGTTTTTTTTTTATTTCAATATCAATTTAATAATAATCAGAATCTTAAAATAGCCATTAAAATGTCATTTACAGAAAACTTAAAAACAAAAGGCAATCTACTGTTTTAAGGATTTACCTTGAAACCAGGGATTTTAAGGATGATTATATTCAGCCAATGTATGGTTAGAGTTGTTATCCATTGCAGGGGCATGGCTACTTGAAGAGATAACCAGATTTGATTTCACGGTACAGCTGATCATCTTGGTGTATGTTTCACCAGATAAATTTGACAAGGTAAGAATAACACTACATTTTGATTGAATACTTATTTAAATGCATAAATACAATTGTTAATATTTAACAGGACACCTATATGTGTTCTAGCAGGTAGTAAGTATATAGCCAGCCAAAATCGACGGAGCTAGCCGAGTACTTCTTTACCTCACTTGGTTAGAGAGCTGGCTGGGAATACTGAGACCCCGGAAGTGACATGTCATTGTTTCATGCTCTACCATTACAGGTAATAATTACAGGTGATAATTCATAATAATTCAATATTTTATTCGAAAGCTGAAATCTGATTGGCTATTCCAAATGGAGTTCATTAATGTAATCCCTTATGAATTGATTAATGAGCTATTTGAATTAAAACATTAAATTATATTAATTAAATTATAAGTAATATATTTAAAGTCTTTCAACAGGTTGTTATCGGATTAAACATTGGGTTTTAGGAAATTATCAATGTGTAAACTCCGGCCACTCACTCACAAACTAAATAAAGTCCGAAGGACTTTATGTCAAGTTTGTGAGGGACTCGCCGCAGTTTACACATTGATAATTGCCTAAAACCCAGTGTTTAATCCTTATAATTCTGTGAAATAATCGTTGCGATTTTTAACACAGCAAAAACAGTTACCGAAACCCATCTAGACCTCAAAACATACAGGCAGGAAAGCGTAGGGATATGCAAAACATAGTATGAAAAGAATCGCGGTTCTGTAGATATTGATCAGAAAAAAACAAAATGAAACACTAAATTGTATTTATATTATATTTTATTTGAAATATCAATCGATTTAATTGGAAATCATTGCGACAGGGGAAACATTGTCCCCTCTCCATGAGGATATGCTAGGAGGATGCCATCTTGTTTACATTGGATACTGAAAGTAATTCGCTCAGAGGAAATATTGATATATAAATTATCTGAGATGACGCCATTTAATTGTTTTTATCCAATCAAAGCACTTAATATTAATAAATTACAGCATGAATAGAATTATAATCACGTAACCTACTTTTGATCTGTTTACATCATAATTAACATCCCATGCATTTTATAATCTTGGTGATCTTGGAATTATTCTGTTCAATGTTCCAATTCCATACAAAACCCTGGCACTGGCCTTGACATTGTGTTTCATTTTGTGCTATATACTATGATGATATCTTGTCACTGAACAATGTTATTTTTGGGATCATTTGCATTTAATCTACCCTAGTGAGCTTGAAGTTAAAGACACCACCTTCATCTGGAAATAAGCTCAGAAAAAACTGCAAACTTTACACTCTGACAAACATGATGACATAAACTTTCCTATTGTCAACATCCCTTGACTTTTGGCTCCTTGTTTTGTTGGTTTTCTTGCTGTGTTTTTTTTATACCCCTGCTCGACAGAGTCGGGGGTATATAGTGGTCCTCATGTCCGTCCGTCCGTCCACATTTGGTTTCCGGATGATAATTCAAAAAGTTTACATCTGATTTGAATGAAACTTTGGGATATTGTTATATATCAGGTTGGTAAGAAGCCTATCGATTTTGGGGGAAATCCGTCAAATTTCAAGGTCACAGTCCACGGAAAACGTTAGAAATTTTAACAAAAAAGTTGTTTCCGGACAATAACTCAAAAAGTTTACATCCGATTTGAATGAAACTTTGGAATATTGTCATATATCAGGTTGGAAAGAAGCCTATCGATTTTGGGGGAAATCCGTCAAATTTCAAGGTCACAGTCCACGAAAAACGTTAGAAATTTTAACATAAAAGTTGTTTCCGGACAATAACTCAAAAAGTTTGCATCCGATTTGAATGAAACTTTGGGATATTGTTATATATCAGGTTGGTAAAAAGCCTTTTGATTTTGGGGGAAATCCATCAAATTTCAAGGTCGCAGTCCACGAAAAACGTTAGAAATTTTTACAAAAAAGTTGTTTCCGGATGATAACTCAAAAAGTTTGCATGTGATTTGAATGAAACTTTGGGATATTGTTATATATCAGGTTGGTAAGAAGCCTATCGATTTTGGGGGAAATCTGTCAAATTTCAAGGTCACAGTCCATGAAAAATGTTAGAAATTTTTACAAAAACTTGTTTTCGGAAAATAACTCAAAAAGTTTTCATCCGATTTTAATGAAACTGTAAAATATTCTTATATATTTTGTTGGTAAGAAGCCTATTGATTTTGGTGGAAATCCATCCAATTTCAAGGTCACAATCCACGAAAAATGTTAGAAATTTTCACAAAAGCGGGGGTATCAGCGATCGCTAGATCGACTTTGTCTAGTATGACCTGCTGTTATTTTAAAATCAATATAGAACAGCTAAAGCTTTTCATTAAGGCTTGCATGTCTCCTTTTGTTTGTGAAAGTTATCTTGTTGGGGTTTTATTTCAGACATTTCAGAATATATGTACAGGAATAATGGACAAGGGAGGTAAGTCTGTAAATGGTCAGTGTAATTTTGAAGAATAAAATATTGTGGAAAAATGTTGAAAATGGTTTTTAAACAGTAAAGTAAAGATTCCTATTCTTCTTAATATGTTCTGTAAGTGTTGTAAACATTTTGTTATGAATATGCAGATCAGAAGTTTTTTTATTGCTTTTTAGTCACGTGACTTATGGGAAAATATTCAAATACCTTCTTCTCAGCAACGGGAGAGCAGATTTAAGCCAACCTGAATATGAATACACGTATTAATTTGATGGTTCTCGTCAAATTTAATTTTTTTGTTCCAATCGGAAATCTGTGCTTGCTGCCAAACAAGAAAACCTATGAGAAAACCAGGACTTTTTTGAAACCACTTGAAGCTACAAAGAAAGAGATAATTAAACCATTACTGGTTACGACAATTTGTCATTTGATTATCATCATTTGCCATACTCTTTATTGCAATCCACAACACTTGAAGTTTTGAGTTTGAACAAGGAATTACGACTATTCCTACTTAAGATTGGTGTTCTCACCTGAAACCCTTCCCATGATACATTTAGCAGTTGGATTGCAATAAGTGGTATAAAATCAAACAATTAAACAGACAAACAAACAAACATGCCAACAAACATACAGACAAACAAACATACAATGTAGATGTTACAGCCTTAATATTATTTTTAGTACTGTAGGGCAATATATGTAATATAATTGGGAATCTGTATACAGTAGTCCCCCTCTTATAAGACCACCCCATCTGAGTCACGAAAGTGGTCTTATAATGGGGTGGTCTTTCTTGAGGGGATATATACAGGTTTATAGAGCTTGGTCGGTTCACAGCAAGAACTGTGAAGTGATCAAGAATCACACAAAATAAATATTTGTATTTTATTATTCAGTATAAATAATAATAAAAAGAATTCATGCAGTTTTATCTGTTAAAAATGTGTAATGATAATATAACAATTCCAAGTCTTCTTAACAGTGAATGTTTCTGTTCCTGTTTCATCTGCATTATCATTGTTTTAATCACTTTTATTGTCTGCCCATGATCCACTTCGTAGTTTATTAAGGTTCCGTTTAGTTTGGAAAAATCCAGGTTTTTCTCTGTTTCCAGTTTCCCAAGTTTTTGTCAATTTTGACATCGTTTGTTGTAAATTTTGATTTATGATTATGTTGGTACATTGTACTATTATCTCCTTGTTGAATATTTCAGTCTTCTTGTAATAAACCAGATGTCTGTAATGTCGAAATCAAACTGAATCAATATCCTACTTGTTTTCGTCCTTAATCCAGCTTTAAAATCTTTCTTTTACGAGATTTCATCATTTTGTTTACCGGTTGTTGAACTATTTCCGAACTGGTTTACGATAATAAAACCAAATCTCGTTCTATTCGAGACTTCCAAAATAAACATCCGCTCAGTGAAAATGGTCGTTTGTGAGGGGAATTTACGTTGTTGTGTAAAAAAAACCGTGGTCGCTGGTCGCGTTTGAGGGGTGGTTGTTCGCGAGAGGTAATTTTACATTAGAAACACTTAATGCATCAGGGTTTTAGCCGGATAAAGCGGGTGGTCCCTGGCGAAGGGATCGTATAAGAGGGGGACTACTGTATCAGCCTTAATATCTATTTTTAGTACTGGATAGCAATATCTGTAACATACTCAGGAATCTGTATATCAGCCTTGATATCTATTTTTAGTACTGGAGGGCAATATCTGTAACATAAATGGGAATCTGTATATCAGCCTTAATATCTATTTTTAGTACTGTAGGGCAATATCTGTGACATAATTGGGAATCTGTATATCAGCCTTAATATTTATTTTTAGTACTGGATGGCAATATCTGTAACATACTCAGGAATCTGTATATCAGCCTTCATATCTATTTTTAGTACTGGAGGGCAATATCTGTAACATTATCAGGATGCTTTACATCAACAATACAATCTTTGAAAATATTTGTACTCGGTTTGGAGAAGCTGACATACAGCTGGACTACGGTGCTGTGATTGTTGCTTTGACCCAGGTTTGTTCTGTACATTTAGCGTCCTTGAAACTGATGTTTATTTCATGTTTATTTGATCATTATTTTATTATTTTACAGCCATCACTTGAAATTTCTGTATTCCATAATTGTAGTTTGTTAACATTTTCTTTAATGAATTTGATACTTATACAGTGGACTCCACTTAATTGCATACATGTTAATTGCATATTTCTCTTAATTGCATAAAACTTTAAAACACCAAACCATTTCCTATACTCACCATGTTAACAATTTCTGTTATTGCATGAAAAATGTTAAGAAATTCAAATATTCCAGTTTATTCAGAAATTATCCAAAAATGGACTTACTACTTGTCAAAAACTGACATTTTTCCAAACGAGGTGATTACACTTGTGTCTTGTGCTAGAATTATCAAAGCATGTTTTGACAAGCTTTTGTTCATACTGTAATTGTTTTTACAAGAATTAAAGGGGTAGAAAAGAGTCAAAAGAAGTGTTTTATGAATAAACACAGCTTTTAATTAGACAATTGAAGTGAAAACTATGTTTTCTTTTAAAAAGTTGTTTTTCTGTTAATTGCATACTCCTGTTAATTGCTTATTTTTCTCTGACAAATTGGTTATGCAATTAAGAGGAACCCACTGTAGTATAAACATAAGGTATGTTTTTATCACCTGTTGTTCAAGCAACTGTCCAATATAGCCATCATTAATTTAATACATTTATTTTGGCACAATGTAATCATATTTGAACTGTATACAAAATCTTGTCCTTCTCACACTAAGGGGCAATAACATTTTGGCCCTTGAACGATCCTGTGTCAGTATTTGTTTCTGTTGTGCTAAAAATACTTGCCAGTTGAGACTAAAAGGCAGTGTGTATTTATCAAAATGTAATTTGCGCAAAATTCTTTATGGTGAATAGATTGTTTTCTTTCAGAAAAATAATCCTGTTGGTTCTAATAATTGTCCATAGGGATAGGGGATATACTATTTTTGTTCTGTATATATGTGTGTTAGTCTGTTTTTGTGTGCCTGCATGCGTCAGTTCCTAACCATTTTTCATCCCATTTATCTCAGGAATAATAAATGATACAATACACTGTCATCTCGGCCTCAGTGGCCGAGTGGTTAAGGTAGTTCGTCTACTATTGATCACGTAGTCTGTCAACACTGAGATTGTGGGTTTAATTCTCACTGCCGGCAGGATGTACTCCATTCCAATCTTTATTGACAAGGATTTCCAGTTTTCCTACTGCAGGTCGGGGGTTTTTTCCGGGTACTCCGGCTTCCTCCCCCAATAAAAATTGGACGCCACGATATTGCTGAAAAATTGCTGAAAGTGGCGTTAAAACACCATTCAAACAAACAATAATTGACAACCATTGCTATTATTCCTACCCAAAGTAGTGATTTTTCTCAGATTACTTCGGCTTACTCCCCGAGAACAACTGGACGCCAAGATATAGCCTAAAGGGTGAAAAATTGCTGACAATGTTGTTAAACATCATTCAATCAAACAAACAAACACTGTCATCTTGCGATAGTGTGGGCTTTGTTTTCAGACCTTTATGAAGTTAAAGAGTGGGGGTATCTCAAGAAGTGGGGTATCTCAAGAAGTGGGGGTATCTCAAGAAGTGGAGGTATCTCAAGAAGTTGGGTCTCAAGAAGTGGATGTATCTCAAGATATGGGGTTATCTCAAGAAGTGGGGGTATCTCAAGAAGTGGAGGTATCTCAAGAAGTTGGGTCTCAAGAAGTGGATGTATCTCAAGATATGGGGGTATCTCAAGAAGCATTACAGTAAGTCAGGTTATTTTGTCGTCTGAAATTTGCCATTGTTCCCTCAAAAGCTGTGTGTTTAATTTTGGTGTTTCTTTCAACAGAAGTCAAAATAAAACTACAACCAAAATAACCCGACTTACGGTAGCTCACAGTCACTTGCTTACACAATTTTCTTCTCAGCAAGTTCAAAGAAACATGGAGATCATAAATCTCTGCAGGATCAATTCATTTAATTTGTCCACCAGTCCACAGTGGGCAGCCCAGCAGTGTCCACACTACTTTTTCCACCAGCCCATAGTGGGCAGCCCAGCAGTGTCCACACCATTTTTTCCACCAGCCCATAGTGGGCAGCCCAGCAGTGTCCACACTACTTTTTCCACCAGCCCATAGTGGGCAGCCCAGCAGTGTCCACACTACTTTTTCCACCAGCCCATAGTGGGCAGCCCAGCAGTGTCCACACTACTTTTTCCACCAGCCCATAGTGGGCAGCCCAGCAGTGTCCACACCATTTGTTCCCAGCAGCCCACAGTGGGTGGCCCAGCAGTGTTCACACTACTTTTTTCACCAGCCCACCCTTTTTCATTTTTTCCATTTTTATTTTATGTTTAATTCTGCAACATATTTTTTTTCAAACATTGGCTTCTTTAAATATAATAAAAAGCTAATCTGAAAGACACAATCTTTAAAATTTCAATCAATCTAGAGTATTGTCATAATTTAGCTGAAACATTTCATTGTGAAGTATTAAAATCTGTCTACTTCCTGTTCAATTCAGTGATGTGAATTAAGTGGGGGTATACTGAGTGAGCAGTAGCTCACAGGTTCCTAGTTGATTCTAAGTAGACATCCTCCTAGAGTAATGCTACTTACTCAAACTAGATAGGGATTAATATAAGCTCCTGTAACTTGTTCCCAATCGTATTAATTGTATTATGTAACTTAATGTTCAATAATGTAATTGTATATAGAATTAATTAATAAAATATGTTTAAAATAAGGGTGTTCCAGAAATATATCCATAGGTTCTCTTGCGGAAATCAATGGAGCTTGGTTTTTAATTTATTACAAATATTACAGGTTTTACCAATTTTAATAGAAGCAGAGTGGAAGCCATGTTTAAGCTTTGTGGGTAGTATGTTGATTCAACAGAAATTGGCTGTACCGTCCAAGACAAGGAATAGGAACATTATACCAGATAATAATTTGATAGGTAACATGCTGTTATAATGTATCTCAGACTGTCCATGTCTTTCCCTACAATTTAAGAAAAATGAATCTAAGATACAGTGGAGTAATCAGAAATATACAAGATGTAGCTGAAAGTGGCAGAAAGCCCCAGTCAGTCAGACAGACAGACAGACAAACAGACAGACAGACAAGCACTTAGTGGTGCTCACAGGAGTGCACATAGTTACTGTTTTGTCTGTCATTCTGTTCAATCATAGTTTTGTCCATATCTTTGAGCAAATCTCCAAAACTGACAAATTGACCTCACATAGGAGTGCAGTGCATGTAAGAACCATAACTCTAATTATGTTTAATTTGTATTTATCTCCCTTAGTTTTTTTATTGTCCTGAAAATAGCTTGAAAACCACTTGATGCATTTACTTCAAACTTGGTATATAGGTACCTGGTGATGAGTAGAAATGGTATTTCTTTTTCTTATGGTTGTGTATTATTTACTTAAAAATTATTTATCTATTCAAAACCCAATATGTTGTGATATTTGAAATAGATCTTGTTGATTAATTGATTGTTTACTAGTTATATATTTGACACATGTATTAATTTTCTCTTCTTGTTTCTATCAATTTATAATGGTTTCTTAAATGTTAATTATACCCCGAATTCAAGGAAGCGGAGGGTATACTTGTTTATCTCTGTCTGTCAGTCCTTCCATCCACAACATAACTTTCGTAACACAGTTTTCTCAACAACTACTTATGACAACCACTTGAAATTTTTATATGTGACCTTACCATGTGGTCCTATAATGTGAGTACCGATTTCAGGTCGACTCTGTCCCATATGTACTTCCTGTTTACCGACTAAGTCAATTCAATGATGTGAATAGCGGAGGTAGCAGTAACTCACCGGTTCCTTTTTTAGACTTGTATTCATTATACCCGCTTTTCGACGAAGTGGGGGTATTCTGTTTTACCCTTGTTTCTCTGTCTCTCCGTTTGTCCATTCATAACAAAATTTTCTGTCTCAGTTTTCTAAGCAACTATAGCATGCAGAAGCCTGATATTTTGCATATTTCTTTATCCTATAGTACCATATGGTGTATAGCGATTTCATGCTCCTTGGTCGTCTACTTCCTGTTTACTGAATACTTAGATTTTTACACATTGTTGATATACATGCAAAATTTCTGTCGCAGTTTTCTAAGCAACTATAGCAAGCAGAAGCCTGATATTTTGCGTATTGCTTTATCCTATAGTACCAAATGGTGTAAAGCGATTTTATGCTCTTTGGTCATCAACTAACTGTTTACGGAATACTTTATGGCATGGGTATCACTAGTAAGCAGTAGCTCACAGAAACACTTGTTGATTTTTCTCCTTAATATAGCTGAATACTGCTACCATTCAATCAAATTGACATCACTTGCCTAGGTGATGCATTCTTGAGTCAATTCACCGGTTCTGCTGTGGATTAAATTTCATGTAAATTATTCCGTAAATACCAAGTTCTTTAGTTAGATACAGATACGATACAGATGCACAACAGAATTACAACAGGTTCTGAAGTACCTGTCAAGGATAATGTAGGAAAGGGGCCATTTAGCGACGTGAGAGATACAGATTGGTGGCAGTACGATACGGTTGAATACAGAAATTACAAAGTATAATGTGTCAGGTTGTGTTTGCTTCAGTATAAGTACGGAGTAGTATATATAAGAACAGTCTTCGTACAATCATGAACCATGATGGAGCGACAATATACAATTACCACTACATACGACTATTGCTACAATATGGAAAGCTACAGACCAATACAAATGATGCAGTATAGTATTAATACTTAATCTGACCTAATTCATGAATGTGTAACCTAAGCATAAGGGATGTAACTATTGCATTAGGCTAAGGGAGGTAACTGCATCATAAGGGAACTAACTCTCCCATAAGCCAATGGGAGGTAACTACTGCAAAAGGGAAATAACTGATGCATTGGCCTAAGGGAGGTAACTATTGCATCAGGAGAGTAATCTAATATATTTATCTTTGCTTACCTTTCCCTGATTTTCTTTTTCAGGATCAAAAGAGTTTAAAATATCACAAATACTGAAAGAAGTGACGACTTTATTACAATATACTGATGTAGGTCAGAACAAACTGTTACTGAATCACTACCTTAAAAGTTACGTCAAATACATAAATGTAAGTATTGTATGTATTGTGGCAACTTCTGGGTGCGGGGGGGGGGGGGGGGGGGGGACAGAATTGGAAGTACTTTCATGGACAAGATTTACTGTAGCCTAATGGCACAACATTAGATGCATTTATGCTATTGCTTGTGAGTTATTTTTTTTTTATTAATAGTCAATAGGTGAAATACAATTAAACATGACATTATTCTGTACTTACTGAGTGGTAGAACTCATCTTTTTACAGCTGATCAGCTATGGTATCAAAAATGTGACCATAAATTAATATGATTTAAACTTATCAGTGACATAATATGACGGCCTAATGATTCGTTTGGACGTTACTAAGTACACAGTCAAAACAAACTTTTACGTCAAGTCAGTTATTGACATACACTAATTGGCAATCGATACGTGTACAGCTAAATAATGCACACACACATACACTAACTAATTTATATCTACACAGACAGAAAATCATTGACACTAATCCATACACCAAATTATTAGCATATATCACTATATAATTAAAATCTTATTAAAAAAAAAACCGCATTTTTCAAATTATAAATATCTTTATTTTTCATAGAAATATTTCAATATATTTGAAATTGCCAAATTTTTAAACAATTTATTCATTTTTATTCGTAGGATTATATTATGTGTCACAATGCAGGGTTAAAATTTACATTGGAAGAACAAAGTTTACTTCTGTCAGAGGTATTTGAGCATGTTGTCATCGCCACCTGGTGGATGGATGAGTCAGATTCTGAGCCGTGCAGTGCTGTGTTACTTGACATTGTTTGTCGGTTGGAAAATGCTGAAATCAACAATGAATCAAAGAGACTTTTGGCTGAGAATATTACACAAAACGTTCGTCTGATTAAGACTTCTGATACTTCCTGTATGATAGATAAAAAGCTAAAAGATATATTAAAAACCATATAATTCCATCGCTTTATGTAGTTTTATTTCATTGGTCAATGTCATGGCAACTAAAGAGTTTATATCACTGGAATATTACAAAAAAACCTACATCTTATTAAAACTTCTGATACTTCCAGCATGATAGATAAAAAACTTAAAGATGTATTAAAAACCATATAATTCTATTCTGTATGTAGTCTTTTTTCATTGGTCTATGTCACAACAACCAAAGAGTAATTTTAATTAACAAAAAATGCATTGTTCACGATTTCATGAAATTAAATTAATATTAATTATTTGCTGATGGAATTTTAATTATTCTAATTTCGCTACGCAAAATACAAAATCTACTTTGGACCACATTTTTACTTATCAATAAAACTACAAAATCTCACATTCAATTCTAAAATAATTTTTAGTGCATTTCATTGGAATGATTAGAAATAAAGGTTATATTCATTCAGCAGTTTATTGATGTGTTTCTATGGCAACTCAACATAAATTCCTTCTCATTTGTCCTGCAAGTTTACACATTGATAAACTCCTTTAAAAATAATTTTTGTTACTGTAACAGAAAGTAGGAAGTTGTCTGTATACAATGTGACATCATTCATCTCCTTTATGGAGGTAAATGTTATTTTTGAGGTTGATAGTTATTTAGCTGATAAAAAATTAAACAATAAGAACATGAATTGATTTATTGGTGTACACAACTTTTCAGCTATATCAATGCATCTAGGAACACCAAATACCAATAGGGGGCGCTGTGGTTTAGGTATTTACTCTACTAATGATCACTGGATTCTCACTGCACTCAACTCCAATCAAAATTCAGAAGGATTGCCAGTCTTACTACCGAAGGTCAAGGGTTTTCTCTTGGAACTACAGCTTTCTCCCCAATTAAAACTGGGCACCATGATATAGCTGAAAAATTTCTGAAAGTGGCATTAAACATCATTCAAACAAACAAACAAATACATATGCATTTGCTGGGACCATACTGCAGATAAGGAAAAGAGTAGGCTCATAGTATCAGTTACAAAAGCTAAATTCTCTGACCCTACCCAATACTCCATACTTTTGCAATGGCAGTCAAAATTTTGTTCCCCATGTCCCATCCAACCCCTATTTTCCATTGATTTATTGTGTGTTAACTTGTTCTCGTCCTGAAGATAGCCGAAGTACTGCTCAGACATCCAATCAATCCATTACATATGCATTTGATCAGCTTACCCAACATTTACATACATTTTATATTGGGAGAGTGCTGCTAGTACTTGTGTACAATACTTTCTTCACTTAGAATGACTAGACTGTGAGTATTATACACAAGAGGTCAAAGGTCATCTGATACAACTGGGTGAGTATTATACACAAGAGGTCAAAGGTCATCTGATATGACTGCGTATTATACACAAGAGGTCAAAGGTCATCTGATATGACTGAGTATTATACACAAGAGGTCAAAGGTCATCTGATACGACTGGGTGAGTATTATACACAAGAGGTCAAAGGTCATCTGATATGACTGCGTATTATACACAAGAGGTCAAAGGTCATCTGATATGACTGAGTATTATACACAAGAGGTCAAAGGTCATCTGATATGACTGGGTGAGTATTATACAGAAGAGGTCAAAGGTCATCTGATACGACTGTATTATACACAACAGATCACAGGTCATCGCATATGACTGGGTGAGTATTATACACAGGTCAGAGGTCATCTGATACGACTGGGTGAGTATTATACACAAGAGGTCAAAGGTCATCTGATACGACTAGGTATTATACACAAGAGGTCAAAGGTCATCTGATACGACTGGGTGAGTATTATACACAAGAGGTCAAAGGTCATCTGATACGACTGTGTGAGTATTATACACAAGAGGTCAAAGGTCATCTGATACGACTCGTTGTGTGTTTTATACACAAGAGGTCAAAGGTCATCTGATACGACTGGGTGAGTATTATACACAAGAGGTCAAAGGTCATCTAATATGACTCGGTGGGTATTATACACAAGAAGTCCAATAAGTTCAAATTAAGTAAACTAAATCTCTTGTACCAACACTACATTGGTTGGGTATATTACAGCAATGCGTATTATACACAGGTAAATACGGTAATCTCCCTCAGATTGACAGATTCTGAGAATCGACCTTGTTAAGAGCTTTCCAGCTTTGTACAACTGTGAGGCTATACTGTTTGACCCTAGCTATTTTCCTCTGATTTCGTGGGACATATCATTAAAACCTTTTATTTTACACTAAATCTAAATTTATAATCTATCTACTTCAGTTTGGGATCACAATAGATCCACATTTTGGAATAAGACCTTATTTCATTAAGAAATATGAATAAATACCCTTTATGCCGTCCCGCACCATTCTTGATCATTGGATTATACCATGAATTCACAATACACGAAACTATCACAATACACGAAACTATCACAATACACAAACTATCACAATACACAAACTATCACAATACACGAAACTCACAATACACGAAACTATCACAATACACAAACTATCTTACTACACAAACTATCACAATACACAAACTATCACAATACACGAAACTCACAATACACGAAACTATCACAATGCATAAACTATCTTACTACACAAACTATCACAATACACAAACTATCACAATACACGAAACTATCACAATACACAAACTATCACAATACACAAACTATCACAATACACAAATTATCACAATACACAAACTATCACAATACACAAACTATCACAATACACGAAACTATCACAATACACAAGCTATCACAATACACAAACTATCAATACACGAAACTATTACAATACACGAAACTATCACAATACACAAAACTATCACAATACACGAAACTATTACAATACACAAACTATTACAATACACAAACTATCACAATATACAAACTATTACAATACACAAACTATCACAATATACAAACTATCACAATACACAAACTATCACAATACATGAAACTATTACAATTCACAAACTATCACAATACACAAACTATCACAATACACAAACTATCACAATACACAAACTATCACAATACACAAACTATCACAATACAAGAAACTATAACAATACACGAAACAATTACAATTCACAAACTATCACAATACACAAACTTCGCAATACACAAACTTTCACTACACAAATCTGTTACATTTTGAAATATTTGAACAGCAGTACTTTATCATTTGGTTCTTTGACATTGTCAGCAAATTTTCCCCGTATATTGCCTGCGGGACGATAAGATGCCACAATAACAGTCCGTTCATATCCAATGGCTTTCCCCATTCCCATCTCTGTGGTGTCTTTCCATACCATTTGGCTAAAATGACCATAGCCTTGAAAGTAAACAAGAAAACATCAAATTTGGAATCTAGGAAGGAAATTGTTTAATAGAACTGCAGTATTTCTAGATAGTTATTTTTTTATGAAATGTTTGAAAAATGAATAACAAATTTATTCTTCATATTTCTACATGCAAAATTCTCCCCCAAAATTATTTTTGACGTACTGGCGACTAATATCGCTGAAGGCGAGACATACATGTATATGGGTTTCTGGCGGCGGCAGAGGCCACGTTAACTCTATAAGTTTAAGCTAATGGTGAATCAATTTTGGTCCAGTGGTAGCTTATGATTAGTACTTGTCAGTCAGTGACCTACCACCGCGCCTTGATCTGAATTCCACGGACCAGTGAATAAGTTTTTGGATTAGACCAATCTTCGTTAACCATGCATTTAAAAGGATGGTGTATAGGTTGCTCGATCATCAGCAATAAATAACGGTCAGTTAGGGGTCACTTTACCATGACTATATCGGTGACTGTTTTATATAATGACAATACATTGCTACTTCCATGTTCACGTTCATAAAGTTTTCACTAATGATGTAATGCAGGCGAGACATTCTTCTGTATCCACACTTGTTATGGAAAATCATTAAGTGTTGTGGCTATTATTTTTAAAATTTAATGGTTGGATTTTTTGGTATATGCTCAATTCAAAGAAAGTTAATTTATATGAAATCAATTGAAATCAAATTTGCACGAACTTATTACAACTACACTTTATTGTTGAACCTTCTATACAAGTTTTTTTCAAAGAGCTTATCTTATAAAGTACACAAGAATGTTTTTACCTCTAATGATATCTAGCGGTGGAGGTTCCCTTTCAAAATAAGGTTCATAGATATCCGCCCCTCTATACCATTCTTTTATAATGTCCTCGGCTGTAAAACAAAGGTCAAAGTTCATAGATATCCGACCCTCTATACCATTCTTTTATAATGTCCTCAGCTGTAAAACAAAGGTCAAAGTTCATAGATATCCGACCCTCTATACCATTCTTTTATAATGTCCTCAGCTGTAAAACAAAGGTCAAAGTTCATAGATATGCGCCCCTCTATACCATTCTTTTTATAATGTCCTCAGCTGTGAAACAAAGGTCAAAGTTCATAGATATCCGACCCTCTATATCATTCTTTATTAATGTCCTCATATGTAAAACAAAGGCCAAAGTTCATAGATATCCTCCCCTCTTTACAATTCTTTTATTATGTCGTCAGCTGTAAAACAAAGGTCAAAGTTCATAGATATGCGCCCCTCTATACCATTCTTTTTTAATGTCCTCATCTGTAAAACAAAGATCAAAGTTCATAGATATCCACCCCTCTATACCATTCTTTTATAATGTCATCGGCTGTAAAACAAGAGTCAAAGTTCATAGATATCCGACCCTTTATACCATTCTTTTATATTGTCCTCAGCTGTAAAACAAAGGTCAAAGTTCATAGATATCTGCCCCTCTATACCATTCTATAATGTCCTCAGCTGTAAAACAAAGGTCAAAGTTCATAGATATCCGCCCCTCTATACCATTTATATAATGTCCTCAGCTGTAAAACAAAGGAAAAGTTCATAGATATCCGCCCTCTATACCATTCTTTTATAATGTCCTCAGCTGTAAAACAAAGGTCAAAGTTCATAGATATCCTCCCCTCTATACCATTCTATATAATGTCCTCAGCTGTAAAACAAAGGTCAAAGTTCATAGATATCCTCCCCTCTATACCTTTTTTTATAATGTCCTTAGCTGTAAAACAAAGGTCAAAGTTCATAGATATCCACCCCTCTATACCATTCTTTTATAATGTCTTCAGCTGTAAAACAAACGTCAAAGTTCATAGATATCCACCCCTCTTAACCATTCTTTTATTATGTCCTCAGCTGTAAAACAAAGGTCAATGTTCATAGATATCCGCCCCTCGTTACCATTCTTTTATAATGTCCTCATCTGTAAAACAAAGGTCAAAGTTTATAGATATCCACCCCTTTATACCATTCTTTTATAATGTCTTCAGCTGTAAAACAAAGGTCAAAGTTCATAGATATCTGCCCCTCTATACCATTCTTTTATAATGTCTTCAGCTGTAAAAAAAATGTGGTATTGTGTGTTAATAGAAATAGTCGCTCTACTGTCTTTAAAAAAAATTATATGTTGGTTTACTCTAGATGGTCATTTACATCAACTGACATACTGTGACATACTGGTCCCCATTATTGCTGTTAAGTTCATCAGTCGTGTGAAATAAACATGGATGCAGCTGCTTCAACAAGCGTAGACCATGTAAGGAGAATAAGCATGGAATATTGTACCGATTCAGATTTTTTTGTTTATTTCTACTTTAGAGTGATAGTAGTTGTTCAAACTATAATTCCTTTAATCTAGAACTTTAAACTAGTTGATTGGACCCTAGTCTAGAAGCGGGTCCAGTTGAGGGGTTATTACTTTTGAACCGGAACCAGTTGATGTGTCCCTGGTACAGAACAATAGTTCATAAACAGCAAAAGCAAACAGTTATGGAATGTATTCCCCATTTAATATTTTCTATAAGGTTTTTAAAATTACTTGTATTGGGAGGGTTTCTAGGGCTCGAATCACAGAACTGCGTTCCCAGATGGCGGATTGAGGAGGTTCTCTCGTGTGGAAGTTTTTATGTAAAAGCTAAAAAAAAATGACTACAGTCCATAGCAGGTAACGTGTTTGGAGAGTGCCACACTCCGTGCTTGATAAAGTCACATTTTGTAGTTGAAAAAAACCCACATTTTAGCCGATCTGCAATCTGCATTAATTTTTTTGTAATATAAACACCACCACGGCGCCGTTAAAGAACATCTGAAAGGAATCAATCATCAATCAATCAATCAATCAATCAATCAATCAATCAATCAAAAACAGGATAAATCTTTGAATTGATGCCATTACGCAGTTAAAATTAATTTTCCAGTCGATCATAATAACCCTTTCATCTTGATAAGCATTAAAAAGGCGACATCACGCACGGTTTCGCATCCTTCCACATTACACTAACATCCAAAACGCCTGTCCCAGCTTTTCCCTAAATCGACCCTCTTCCTGGTTTCTGAATCGTTGCCTTACTCTTATATTATTTATATTTTCTAACCAATTACTTCTGCATTGCTCCGCACCCTTCTCATCCTCGCCTTAACCTCTCGTACGTTAGTCACTTTTTTAAATGTGTTGATAAAATGATTCACATATACATACTTTTAATTGCCGGGGATGCAGCCATTTTGAGTTGTCGCGTTTTTTGCCTTGAATATTTCATCAGAAAAAAATGCGGAAAAAAACGGGCGAAAGTGAAAACGCGAAAAGTCGAAACGACAATCAGTTCGAGTTTCCGCCTTTTTGCTTTAGAGCTTCCACTTTTCGTGTTTTCGAATTATCGCGTTTTCACTTTGTTCTTATCAGGTATCATAAATATTTTAATGGCCCCATCCGGCCACCATACATACCTGAATAGTCCACGTAGTTATCGTAAGAGTCTTTTATCGTAACATTCTGACCAATATTTCTTTTTTTAACGTGTTCATCTCCTGGTTTGTTTTGATTGGTGTTAATCAAAAACTCCGCCCACTGCTGAGCATGCTGGGATAACTCCTTTGAAAATTTTAATGGCGGAACATTATGTTTTCTTCTTATATCGTTATGGAGGTCTAAGCCTTCAGCTGTAAATTGTTTGACACTGGTATATTTAGAACTACAACCAAAACAGCTCATCCTGTAACAAAACAATTAACTTAAAGAAAAACACTTTTTTTTTAAAATTTCTTATCAAAACTATGGTGGAGCTGAAGAGACTCCCTTAACACAGTATATAAATTAGAATAATATTACCACACACGTTTTTTTGTTAGTTGTTCAATTTTTAACTCAAATTTTTCAGCTATGGTATGGCGTCCATGCAAAACAAAAGCACATTTGAGCATAGAACTTTTTTTTGGAGTTGAGCCTTCTGTTTTTCACCAAATATAAATCTTTATTATATGGCAATAAATTGCATTTCAACCAATATCAGACGGGAAGATTTCTCCTGTAACAATGGCAGAACCAATATCAGACGGGAAGATTTCTCCTGTAACAATGGCAGAACCAATATCAGACGGGAAGATTTCTCCTGTAACAATGGCAGAACCAATATCAGACGGGAAGATTTCTCCTGTAACAATGGCAGAACCAATATCAGACGGGAAGATTTCTCCTGTAACAATGGCAGAACTAATATCAGACGGGAAGATTTCTCCTGTAACAATGGCAGAACCAATATCAGACGGGAAGATTTCTCCTGTAACAATGGCAGAACCAATATCAGACGGGAAGATTTCTCCTGTAACAATGGCAGAACCAATATCAGACGGGAAGATTTCTCCTGTAACAATGGCAGAACCAATATCAGACGGGAAGATTTCTCCTGTAACAATGGCAGAACCAATATCAGACGGGAAGATTTCTCCTGTAACAATGGCAGAACTAATATCAGACGGGAAGATTTCTCCTGTAACAATGGCAGAACTAATATCAGACGGGAAGATTTCTCCTGTAACAATGGCAGAACTAATATCAGACGGGAAGATTTCTCCTGTAACAATGGTAGAACCAATATCAGACGGGAAGATTTCTCCTGTAACAATGGCAGAACCAATATCAGACGGGAAGATTTCTCCTGTAACAATGGCAGAACCAATATCAGACGGGAAGATTTCTCCTGTAACAATGGCAGAACCAATATCAGACGGGAAGATTTCTCCTGTAACATATGGCAGAACCAATATCAGACGGGAAGATTTCTCCTGTAACAATGGCAGAACTAATATCAGACGGGAAGATTTCTCCTGTAACAATGGCAGAACTAATATCAGACGGGAAGATTTCTCCTGTAACAATGGCAGAACTAATATCAGACGGGAAGATTTCTCCTGTAACAATGGCAGAACCAATATCAGACGGGAAGATTTCTCCTGTAACAATGGCAGAACCAATATCAGACGGGAAGATTTCTCCTGTAACAATGGCAGAACCAATATCAGACGGGAAGATTTCTCCTGTAACAATGGCAGAACTAATATCAGACGGGAAGATTTCTCCTGTAACATATGGCAGAACCAATATCAGACGGGAAGATTTCTCCTGTAACAATGGCAGAACCAATATCAGACGGGAAGATTTCTCCTGTAACAATGGCAGAACCAATATCAGACGGGAAGATTTCTCCTGTAACAATGGCAGAACTAATATCAGACGGGAAGATTTCTCCTGTAACAATGGCAGAACACAGAAATTTGTATTATTCTACATTATTTGACCTCACACAAGCCAGATGTATTCCCGTGACACATAAAGCTCACAGTGCTCCCGGTTTTGTGGATACGGGATGCCCTGACGTTGGAAAATGACGGGGGAGGGGGGTGTGTAGGCTTTATTAATCAAAACCTAGGTATGGATAAAATATGTGTAAAATGTCACACTACTTGCACGAAAGATAAGAGTTCCGAAAAAATGAAAAACGCATCAGAATACAGAATTTTTATATAACGCCCCAATATTCCATAATTTTCAAAGTTTGTCGGCCAGTCTTAGTTGCTCGCAATTTTTTGGTGGAAGACTTCTTCCTCTATTTATATGTAGCTAAAGCAGTGCTCGTCGGACGTAAAATAATCATCAATCAATCGTAAATCTATATGATATTTATACATTAAACGTCACAGAGACAAAAGGTAAAAACCTATGTGGACGTATTGAACAGGTGAAATGAATTTACACCCCTCCCCCCCGTAACTCCTACTCTAATCTAGATATATATAAAGTTACTTTATCAAATATATTTTTTATTATTTTTACGTTTGTAATTATTATTATTATAGCGTTACTCCAGAGTTATTATTTTAATAATGTGAGAAAAAATCACATATACATACCTTCATCTTTCAGTATATACTTCTATAACTATATGGTCTATTAATTCTTGTCATAGAAAGTACCGACACACCAGTTTGTAAATAAAAACTGAATTGAATTCTACGGTGTGTAACTCTATATAATTATTTTTATTTATTTTGTCTAGTCATGTGTTCTTCCTATACAATACATGGTAATTTGAGACGTTGTTAATTAGGACAATATGCACAATTTAAAATAACTAATATTTGCATATTTCTTTTATTGTAAGCTAACGTTGAAGAAATAATCAATTTTGTTGGCTCTGACGGATTTTGATATTAGTTAAAATACAATGCCAATATAACTAATAATTTTGACGTTTTCGCCTTGATATTTTAACAACAACAACAACAACAACAAAAAACACACAGGCGAAAACACACAAAACGAGAAAAAAACACGCAAAAAGCAGAAATATGGAACCCTATTATTCGATCCGTAATATGTATTTATTTATTTGTTTGAATGAGGTTTAACGCCACTAAAGGCAATTTGTCCGATATATCATGCCATTTAGTTTTATTGTAACTGCAACCGGAGTTACTGTAGAAAACCCCGTCTTTCGACAGGGAAATTTTCCAGCCCTCTCAGTTCTCGATATATCAGTTGATCGCTCCCTTTAAGGCTAATTTTACTGCTCATTCAGTCCACTAAATTCTACAACGTTTACTTACAAATCAAGTGTCTCGCTTTATATTGTCATATTGATATGGAGTTTGGGTATGGTAGCTATTAAGCAAGATAATGCAACTGGTGCTATTTCTCCCGGACTGTGCAATGTCTACTTTGCCGAAACCGTAGAACTTGTCCCATCAAGATTTATCTCCGTCCTATGCTACCGGAATCTTCAGGACAGTAGACTATAACTTGTTTTCTCGAATTTCAGTTTATATCAAATAAGCATTTTTTAAGTAAATTCGGGAGTATTTAATGTCAAAACGGCATACTAGGCTGTATAATCTGCATGATTGTGAATTATGCTCTAGACTAGAATTTTACATACATTACCTGCATGCTTAATCGGTCGGAGATAATTAGATGTCAATATCGCCTCAGACTACAACTTTTTTCTGTTTATCTCGCGTGCATTATTGATTCGGGGTTTTATGTCAACCTTGTGCTGACTCGTAGACTGCTCATCATACAAGTTTGTCCTATTAATGTCATACATAACTGGTCGGTTTATGGTACGTTTTGCTTATTGTGAAATTTTGTTTAGTTAAATCAAACAAACATACTTTGTAAAAGATCCGTGTCCAGTCACGTAGGACAGTCCTCTGTGTGGGGACAGGCCCATCCCAAATCCTAGGATTCTGATATACATAATCATAATCTTTATTACATATACATCATTATTGGGTATGGCAAAACATACACAACAAAATATCCGTAGATATACAAAACTTATATTGGAGAAGTATACATGAATTGAACACTATCATGTAAAAAAGGGGGTAGTCTGACCAATATGAACCCCATGTTCACGCTTCTAATGATCGCCTTATAAAGTTGCAGATTTTGGGCAGAATTTCTTTGGTTGGTGTTATTTTTTCATTTTCTCAAGAGGGCCTAAAATATTAAAATTGGAAAAATTGGAAAATTGTGTTTCCATAAAATTAATAAAAGGTCATGCTTTTGCTGCCAAATTACTTGCAGTCTTTTTAAAACCTAAAATACATAATCTATAGTGAATTTAAAAAAAAAACCTTGTCTCTTAGAGATGGAACGTCATAAATAAATAAGGATTTGTATACAGTAAAATAATTTTCCATAAACCATTTCCATAACAGGTCAGGTGGTACATTGACAAAATTTGACATATACAAGTGCAAAGAGGGTTTTTAGACCTCTTTTGGACAATTCTTGAATAGATTTTTTAAAACCATCTGTAGACCTTTTTGTGATACATAAAAAAAAATTTCATCTGTAAAACAGAGACTACTTATATATCTTTCTTGAAGATGGTGAGAATCACATGATTGATGAAAATAGAATGAATATCATTGATAAAGTAGTTAAACATAGTGGGACGTAGTCTAGCTCCCTGCTTAACTCCTTTATCAATATATAAAAAATGTACATGCACTTTTTCAATCTTGACTGCTGACTGACAACTCTTATACATGTCTTTAAGAACTGAAAAAAGTTTAAGACCAATTCCATTTTCCCTAAGTTTATACAAGATACCATCATGCCAGACTGTATTAAAGTCTCGACGAGGACCCACGAAACATTTTTCTTTTTTCCTTTTAAATGTATTTAGTAATTAAAGACTCCATGATAAAGATGCTATCAGTTGTACGATAATTTGGTCTGAATCCAAATTGTTCATTTGCTTATTTGTCTTCATAGAATGATGCTAATCTATTATTTAAAGCAACACTAAATAGTTTGGCTAACAAATTATGTAGTGAACTACCACTATATTCATCAATGTTAAATTAAGAACACTGTGCAATCCTTTGGTTGAGGAATAGGAACTATCCAAGGATCCATTGTATTGATATATACCCTTAAAAAACCAAGAAACGCATAGCTACGTTTAAATTAAAATTTTTTTTAAAATAATTATCAATGATAATTTAAAATGACAATTGAACCTTTTAAATGTACAGTTAATCTTAAATGGTTAAGCAGCTTTTCTTCATATTTGGCATATTGCCACATTAAAAAAATGAATCTTGAAAAGTGCATATACTGTGAATTGCCGCAAAATTTTGAAAGCGGTTCGAACGGAAAGTTCTGGGTTTACTCAACCATCTTTCGGTAGAGTATAAAAGGAGAAGGTTTGATAGTTTAACTCGTCAAAACGTTAAAGTTATGCCATAATGCGATTGGATACTGCTACCAGAAACATCATCATCGGAAGACTACGGCTGTAGTCTCAAAAATGGGTTTCGCAGACCGCGAATGTGAACCAGAGTACCTTTTCCAGACTATGGAGCCGATTCTAACAGAGCGGTATAAACGACTAATGACCGTCCATAAAGTGGTAGACTACGAATAACCACAGCACGTCAAGGTCGTTAAACCCTGGTATTCTATCTACGAATTTAATAGTCACAGTAACAACAATTGCAGTCGCAATACCTAGATTGCGAAGAATCCGCTCCCAAGCTGTCAGAAACAGGCTCCGACAACATGGAATTTGATCCAGGTATTTTGGAGTAGTTTTGACGGCGTTACATCTACAGGAAAGAGTCAGTTTGTGCAACAGGTTGAGGGTCTGGACATTTCAGAACTGGTGCAGAATCTGGTCTAGAGACGAGTCGCGGTTCCTACTACAGAAGCTTGTAGGTAGAAAACGTGTTTACCGCCGACGAAATGAACAATTCGCGCAGTCATGTGTCCAGGAAGTGGATAGATTCGGAGGAGGAAGCAGCTCTTCGTGTTGAGATCTGGGAATCCCAGAACCCAGTATAGGGGACAAACCAACGAGACTGTATTTACTTTCTGCTAACCCGTGGACGCGCGTAGTCCTGCGCGTTGAGGCACAGGAACTATCCAAGGACCTAGTGTTTTGATATAAACACTGGCAATACCCAAACGAGAGGGTGTCTGCTATTTGTGGAACGCGATTTGCAGTTTTGCGCGTTGATGTCTAGAAACAACCCAGTGCTTTGATATAACGACAAATGTGACTTTATTTCTTTATTGTTCAGCAAAATTCCATCCTCTCCGGTTACTGCAGAGCGTGTGGGGGAATACTGCAACGTCCTTGGTCAAGCTATTCGATTAACGCGGAATTCAGGGATTTAATGTTCCTACCTTGTCTTAACTGACGCAATTTTATTGAACAACTGACAGAAACAGCTAAACCTTTCGAAGCATTTTCTTGGGAGTTCATATTGCTGGCTTTTGTTTGTGTGTTGTTATGTTATATGTTTGTTGTTTGGTGTCCTATGGTTTTGTATTAATGGTTTTGGACACAGAGATTTATTGTCCCGTTGGTATTTCTTCGCGTCTTCCTTGACGACACTGCAAGGATATGGCATTCACATAATTACCAGGGTACGCGCAGTGCAGTAGTTGGGTGAGGCATGTGAACTATCTGAAGACTCAGAAGGAATTTCTTGTCCGCCACCTGGATGTTTTGAGACATAGTAGCTGTCCTTGGACACAATATTCTGATTGAATAATTAAATGACTATATTCAGAACGAGAATAAGTGTTGGGAATAAGTTTACAATACCGTAAAGAAGAAAAGGGGTGTGACATTAGAAACACAATTTCGACTTCTACTGGAAAAAGTATGGAACATTGGTAAGGAGGGGAAGTTTTTTTTCAAATAGTAAGAAGCAATTATGAGAATCTGCGCAAAGTTGACGATATCGGAATACGTTTGATTTAGTGCCACAAACTTTAGATTAAGTGAATAGTAGCTGAAATGGTTGTGTAATATGTCCCACGAATATGATGATTTGCTCATTATCTTATGCATTTAATTGTTCTCAAACTTGCACAACTAACAAACAGAACAAGCTATAACCAACGTGTAATTACAACGTCATAAACTTTATTTTTAAGGCATGAAAATTGACTTTTGTCACGATATTTTTAATTTGAATAATTGTGTGTCCTTATTTCTTGTAACATGCATTTTAAATATATTCTCACACATACTGCATCATACAAGCAGTATACTGCAAGAGTTTGTTTGACGCACAATCCTTTCAACATACATAATTTTACCAAAAAAAACCATTTGTCATGTTTGGAAATTTATGAAGTTCAAACCTGCAAAATAAATTATAAACTATAGAAGATAGCCAGAAAACTAAGTAATCTATGTAGAACAGACCGACTTAAGTAGATACCAAGCCAATACAATTTAGTATACCAAAAGATGATGCGGTTTCATCAAACCTCATCAATGGTGCTCAAACCAAAAACAAAAGTATTTATCTGATAAAAACATTTATGTAAATCTCTCCTGTATTAACTAAACGGACATTATACACAAGAACAATCCCTCCTGTATTAACTAAACAGACACCACAAATATGACCATCTCTCTTAAATTCACTACACATACACTATAAACATGAATCATCTCTTCAGTATTAACTAAACGGAAGTTATAAACATGAAACATATCTGCACTATTAACTAAATAGACGTCACAAACATGAACCATCTCTCCTTTATTTTCTAAACAAACGCAAGAAGCACGAACGATCTCTTCAGTAGTAACTAAATAGACTAAATAAACATGAACCATCTTTTATGTACTAATTTAACAAAAAAAGAATATCTCATGTATTAACTGAACAGACACCACAAACACGACCCTCTCTCATGTACACACAAATGGACGTTATAAACGCGTACAATCTCGCCTGTATTTACCAAACAGACGCCATAAACAAGAGCAATCTCTTCTGGATTATCTAGATTAACTTAACAGACACCCTAAACATGAACAATCTCTCCTGCAATAATTAGCCTGACTAAGTAAACAGAAACTGTACACATGAACCCTCTCTCATGGACTTACTAAACAGTCATCATACCCATTTACAAGAACTGGTGTTGGAATGATCTTTTATCGGTTATTTGTTACCATTTTCTCTAATCTGTACTGCCAATTATATTAGAAACAGTTCTCAGTTAAACACTGACTCGTGATACAAGGAATTATCTATCAGTTGTTCACTTGAAATGCTCAAACACGTTGCGGAAGAATCTGTTTTGGTTATAGTACTATATGTAACTTTAAATGTCCTTAAAAGTCATCTGTCAAACTATCCATGGCATGAAAAACATATAGCTATAAACCCGCTGCAGATTACAAAATGGATGCATTGATAAAACTTTAGTCATCTTGTAAAAGTCTCCTTTACTTAAATGCTATGCACCATTAAAAAATGTTTGAATGATATTCTCTAAACTAATCTTTTTGCTCTGGAGGCATCAGGGTCTCAACTAAATATGCATGAGAATTTTCATTAGTATCGTTATCAGTAGAAAGTCATAAAGTATGGCAATAACGATTATGGTTATGGTTATACAAGTAGGTAAATATCGTCTGAGTTTATGGATTTTATATTAATATTTCACACAAATATTTTCAAAAGGACTGGTTATAATATTGAAAAATAACACGGCATGAATAACTAAAGTTAGTTATTAATGCCGTGTTATTTTTCAATAGCTATTTAGTCTGCATTTTCGTCGAGAAATCGTGTCCTTTTTCCTGTACAACAAAATGTTTTCGTGTGTTTCGTACGTCTCTTAGTGCAAAAGTGGTCAAGATGTAATAGGTCTTAATTATATAGTGAAGAAGATTGAACTTTGTATTTGAAAGCAGCATTTAATAAATTCATTGAAATTAATTAATTTTTGCTATGATGAAGTGATACCTGTAATAAAAATGTATGTCTTTGTTTTGAAAGAAGATGTAAATCATGTACATAAAAACCAGGTTTTGTTTGGTTTTCTTTTCGCCTCATTTTTAAAGAAAAGGAATTATCCTTGGGACATGACAGCTGCTAACAACAGATAAACAATTAAATAGAAATACAAAAAAACAAAAACAAGTAAAGATTTAAATGACAGAAAATATGCGTTAATAACAGATATTTATTGCTTGAAATGTTTATTGTGGATAAATATAGTTTTGTGACATAATATAATGAACAAACAAATTTCAAAACACACACACACACACACAATGAAATATCAAACCTAATTGTTTCATTTTAGATACAATAGTTTTATATATACAAGTACGTGTATACGGTTGATGTGTTCTTATATGATTTCTTTAACCACAGGTGGTTCAAAACATTAACTTTTAAAAAACTGTTCAGCAGTGGAAAACGTGACAATAAAAAAAAAAGATTTAATATTACATTTTCAACAGGTTATTCATAAAAATTAAATTAAAAAAATTAAATTAGGTTTAATTATGTAACAAATTGACATTTTGATTGCGCAGTGTGACGGCCATGTACTAGGCGATGAATTGTAATATAGTTTACAAATGTTATGTACTTTTGTTATTTCTGTGAAAAAACTGATTTATTAGGAAAGCAGTCCTCTCAATTGTTAAATTGCTACTAATCCAAAACAGTTGGCATTTCAAATGATAATCAGCTTTTTATCGAGTTCTAGAAGGAGTTGACAATGATGCAGCAAAAGAAATAGATAAAAGTAGTACTCCTAGCTGAAATTTCCATCCAATCAATTCAGAATAGCAATTTTTCACAAAGTTTCACTTTTTCTGGAAGATTTATACAACGTGATGATAATCATAAAAGGAATTCATTAACCGAAACAAAAGCAATTATCGAAAAATGATGATATTAATAAAAACGTTCAAATCTGAAAATAGAAAACCTCAAAACATCTTTTACACCAATTCCTACAAAACTTGTTCCTGGGCATAAAAAACAAACAAAATCCTCAGTGCTTTGAAAATACCAGGCAGTTTCTGAACTTGATCTCTTGATGTTTTCCAATTATTGAAACACCGTTATTGATGACATAAGAATAATGGACTTGACATAATTACAAATAAATTATTTACCGAATCATGCATGTTAAAGCTAAAAGGAAAAAGATGAAACAACTTGGTTTTTTAAACAGAACTGATGCTGCAGAAGCATCAAATTCTGAGTAGGAGGTTGAATTATTTGCATATGGCAAATTTGGTATCTACAATCGAGATAGACTTATTTCTGTACTCTGGTACATAATTACTGTTCACTTTGAGTATGAACATCGCCAGTTAAAATGATGAGGGGGGGGGGGGGGGTTGGTTATCATTATGGAAACTGACCCGTCAGGGAACATAATCGTGTGCATAATGAACAAAAACATGAGATGGAACGAAGACCAAGACATATGCTCTCAAATCATGGTCTAATGCAATTGTCGAAAGAAAATGTCACATCAATAATTACCTGATGCTAATGTAGTTGATAGTATTACTTAATCAGAACAAAATGCGTAATAAACACAAGCAACATAAAACAATCCTTAGATCTATGATGAAATTAGTAAAACCTGTCCAGACACTAAGAAGTGTTACAATATATACGCTACAACACACAATCAGTATCTAGAGTATTTTATATAGTCGCCTGAAATAAGACGAATGAATTACACACCCCAACCCCTGTAAAACCCCCTTTTTAAAAATCAAATCTAAGGCGACACATAAACTAATTGCTGGGTGTTATTGGTTCCACTCGCTTTAATTTTAAAACATGCTCTTTTATCTATAACAGCTCAGCAGTTTTCTGGTCAATTCACTTTTTAAATTAATAAAATGTAATTGTAACACTTATATGAAAAGATCAACATCTAATAAAATAGCATACTGCTTTTGCTCTTTTTATTGCTTTCTTTTTCAGTATCTCAGTAAACGTCCTGCGGAAATGATAGACCCAAAATCATCATTCTATCTTGGAATTAACAGACATGTTATAATGGCCAACATATGCGAGAAGCAAAACTTAAGTCTGATTAAATGTGCAATAAAAACTAATATTGACAAGCACAAAAAAAACTTTTCTGAACGTAAAACAGCAATCATGTTTAACATCTATTCAACAACACTTGAGCCATAAAATTATCGCTGACTTATACAATTTAAAACAAAAACAGTCTGGACACACCTGTTAATGACTAGTGTTGTATAATACTAAACCAATTTCATCAACACGCCAACTAAAACACTACAGAAATGACAGCGGGGGGAGGGGGGAGGGGGTTGCTTACCATAAAACCTGGTTTAACCCACCATTTCTTTTGAAATGCCTTTACCAAGTCAGGACCGTTGCTGTAGTTGTTGGTTCTCAAGTTTGCCGGTTTCTCATATTTTAATTTGTGATTTGTCTTTTTGACAGTTTACTTAGTGTCTGGTATTGTGTCATGACCTTCATTAAGGACAAACATGACATCAATACTTCTACTTTGTCTTCCACAAGCAATAGTGCCAACTTCATATACTTAAAGAATAAAACACAATTGCTATCGGCAATGCCAACGACTACATGCAGTTTGAATTTCAAAAATGTTTTTCTAAAAATAACAATCAAACAACCATTTAAATTTAATGTTAACATGGAGGTAATAGCAAAGAAGTTTTTATACCGAAAAGGAAAAGTTTGTAATTGATTCCAGCAGTTATTAAATGATTAATGTCAGAAAGATGTTTTTTTTTAATTAACACGTGAGGGTAAAGAGTGTTTATACCCACTAGTACACAAGACAATAAAGATGTAATAATTATGTTGGCATCAAACATTAATCAATCATTTAGTCATTAGTTGCAAAATAGTGACGGTCATTATTTTCGTATTCTTCAAGTGCACTATGGAGTAATTTGGTAATTAGAAACATGTACTTGATGATGTATTAAGTCTAATACAGGTCCAGTTATCTAGTTATTTCGTACCATGTCCATTTCGTACTTAACTTTACCATTTCGTACCATGCTATTTTGACACTTATCGTTTCGTACCATATATGAACGTGTAGTGTATTACTTTCAAACGAAAATAAATGAAATATATAAGAATGTAAGAATTTAACAAGATGCAGAACAACTTGCTATAGATCTGTAAAGTTATTTGCAATGTGATAACAGAAAGGAAAATGCGGATTGTTTGATTAAACGACGATTTTCTTAGTAGATGGACACTGTCCAAGTCAAGTTTCACTCAATCGAGATTCCATCAGAAATATTGTTTTAACAATCATTCTCCCTCTTTATGATCAACTCATCATGATTTAAACTTCTACTCAAATTAAACCGGGGGTCTCGGTGGCCTAGTGGTCAAGGTAGTTTGTCTACTTTTGATCATGTGGTCTGTCAACATTGAGGTTTGAGTCTCATTGTTAATTGACAAGGATTGACATGTTTTCTACTAAAGGTTGGGGGTTCTCTCCGGATACTCCGGCTTTCTCCCCAATGAAAACTAGACGTCATGAAATAACTGAAAAATTGCTGAAAGTGGCTTTAAACATCATTAAAACAAACAAACCAAACAAATTAAACCGATAGGAAAGACAGACGACATCCCACTGGACAAAATATCTTCCGCGTATTTGGCGTAAGCGGGCGAAATTCCCCGTAGAATTTACAAGGCGGAAAAAACCCGCTGGCAAATCTTACAAGGCGACAACCAGCCCCCGCCCCCCGTAAAAGTTAACAAGCGGACAAAATCTTTCTGAAATCGAATTTTTAAACTGCGATTTTTTAGTAATGTTCACAACGTACAGATATGATTTTTAATTACAACATTATTTGCAGTGCTTGATTGGTGACCTTTAATTAACTTGTAAACTCGTATTGATTACTCGAACGAATACCGCTTTCGTGGTTAATACATTTGAACATCTTGCAGAAAATTGAAGAGTATGGTTTATTTAAGTAGCTAATTGGTTATCATTAAAAAAAACTCCATACTTATGTAGTTCAATATAGTGAATTTTGTGTTTAGTTAAACATTTTGTAACTATGCCTTATTTTATATTGCACAAAATGCTATTAATATCCTTCCTGACTCAGCAATTCTTGATACCTACTATGTAGTCATACTATAATATCATCTGTTTGTTTGAATTAGGTTTTTATACAACTTTAAGCAATTTTAGCTATAACACTGAGTAAAGTTTTTTTTTAAACGGACGAAAACTGTAGAACTCGAAACTTCCGAAGGAAAATTGACAAAAGTTGTCAATAGAAAGAGTGATACAATTATGTAAAAGGAAGGAAATGATGTTGCTTGTTATTAAATCTGCATCCTGTTGATTAACAAGTACCTAAATGACTAACATTCCACAGTAAAAACGTAGAACAGTCATTAAATTGTCTTCATTTGTGCTTACGTTATGTAACGGCTAGTTCTGTTTGAAACATCCTATACAGATTACAGGTGAGTTTTTATTTATTCATAGACATGTGAAAACAATACAATTTCTTGGTTCCCGATACTGCGCACCGCAAAAAGGTTTGGTTAACGCCATAAAAACCCCAAAATTATTTTTAATTAATTTCTTTTCAAAAAGATCTCTTATGAATTTCTGACTTTGATGTGTCCTTTACTTGGCAATGTCACGTGCAGCCAAAAGCACAAGTCATAACTTTTTTTTAGCTACACTTACATATAGATCACTTGAGGTCATTTTAGTATCAGATTGGCTGTTGAAGTCGCATGGATCTTGGAGGGAAATAACTGTTGTACTTGACATAAATGATTTTTTGCTCTGATAGTTCAGGCAGACAGTTTTGAGATTCCATGCATATAATTTCTACCAAATTGCAATTTCCTGTTGTCTTGGGGTTCATAATTCTTCTATGGAGGTATTTTTAATGGCTAGTTAAACCCAAGTCTCTATGATATTTAGTTCAAGAGTTACACATTTGACTTGAAATAAAAAAGGCGAGAAGACCTCAAAAACATCCGATTTGTAACAAATTGTCACAATCAATAACTGAGCATTTTGGAACCACTTTCATTACGATATCTTTTATGGTTTCAAAGTTTATCTGCACACACGCTTTTTTATAACAGGCGGAATAACTCAGTAATTAAAAAGAGTTCGATGTGCCAAGAGTATCTGCGAAAACATAATGTTTATTATATTCATGGTACAAAATGTCTTTACGACATGTCCGGAAACAAAATTTTTAATGCGAAGTGAACATTTTGACAATAAAAAACCCACAACCCCCCAAACCCAGATGAAACATTGACCATAGGTACACATGAGCTTACAATGACCTTTAAAATACAACCACCTGCATACAGCGACCTCCCTGAGTACAGAACACTATGTAGCACATGCAACGAATTTCGTCAATTTTATGAGTAACTTACGTTTTAATGGAGCGACACCCACTTTTTGTTCTAATATGCTTTCGATTAACATTTAATTTTCTCCAGTTATTCTCCATTTAAATGTTCGCTAAAACCCACTAATCCCGGCCAATGGGCTTCTTAAAATGCATTTAATGCGTTAAAAACATTTCCATTGACTATAGCGGAAATATAGATCGGAGACCAGTCGTTTTGTTTTCTATAGTTTTAAAATTGCAGACAGTTTGTACTGTGCTTTTTGTATTTACAAATGAAATAAATTAAGAAGACAACACAAATATGTGATTTTTATTTATAACATACATATCGAACGCGTTCATGAGAATGATTGCAACGTTTGACGTCACGTGACTGCGATGGATATAATCGTGGACTTTTTAATGTCGTCCGTATTAATGTTCCATTTGTAGCGAAGACGTCTTACAGTACGCATGTATATTACATAGCAGCGCGATGTATATGAAAGTGCCATAGGTCACGTTTCATGACGTCAACAATGATGCAGTTGTGACATTGTATTTCAAAGGAATACTACTTTCAAACAATTGGGAAATGAAAATGACGTTTGTTCTGTGTAATACACAAATCCTACGTACCAAACAATACGACTTGGATTTTGTTTTTATTTCAAAATAATTTGGGTCTTAATAGTGTTTTTTTCAGTGAGAAAAACTCACACAGACACGATAAAGATGTATATTTTTAGGGTTAATCGATATACTAAAGTGTAACAGACAAAATCTAAGGGCTCCGGATGGTCTCTGGGTATTTTTTCCTGCCGATTTACGAGTTTGTTGACATTTATGCATATCCGATATACTTGGTTCGGGTAAAGTCGAAATTAAAAATCGATTGACAACATTAACAAGCTAGTATTTACGGTTTTTCTGAAAAAAGAGATTTTTGCATCAAAAATCAGTCTTTAAGTTTAATGACCTGGAACGTTTTGCTCGTTTGTCGAAACGATTTCTACTGTACCCATCATGATAAGACATCAAGCCCTGAACGATTCGGCGTCCATTTGGTTTCACCATTCTCTGGGGGATACAAGTCAATTGGTCCCAATTCCAATTTGTCCCGAGTCAATTGGTACCAACTTTGATCAATTAGTCCCAATTCCAATTTGTCCCAAGTCAATTGGTCCCAATTCCAATTTGTCCCAAGTCAATTGGTCCCAACTTGCTTAGAAAATGTTTTTAGTTTTGTTAAAGAGATTTTTTCAACATTTTAATGTTATTTATGCTATTGATTTAGAATTTATTTACAAATGTGTGCTCTTAGTCAACATGTTATGTTAAAGTAATAACAAAAGAAATCTAAAGACAGAACAAGTTTATGTTCTTTATTGAGATTTATATAACAGAGCTATGTTATTATTATACATGTATTTGAAGCACTAATTCTCCACCTTTCATTCGTGCATAGAAACTATCTTTCTTACTTCACAAAATAAACTTTTCTCATTTGCTACTTTCATACCTTCTTTCAATATACAAATTCGACTTTTCACATATTCCTTTTCCTTATACAAATACAACCACACTGACGATAATCTTAAACTTATGATTGGCGCGAGGACATTTTTCAGGATGCCGGGATTGGGCATTTTTTTAAACTGGAATGATTTGTTAAAATTTTACCTGGAATTCGGGAATGAAACGGAAGCGAGATCAGTGTAAGAGCACATTTTTTCGCAGGGAATTCGGAGTATAAAGTTACTGGGATTAATTTTTAAAGTTATTGTTATTTGAGCACAAAATAAAATTTTATTCCTACCTACCCATGTTCCCATCTCACTAGTCAGGGAACGGCAAACAGACATATTTAAAAGTATGCCTTTTCATTTTAGTCATTTTAGCTTATTCCATTGAAAAGCCGATCTTGTTGTTTGTTGCTAATAATAAAATAGTGTGAAAAATAAATCAAATTAGTATATAGCAGCTTAAGGTTGATCTACTTCACAATGTTGGCAACATATGGACAAATTGTTATTGATTAAAAATTTTTCTGGAATTTGAGAAAATGTCATTTTATGACCGGAAATTCCGGAATGTCTAATTATATTGGGATAATGACCCCCTCCTTTCCTCCCACACATTGAAAATATATACAGAATATTCACTCAAAACACAAAACACTTTCATACACTCCCAACTATATTAATAAATATATGATAACTGCATCATAATAGAAAAACAAAGCACAAAAGCACAACATAAAGTACTTTAAACAGTCTTCGGTCCAACAGAAGTGTTGAAGTTGTCATATTTCTTCTTTGGAGTAGTTCTCCTATAGCTGGAAAATCGTTGTTTAGCAACTTCTTGCTGCAGATCTCTGGGCCCTGGTCAGTTTCTGTTCTAATACTAACTGTATCTGCATGAGAACGTACCAGAACACAGAAGAGATGAAAACATGTACATTTTAGACACATGTCAAATGATGGTGTACACAAGGGTATGGCTTGCTGATGAACTGACGTTAGGGAGGCTCGTGTCCACAATAGAATTTTCTTGGTGTACCTCTGGTTCTGCAAAATAATACCGTGTTAGTTCAAAAGATTGGTCGCTTGGTAAAGG
This sequence comes from Limnoperna fortunei, assembly GCA_944474755.1. Classification (NCBI taxonomy): domain Eukaryota; kingdom Metazoa; phylum Mollusca; class Bivalvia; order Mytilida; family Modiolidae; genus Limnoperna; species Limnoperna fortunei. Next base: position 19,441,576 of record OX104123.1, on the reverse strand, counting down.
GGAGTTACTGTAAGAGTCATTTAAAGCTGGTCGTCCTATTCGAACATATATACCCTATTGGATCGTCATCGTCGCTGCTGTCTGTGTCTGAAGTTGCTCTGGATGAGCCAGTGTCAAATTGAAGTAAGGAATTAAATAATCCACAACAAAAGCATGATGTTTCACTCATTGAAACTGGTCTGTTGCAGATAACACATGCAGAGGACATGATTTTTTTTAAAGCAACAGCTTTTTCTTTTATATTTTTTATTGAATGATAAAATTTGATTGGTTTTGCTATAACTGACCTTTCATAAGACATTAATTTTTTGTTACCCAAAGCCAAAGTCACAATCATGTGTGTCTTTGATATTGTTTCTGTAATACTTCAAAAGGAACAGTGAATAAAAAATATAATTGTTAAATATAGTAAAATATACAAATGTATGGTTGGCTAGTAAATGATCTGATAATCATTTAACTGCTTGATGTTTGTGTAATGACATTCAAAGGCAATCATGTGAATTTTTAATTAATACGAAAACCTTGTAATTTCAAAAGATAAAAAGTAATAATTATATGCACATGCTGCTAATTAAACTAATAAGAAAAAAATATTATAAAACTTTTATATTTTAAAAATAATGCACATTTCTCAATGTTTTTAATGATGTTTGTCAACAAATTAAAAATTGTTATAAAATATACTTTTTAAAGTGTTGAGACCAATTGTCCAAAAGTGGGACCAATTGGAAATGGCTTGGGACGAATAGACATGCGCATGTAATGGATTGGTAGAGTTTAAGTCTTGAGCACCAAATCGGGGATTTTTGTTGGATAACTTTTTTTGTATTACTGCTGAGAAATAAGGTTATATCCACTGCATAGTTTTAGTCTAAAGTTTCATTAGTTTAACTTTTCGTCGGTTTGTTCAAATATCCGAGACAAATAGACTAGTTGAAGTGATCCAAATGTCCCAAGGTCAAACAGTAATGGCGTCCACCACTGAAGATAAACAAACCTCCTCGTCACAACCTAAGATTAGTAGGAAGCGACCGGTCGATAGTCCCGACGATCTCAATGGGTCCCTCAAACAAAACAAAAAACAGATTTGTCGAAGGTCTGAATCCATTGGAGATCTTAGTGCCATCACAACTAAAAATGGTACATCACTTAGAAAAAACATTGCAGATCAACTTATTGAAGCACTGACTGGTGAAGAGGTCCTAAATGCCATTATACCTGCAATTACTGACAAATTAGGGGAGATTATAGAAACCGTGATACAAAAGGTTGTTGAAAATGAGATAAACCACCTTAAAGTAGAAGTAGATAAACTAAATGTTACTGTCAACAATCTAAGTCAGAGATTATGCAAAAGTCTAACAACAACAGACAGACTAGAACACCATGTCCAGGATTTGCAGCTTCAAATCAAGGAAAGGGACAAAGAGCTAGAATCACTTCACTCTAGAAATCTACACCTAGAAGCTAGAACGGAGAACCTTGAGCAGTATTCTAGGAGGACCAGCCTCAGAATTCACAATGTTCCTGTACCAGTAGACGACTTTGGTCGTGTTATCTATCCTGTTGACACAGATCAAATGGCCCTAGACATCTTTAACACTAAACTTGGCCTGGAAATCAGTGCTGCAGATATAAGCAGATCACACCTGATAGGTAAACTCCACAATGGAATGTCACAAATAACAGTCAGGTTTATCTTCTACAAGAAAAGACAGATCGTATATTTATACAAGAAAAAGCTAAAAGATGATCCAGAGAGTATATTCATCACAAAAACTTGACAGAGTTCAGGTCCAGCCTAACCAAGAGACTAGCTAAGTTTAAAAGGGACAAGGACATTGAAGCATATTGAACTCTTGATGGAATAATTTTTGTAAAAATGACAGCCACATCCTCTCGCATGCTAATAACTGACCATCACGACGTTGACATCATAAAGCGTGGAATACTAACCAAAAAACGCCAAGCAGAGTCTCAATATCTGAAACCGATTCAATGGATATAAATGATATAGCTTCATAATGTAACAACTGAATTTCATGAGATTCGTATACAACTGTAAATAAATGTCATATTGTGTAATTGTATATATTGTACCCCTCCCCCGCAAATACTCATAAGCTTCGAACACTTTAGATCTTCTGTTTTTTTTTCAACATTGAATCGTTCTACATTGTCAACCCTCGCCAACCCACTATAGATGTTTGTAATAATGTCTAACCAACCGTGAGAGTTACTTGTCTAACGGTATAAATGCCTTCCCTGTTCGGATATTCAAATAGATCCTGGACACCTCGTAAAGATTGTGCATTGGTTACACCGGACCGTTGAAACTAGAATGTACTTGTGTTGTATTAATAACTTAACGACTGTCCAATTTAAATTCAAACGGTATAAGTGTATACCCGGTTCACTTGGTGGCTATAGTCCATACAATTTTCATTTATAACTAATCTTGTTTATTGCCCTTCTGCGACTGTTTGATTGTACAAAACAAGACAATTATTTTCTAAATCATAAATCAAGTTTTCACCCCTCAAGCAAAATTAGATCAAATTTAAAAAAAAACCTAAATATAGTCCTGACATATAAGAACATACCACTCTAGTGAACCGGACCGTTTATTGTTTATATTTTATTTGATATTTCTACTTGAAAATTAAGAGACTTAATACATTATACATGAGTATGATAAAAGCCGCAAATAAGATTTAACATTCCATATTTGGTGCGAGAAATTCAACCATGAAAGCTCAAGTCGTCTTATTTTCACTTAGTACTCTAAACTTTATTTACATATTCCCAACTACTACTTTTCTTGATCACGTTGAATGCGTTGTGTGTTGTGTGTGTTTTAACCGTGCAAGCCCTCTACTTGAGCCATCCCACTTACCATCGCGTATAGTACCCGATGGGTAATGACTTGGTGGATTACAGTGCTGCAATAGCTTTGTTCAATATTTCTCGGGGATCACTTCGAATAAAATATGTTATTAAACCTAACCATGAAAGTTTAAAAACAATTCTACTTACAAACATATATTGTTCACTTCTCGTTGTCCAATTATCAGTGCTACAAAGTGTTGTAAAAAACTCAAATGCTGCTTTTTATTGTTCGTTTTGAATTTTATTCTACTTATGGGCAAGGTTGACCATAATCCAGGTCCAGAGTCTACTAGTTCGTTAGACAAATCCAAGTCCATATGTGATATAAACACCAGAACCATAAGAAAAAAATTAGATATTTTGCTCAATTTCACGGAAGAATTTGACATCGTCACAATAAAAGAAACCCATTTAGATACATCTTTTAGTAATGATATCCTAAAACTTGATACATCTCTAATCTCGTTCGTAAAGATCGTAACAATTTCAATGGCGGTCTACTTATTTATTTTAAAGACACAATATCCATTAAACGAATAAGTCAATTAGAAAATGATATTGATGAAACTGTCTGTAGAGGCACGTGGTAACGGTCTTAAATTTTTACTGTGTTGTACATATAGGTCAGACTGGTCAGACGATGATTATTGGACACGACTTTCTCATGCTAAACAAATGAATGAAAGTATTGTGATCACGGGTAATCTGCACTCGGACTTATTTGTGACGCATAACAACAAGCTTATTGATCTAATGAACCTCTATGATCTAAACAGCGTCATTAAAAAAACCTACTCGAGTCACGGAACATTCTGAAACTCTTTTTGACCCTATAATAATTAGTAATAATATAAATTGCCAATTTTGGGACGTCTTTCAAGAACCGCGATCAGTAAGTGATCACTGTGCCTCGATAATGTTCTTTGAATGCCCCATCTTCAAAGATCCACCTTTTAAACGTAAAGTTTGGTCCTATGACAAAAATTGGCTACAACAAATTGAGCACCTTCATGGATTCAATAGATTGGGTTAATCTTTTTGATAATTTGCAAGATGTTGATGAAATGTGAAAGTTGTTTAACGAGAAATTCAACTCTATTATAGAAGAATGTATACCGTCCAAGTTAGTAACTATAAGGTCAAATGACAAACTTTGGATGAATAACGAACAGAGAAAAGAAATTCGTACTAGGGATAGAATTCGGAAAAAAGCTATCAAAAATAGAAGACAAAGCGATATTGAAAAGTACAAATGTCAACGGAATAAAGTCAACAACATGAAGAAGAATGCAAAACAACAATTTGAAAAGAACTTAGATAACTTTATTTTAGAAAATATTTCCAACTCCAAAGTATACTGGAAAATAATGAAAATGCTTATTAAATCAGACAATGGAACATATAATATACCATCCCTGAAAAATATCATAAATGATCCAACGCTTGGTGAAACTGTTTACGACGATAACGAGAAGTGCTCACTGCTTAATAAATACTTCTGCTCAGTTTCTTATTTAGAAAATGAAAATCAAGACCTTCCATACTTCGAATTAAAAACCGACAAATCAATTAACTATTGAACAAAGCGAAATAATTTATATAATAAAAGTTTTAGATCCAAATTAAGCATCAGGACCCGATAGTGTCCGTTATAAAATGCTTAAAATAAATCCTGAAAAAATTGCCGTTCCCTTTCAAAAAAATATTTAATAAATCTCTCCAATCTTTCAAATTTCCTACAAGTAGGAAAACTGCAAACGTGATACCTATTTTTAAGAAAGGCGAAGCTGATCTACTATCTAATTACAGACCCATATCACTTGTAAATTGTATTGGAAAAGTCATGGAACGTATAGTATATACACATGTTTTTAATCATCTTTCTAGTACTAATCTCATATACGAATACCAATCAGGTTTTCTGCCTGGGTTTTCTACTGTGCACCAACTTTTGGAGCTTTACAATAGCATACTCAATGGCCTTGAAAATAAAGAAACTAACAGTTTTGTATTCTGTAATTTCTCTAAAGCCTTTGATAAGGTCTGGCACAAGGGTCTGTTGCATAAAATGAACGGATATGGAATAAACGGTGATTTATTTTTTATTATCATGGTTCTCTAACTATCTCTTGGATCGGAAACAAAATGTTATGACAAAAAACTCAATATCCCAACTCTGTGGAATTAAAGCTGGGGTACCACAGGGTTCTGTTTTGGGACCTTTGCTATTCATAATATATAATAAAATAATATATAAATGATATTTCCGAAAAACTAACATCGCTCACAAGATTGTTTGCTGATGATACATCATTTGGATTTCAGGTAAAGAGAATGATCAGATACAGTCCGTTATCGAACACGACTTAAACGAATTAGACCTTTGGTAAAAAAAAGTGGCTTATGAGTTTTAATCCTAACAAAACAGAAGTCTTATTAATATCAAATAATGAAGCTCCCGATCTGAACTTTGATCTAAATGGTCAAAGAATTCCAAACGTCACCTATCATAAGCATTTAAGGGTTACAATTAATCACGATGGTAAATGGAATAGACACATAGAAAATCTGATAACAAGTGTAATAAAGCATATTAATGTGTTGCGTAAGCTAAAATATAAGTCAAGATCTACCTTAGAAGAACTATATATTGTCTATATAAGACCAATACTAGAGTAATCGTGTGAGCTTTGGGATAACTGCGGCATAGTATATTCAAACAAACTCGAAAGTGTTCAATTAGAAGCAGCAGAATTGTTACAGGTGTGCCTATTTTTACTAATAAAGAACAGATCTATCGTGAAGTAGGATGGGAAACCCTGAAAGCCTGACGCGATCGCAGAAAATTACAAATGATGTATACCATGGTGAACAATTTTGCTCCCCCATTCCAATGCAGACTGACTCCCCCCAAGTATTAGTAACTTATCAGACTATCCATTAAGAAATGGAGATGATATTGTTATTCCTTTTTGCCGACTATCGTTAAATACAGAATCATTTGTTCCATCAACTATTAGATTATGGAACAAATTAGATCCCGCTATCAGAAACATACCTACTATTTAAAAATTCAAAAAAGCTTTAAAAAATCTGAATTTAAAGCACAGTTCCTTTAATTTTAATCTTATGGGCCGAGAAAGTTAAACATTATCTTTACACAAATGAGATGTGGCGCCACCTTCCTTAATTATGACATCAGCAGAGTAGGCATTATACAAGATCCCTCATGCAGATGTTGTAATCAGCAAGAAACTCTACTTCATTTCTTTTTCGAATGCCATCAATATGTGATAATTAGGCGAACATTATTTGAAAATCTATCGTTCTTGTCACCTCAAATACCACGCAACTTGTCATTATTTCTTACAGGTGACAAGTATCTTTTCGAAATAGATAACTTGAAAGTACTTGATCATGTATTCGAATTTATCCTGCACTCGAAACGATTCCCAATATAGTAAAAACCACACATACACAAACACACACACACACACTACGCATGATTCACGATTTATCTTAACAATTTATATCTTATCATCATGCTTGTATTTACATGTGCGTTTTCATGCTATTATTGTATTGTATTGTTAACAGGAGAGGACTTCATAAATACTTTGTACTTGTGTCCAATAACCTTTTAAAATTGTTTCAAATAAAATATGTTTAAACTTGGGGCGAATTGGTTGGGACCAATTTGCATGTGGGACCAATTAACTAGACACCCACTGGGGTCTAGGAGGAGATCTGGACACAACATTTTATGGGGTAACATTAAAACTTCCATTTTTGCCGGTTGAAAGATTAGAATGGTGAATAATAAATTCTCCATATTTCGCATTGCAAGGCACACAATTTCATTGCGAAATGTCGCAAACTAAAACTGATAAAAATAAAAATCGTAGGCACTTCTTGCTCAATGCATGGCGTTCATTTATTTACATGCAGGCTTCTTTCAGTCATTTTAGATTGAAACCTGTATGAACCTTGTACTTGCAAGTGTCATACTGTATGTATGTGTTTTTTTGTCTCATTTTTTGTTATTTTATATGCTTTTATGTTATTATATGTATTGCTTGTCTCTCTTATTACTCCATGCTATATTCATTGTTTGTTTCTTCATTAAGTGCTTATGCATATATATTGTCTCTTTTTATTGTTTGTTTACATAATGCTACGCCTTCTTGTGCTTATCTTGGTTTTGTATGTTCTTTCTATTCATTATATACAGTATTAGTCAGTTGCTCATCAAAGGTTATGTTACATGTAAATATATTTATTTATGTTTTATTTTCAAATTAAAGACATCTTATTTGATCATAGATGGCTGCCATTTCTCAAGAAGAAGAGAACTTTGTGCGACAGTCCATGCTACTGACCGGCATTGCACCAAGAGCTGTACGGGTTTTGTTTGACAGAGAATTTCCACCACCACTACATCAGTTTGTTACAAAAAACCTTATAAAACTCCAAGACTTAAGCAACAAGGGTGTCATTAGTAGTGCTCAATTTTGAATGCAGGTATATGGTCTATTTTTATATTTATTTTGCTCTTTGAGGCATAATAGAAAGCGATTCTATGTAAATATATTTCCTATTCTCGTAGATGAAAATTTGTCAATTCAATACTTTTCTGAAAGAAAACATATTCTGTGTTTAATTTAAGGTTTTTGGTAATTTTATTTTTAAGTCCATTTTTTCAAAGCTTTAAATAAAATTTTCATGTGGCGAGGGGGCTCTTGCAGATGTCGACAGAAAATGGTCCTCCAATACAGATACAAAAAGAATTCAGCATTGTTGGATACAATTGAAATACATATATTGAATTAAAAAAGTCTTTTCAGGCACTTAATTTGCATGATTACTTTTTCTTATTTAGGTCTTGGCATTTTATGAACCCTTGTTCTCATTGATTTATTATTTTTATACCCCCGCTCGACAGAGTTGGGGGTATATAGTGGTCCTCATGTCCGTCCGTCCGCTCGTCCGTCCACATTTGGTTTCCGGATGATAATTCAAAAAGTTTACATCCGATTTGAATGAAACTTTGGGATATTGTTATATATAAGGTTGGTACGAAGCCTATCGATTTTGGGGGAAATCCGTCAAATTTCAAGGTCACAGTCCACGAAAAACGTCAGAAATTTTAATAAAAAAGTTGTTTCCGTACAATAACTCAAAAAGTTTATATCCGATTTGAATGAAACTTTGGGATATTGTTATATATAAGGTTGGTACGAAGCCTATCGATTTTGGGGGAAATCCGTCAAATTTCAAGGTCACAGTCCACGAAAAACGTTAGAAATTTTAATAAAAAAGTTGTTTCCGTACAATAACTCAAAAAGTTTATATCCGATATGAATGAAACTTTGGGATATTGTCATATATCAGTTTGGTAAGAAGCCTATCGATTTAGGGGGGAAACCCATCAAATTTCAATGTCACTGTCCACGAAAAAAGTTAGAAATTTTTACAAAAGCGGGGGTATCAGTGATCGCTTTATCGACTTTGTCTAGTTAAATCTTCTCTGCAATCACTTGGCCAATCAAAGTTATACTTTACACTGATGAGGCTTCTGAGGTCATCTTTCACTATCATTTGTCGTCTTAATTCTTGACAGTTAATCCCAGTCTATCATTTTTTAAACGTCTATCAGAGCAATTTTTTAGCCATATAATGACATCCACTTTTTGATGGGAAGAAAGTCGGAGTACCTAGTGAAAAGTTCCAATTTTCGACAGGAAAACTGGCAATCCGTGTATATTAAGAACGGAGTCTGCACACCCTGGCTGCAGTAAGAATCGAACCCACAACAGTATTGGCATGCAATAGTAGATGACTAACTAACTCAGACATAGGACCTCTAATCATTCAATCCAACCGCTTGCAAAGTGGATGGTATATAGTAATGGTAGTGTCTGTCCTTACTTTTGTCCGTTACACTTGGCAGTACCAATCACTTATCCACAACTCCACCTATACCAATGAATTGAATTTTATGAAATTTTCACAGATTTTTTCTCAAATAGTGTCACTATGCACGTACTATTTTACATTTTAATTGGAATGATATTTGTTGTGGGAATTGCGGGATATCAATTAGCTAGCATTGTTCACAGGTTTTTATTAAAATTTAAACCATGTGTATATTTGTTTACAGCTAATCCTATGTCAAAAGATTTTGATATCACAATAATGATATGTTTGATCCGACACTTCTCATCCTTATCCAAATCTCCTACAGGATTTGATAGCTTGCCATTTGCAGGAGATACAAGTTTATTTGCTGATTTAGCAAGAATTAAATGTTACAGAAACAAAATGGCTCACATGGAGGACAATACAATATCACAAAGTGACTTTATGATTGAATGGAAAGAAGTATCAGAGGTAACGTTTTGACAAATTTACATCTAGAAAAACTGTATGTTAATAACATAAATCATTAAAATAAAATTTTAGTTTATTTTATTTTGCCCTGCACACATCCAAACATTCGATATATATACGTATTTTGGTGCCAATTTGTCTGTCACTACCTTAATAATAGATGCAATACTAGAAAAGTACAACAAGTTAAATTCAATACTATTGGTCATTTTTATAAACGCACAAAATGACAAGAAAATCGATATTTTCTAGATTGTTTATTTTTAAATTAAAATTTCAGCACGTAAAAAATAAAACGAATATTAGATTAATTTTTTCCATATTTTGTTGGTGTTTATTTGCAACTATTTAGATTTTACTTTTAATATTTTTGAATGATATTTGTGTTGGTGTATGTGTACTAAATCTTTGTTGGTTCAAAATTTAAGTTTTCATACCAATGTATTAAATTAAAAAAATAAAATGTCATCAAAGATACCAATGTTAATAGAATTTACTACGCCATACGCGCGTTTCGTCTAACCAAGACTCATCAGTGGCGCTCGAACCCAAACAATATTCAACATCCAAATGAATGAGATATTTTAGAGCTTTTATTACTTAAATTACAAAAACGTTATACCAAATCCGGCTAAGGCTATCTACACTTTGAAAATAGAAAAAAACCTTAGAATTAAAATAATTTTCGAAATTTCAGAGCAGTAAATAAAATGTCGTCAAAGATACCAAGGTTAACAAAATGTTTTTCTTCGCCAGACGCGCGTTTCGTCTAATCAAGACTCATCAGTGGAGCTCAAACCCAAACAATATGTAAAAATCCAAATGACTAAGATGTTGTAGAGCTTTTATCACCAAAATTCCAAAACGTTATATCAAATCCGGCTAAGGCTATCTACACCTTGAAATAGAAAAAACCTTAGAATTAAAATATTTTCTTAAATTTCTAGTCAGTAAATTTAGAAAATGACTTTATCACTGTTAGAATCAATGATTTTCCTGTCAGCACCGAAGTGTGACTACTGGGCTGGTGATACCCTCGGGGACTAACAGTCCACCAACAGAGGCATCAACCCAGTGGTTGCAAATAAAATTTAGACTAAATTTAACAAGAAAATATAATGATGATACAATAAAGAAACTTTTTGGGCTCGTAATCTTTGTCAATGACAAAGTGGTGCCAATTTGTCTGTCACTACCTTAATAATAAATTGTCATCAAAGGTACCATATGTCATACTAAAAAGTACAACCAGTACTTTAATTCAGTAGAATTTATTCATCGTGGTTATTTAAAAAAAAAAGTACAAAATAAACAAAAAATGAATATTTTCTAGATTGTTTATTTAATAATTGAATTTGAATAAGGAAGAAAAAAATAAAAAGATGAATAAACAGTTTTCATATTTTGTTGGTGTTCATATGCAACTATGTAAGCTTTCAATATCAGTATTTTATATCTGATCCAAATATGTAATTTAAATATTGGGCTAGTGTATGCGTAGTAATTCTGTGTCAGTTCAAAAGTAAAGTTTTAATTCAAAATTATTCAATAAAAAAAGACAACAACAACAATATGAATAAAAAACAAAAAGTAATCACACTAGTGTACAATTGGCTTCTGTATTTTATTCCATGCATAGGCGGTAGGAAGACTTGGCGGTAACAGTTTTGTTACTGAATGTCAAAATCTGATGACTGCTAGGCTTGACCAATCCAACCACGAAATCATGACGGAGGTTAAGAATTCTCAGGCTGAAATAAATTTCTTACAAAAAGAAATAAAGAAGATCAGGAGAGAAAAACAAGACATTATTCCCAAAAATACTCTAGGTAAGATACACAAGACACCATTCACAAGAACATTCTAGGTAAGATAAACAAGACATTACTCTCAAGAACACCTTAAGTAAGATAAAACAAGACATTATTGTTAAAAGCACTGTAGTTAAGAAAAAACAAGACAACATTCCAAGAACATTCTAGGTAAGATAAACAAGACATTATTCTCAAGAAGCACTCTAGTTAGGATAAACAAGGCATTATTCTAAAGAACAATATTTATCCATCCATCCATCCATCCATCTGTCCGTCCGTCCATCTATCCATCCATCTATCCATCCATCCGACAATCTATCCATACATACTTACATACACGCATACATACATGTGGTCTCGTAATGTGTTTTCGATAGCGGGTTTACTTTTAGTTCTGTTTGTTACTGCATTTCTACTTCTGTGTCTATATATATAGAACCAAAAATCAAACATGTCACAGTTGATCTTTAAATAATAATACCATGGAAAAAAGTAGGTACAATTCTTTATCGCATGTCATTTTCAGCCATTTTGCGTACGCCCTTTCAAGCTTGGCTCAATGTTTCATTGTATTTCCCATACGAAAGAAGGCAAGTATTTGTATTAACAAGTCAAAAGAGAAGTTTTTCACAGCCCAAATGGCCATTATCTTATTTCAAGTTAAGATGCTCTTAATTGTATTTTTGTGCAGCATATATTTGTAGGCAATAACATTTTTTTAAATTAAAACAATTGTTTTAGTCTTTTTCCAAGTTTTCACACTCACTACAGACAATACGGACAGTGGTATCCCACTGAAATAATGAATGCTCTGAAGTGTAAAATATACAACCCTATTATACGGCTACTTAAATAATATTCAATGCAGATATTTCTCTCGTGTTAACTTAAAGGTGTATTTCACATTGTAAAACCTCAAATTATTTTCATCACATCACATTTATCGAAAACACTTAACCTTTTTTTCTTACACATTATTAACACTATGTTCAATCAACTGATGAAAACATGACACTGGGTTATTATAAAATTTAGTATGAAAAGAATTAATTGTTTGTTTATCAACCAACAAACAAATATACAAACGTGGATTTTTGATTGGTTGGTAACCCAACGGTACAATCCCCATTACCGGCTAAACCTCTTAGGGGGGAATTGTTTGTTCGTTGCCAATGTATTGTCTAGAGTACCACTGTATGTTAGTCCACAAGAAAACCTCTTCTAATTCTTTACTGTCATTTATCGTATATTTGTATTCATTTCAAAGAATGCCGATGCGCTACATTAACTCTGGCACACGTAAATATGAATAAAATCGTATGTTGACGTTATGATAACGTGACTTGAGCCGCCAAAACAACGAAAAAACGCAATGTAAATCTGGATAAAAACTCATCAAACACGCTAAGACTCAGGTTGGTAACAAAAGAACAATCCTCTACTTGGTAAACATGGGAATTTTCTGTGAAAAATGTATATTTTGTATGAAACTGTGATGACGTTGCACATTTAGATTATTTCTGACCACACAAAATCTATTTTTAGAATGTATCAGAGAATATATCGTTGCCTACATTATTACACGGGTGTATGGTATTTATGGACAGACGTCGGCTCCGCCTCAGGTTTAACAGAAGTACTTTCAGGAGGTACTATTTCCATACACCCCGGTAATAGCATAGGTAAATGATAAAATGATAATGCATACATAAAACATACATACATACATACATACATACATACATACATACATACATGCATACATACATACATACATACATACATACATACATACATACATACATGCATACATACATACATACATACATACATACATACATACATACATACATACATACATGCATACATACATACATACATACATACATACATACATACATACATACATACACGCGCACACACAAATTATAATAGGATGACAAATCTATAAAGATTTATGCTTTAGAAATTCCACGGAATGTTTGAATGGATACCATATGTCTTAATAATCAGAAATTTATCAATGCTCAATGGCTATATTATTGACTGGGGATTTAATTATTATTGGGCTATATCTGGTTAAATTACCTTTGTAACTTTAAAACATCACTGACTGTCTTAACTGGCATTTTTTATATTCAAATAACTTAAAGTACATTTATATTTTAATTGTAGGTAATATGGAATTAATTAAGAAAGTATATAGAGAGGAACTTGAGAAGTTTGTTGTAACTCAGAGAGCTAAGTCTGTTTTGGAAACCCTCCAAAAGGAGCAATGTGTCATAATAATGGGCGAGCCTGGGTCCGGAAAATCTACAATAGCTTACCATGTTGCATTTTATCTAGAAGACCATGATATGTGTCAGATTCTGCCTGTAACCCATCCATCAGATATTATTAGTTTTACAATGCCTGATGTGAACCAATTGTTCTTATTTGATGACGTAATAGGAAAATACATGCTACGCGAAAATAATGTTCATGAATGGGAAAGAGTTGAAAATTATTTAGAAAAACATCTCAAGACAGCAAGGAATATAAAAATATTGATGACCTGTAGATCAAGTATTTATGAACGAAACACAAATAAAACATTGGGTTTATCATTGGTCGACTTGTGATTTGTCGACTGATACGTTGGGATTATCGTTGGAGGAGCGTAAACAAATAGCACAGTCATATCTTTCTGACGATTTAGTAAAACAGCTGACTGATGACGTCATTATGATGTTTCCATTTTTCCCTTTACTTTGTCATATGCAAGAAAATATTGCAGACGATTTTGTACAATTTTTCAAGGCCTTCAGAATTCATAAAAACAGAAATTTCCAAACTTGGAGACAAATGTGACACAGCTAACTTTTGTTTAGCTTTATTGGTAATGTGCGATAATTGTGTTAATACAAAAATGTTTCAAATATGTGACCATGACAGCAATGAACTCTTTGAAGATCGATTTAATGAATCGAAGTTTAAACAGCCACCAGCAAAAGCGACTTTGCAGTCAAGTATGACACAGTTGACAAAAACATACTTGAAAAAGATGGACAACCGCTTTTGCACTATCCATGATAAATTATTCGATATCATATCCTATGTTGTGGGAAAAAACTTTAAACAGTGTTTAATAAAGCATGGAAGTAGTTCGTTTTTAAAGGACAGAGTAATGTTTTCGTCTATTGATGATGGCAAATCTCCACATAGAATACTGCTGGATACTTCACAGGAGGAAGCATATTTCAAAAGACTTCTAAAGGAGATGAGAGAGGGTGAAAATTGGAATGTGTTTGATAATTTTCAGGCACAGTTTCCCGAGTATAGAAAACGATTATAAATTTATAAATAGTAAGAAAACGTCAGATATTGTATTTTGTAGAAATAGAAAATGCAAGACAACAGCTCTTCATGTTTCAGTATGGCATGGACATACCGATTTTTGTGTTCTGATTTTGAACTTTGATGAGATAAAAATTAACTTACCTAATGAAGACCTTTATACACCTCTCCAGTTATCATGCTACAGAGGTGACACTATTGTAACTGAATTATTACTGACATACAAAGCTAATGTGAACCAACAAGAAAAGAATGGATAGACACCACTACAAATAACATGTCACGGTGGCCATAAATATATTGTTGAACTTTTACTTCATAACAATGCAGATGTAGATATGGCAGATAACCAGGGATGAACACCACTACATACAGCCTGTAGTAAAGGGTATAAAGATGTAGCTGAATTATTACTGATAAACAAATCTAATGTAAATCAACAAGAACGTCATGGATGGACACCACTACATGCAGCCTGTAGTAAAGGGTATAAAGATATAGCTGAATTATTATTGATACACAAAGCTAATGTGAACAAATAACAAGAGAATGGATTGACACCCTTATCCTAGCATGTAAGGGTGACTATAAAGAAGTTGTTGAACTTTTACTTAATAACAATGCAGATATAGATATGGCAGATAACCAGGGATGGACACCACTACATACAGTCTGTAATGAAGACTATAAAGATATTGCTGAATTATTACTGATACACAAAGCTAATGTCAACAAACAACAAGAGAATGGATGGACACCTCTAAGCCAAGCATGTAATGGTGACTATAAAGATGTTGTTGAACTTTAACTTAATAACAATGCAGATATAGATATGGCAGATAACCAGGGATGGACACCACTACATGCAGCCTGTATTAATGGCTATAAAGATATAGCTGAATTATTACTGATAAACAAAGCTAATGTAAATCAACAAGAACGTCATGGATGGACACCACTACATGCAGCCTGTATTAAAGGGTATACAGATATAGCTGAATTATTACTGATACACAAAGCTAATGTGAACAAATAACAAGAGAATGGATGGACACCTCTAAGCCTAGCATGTAAGGGTGACTATACAGAAGTTGAACTTTTACTTAATAACAATGCAGATATAGATATGGCAGATAACCAGGGATGGACACAACTACATGCAGCCTGTATTAAAGGGTATAAAGATATAGCTGAATTATTACTGATACACAAAGCTAATGTAAACCAACAACAACATAATGGATGGACACCACTACATGCAATCTGTATTAAAGGGTATAAAGATATAGCTGAATTATTACTGATACACAAAGCTAATGTGAACAAATAACAAGAGAATGGATGGACACCTCTAAGCCTAGCATGTAAGGGTGACTATACAGAAGTTGTTGAACTTTTACTTAATAACAATGCAGATATAGATATGGCAGATACCCAGGGATGGACACCACTACATGCAGTCTGTAGTAAAGGGTATAAAGATGTAGCTGAATTATTACTGATAAACAAAGCTAATGTCAACCAACAAGAACATCATGGATGGACACCACTACATACAGTCTTTATTAAAGGGTATAAAGATATAGCTGAATTATTACTGATATACAAAGCTAATGTAAACCAACAACAACATAATGGATGGACACCACTACATGCAGTCTGTATTAAAGGGTATAAAGATATAGCTGAATTATTACTGATACAGAAAGCTAATGTAAACCAACAACAACATAATGGATGGACACCAATACATGCAGCCTGTATTAAAGGGTATAAAGATAAAGCTGAATTATTATTGATACACAAATCTAATGTAAACCAACAACAACATAACGGATGGACACCACTACATGCAGTCTGTATTAAAGGGTATAAAGATATAGCTGAATTATTAATGATACACAAAGCTAATGTAAACCAACAACAACATAATGGATGGACACCACTACATGCAGTCTGTATTAAAGGGTATAAAGATATAGCTGAATTATTACTGATACACAAAGCTAATGTAAACCAACAACAACATAATGGATGGACACCAATACATGCAGCCTGTATTAAAGGGTATAAAGATAAAGCTGAATTATTATTGATACACAAATCTAATGTAAACAAACAACAACATAATGGATGGACACCACTACATGCAGTCTGTATTAAAGGGTATAAAGATATAGCTGAATTATTAATGATACACAAAGCTAATGTGAACAAACAACAACATAATGGATGGACACCTCTAAGCCAAGCATGTAAGGGTGACTATAAAGATGATGTTGAACTTTTACTTAATAACAATGCAGATATAGATATGGCAGATAACCAGGGATGGACACCACTACATACAATCTGTCATGAAGGCTATAAAGAAATAGCTGAATTATTATTGATAAACAAAGCTAATGTGAACAAACAACAAGAGAATGGATTGACACCCTTATCCTAGCATGTAAGGGTGACTATAAAGAAGTTGTTGAACTTTTACTTAAAAACAATGCAGATATAGATATGGCAGATAAACAGGGATGGACAACACTACATGCAGTCTGTATTAAAGGGTATAAAGAAATAGCTGAATTATTACTGATAAACAAAGCTAATGTAAATCAACAAGAACGTCATGGATGGACACCACTACATGCAGTCTGTATTAATGGGTATAAAGATATAGCTGAATTATTACTGATACACAAAGCTAATGTAAACCAACAAGAAGAGGATGGATGTACACCATTAATCCTAGCATGTGCAGATCGCCATAAAGATGTTGTTGAACTTTTACTTAATAAAAATGCAGATGTAAATATCGGAGGTAACGAGGGATGGACACCACTACATATTGTCTGTATTGAAGGTTACAAAGATATTGCTGAATTATTACTGATACACAAAGCTAATGTTAACCAAAAAAAAGAAAAAGGAATGACACCACTAATCCTAGCATGTCAAGGAGACCATAAAGATGTTGTTGAACTTTTACTTAATAACCAAGCAATTATAGACTTGGCAGATAATAAGGGATCGACACCACTACATATGGCCTTTAGTATAGGCTATAAAGATATAACTGAATTATTACAGCTATATACAAAGCTATTGTGAACCAACAACAAGTGTAAAGATGGCCGCCACTAAGACCAACATTTACCTAATAACCATGCAAATGTAGATCTGACACATAATGTTGGACCACTACATGCAGCATGTATTGAAGGTTATAAAGCTCTCATTAAATTATTACTGATTTACAACGCTAATTTGAACCATCAACAAGAGAATGGATGGACACCACTACATACATCCTGTTGTGAAGTCTATAAAGATATTGCTAAAATTATTAAATTAAAAACTAATACTAATGTAAATAAACAAAAAGGGGCTGGAACTAAATTAAAACTAGCATGTCAGTATGGCCATAAAAGTGTTGTTGAACTTCTATTTACTCACAATGCAGGTGAGGATAAGGTAAATTATGAGGGACTTTATGATACATCAGGCCTGTACTGAAGGCTATAAAGTCGTAGATGAATTATTACTGATATACAAGGCTTATGGGAACCAACAAGAAGAGGATGTATTGAAATCAATAAAACTATTGATTAACGTTTACTTAAACACCATGCACACATGTTATAAAGTAAAACAACAATTCATTTCCATGAAACTATTACGCCTGTTTTCAAATTTAAGCTGTTTCTGTTCGGTGGTTTTCTTGATATTTTTTATATTTATAACTTAAATATGTATTTTGTCAGCACAAGTTTTCTAAATACATTTGGTTACATTGTCCCTATAAGATTATTAAATTTTATAATTGTTTTCCATTAAATGTTTTTTTGAAATTTGTTGTCCTTTTGAAATAAAACGTTTGGAATCTTGATTGAATTTTTATGACCTACCTGTAACTACAACCTTATCAGAAGATTTTATTACTTTATATACAGAATTCATAATTTTTTCCGTGCTCTGTAATATTATACAATTATTTGAGGCCAGTGCCCTGTAATGTTATGCAATTGGATGACACAGTGATGTATAATGTTTACTGATCGGTTGAGGCAATCGCTTTTCAGAGTTATCGAATGGGGTGAGGTTAATGCTGAAATGTTATGCTATCAATTGAGGCCAATTCTCTGTAATGTTATTCCATGGGATTAGGCAAGCGCACTGTAATGTTATACAATGGGTGGAGGATGTTGCTCTCTGATGTCATCCAATCGGATGAGGCTACAGAACTGTAACGTCATCCAATTTGGTGTGACTATGGAACTGCAATGTCATTCGACCGGCTGATGCTAGCACTCTGTGATATTTTCCAATGACCCGAAGAAAGTGCTCTTAAATGTTATATTAGCGTGTGAGAATGTGCGAGTCCAATTTTTAAATAAGCGCACTGTAATTTTATTCAATAGGTGGACGGTAGTGCTCTGTAATGTTATTCGATGGGTTGAGGATATTGCTATGTAATGTTATAAAATGGGTGGAGGCTGGTGCTTAGTAATGTTATCCAATACGTTGAGGCTGATGTTTGGTAATACTATCTAATTGGGTCAAGCCAAAAATTTGTAATGTTATCCAATGGGTTGAGTCTAGCGATCTTTAATGTTATCAAATATGGCGAAGCCAGTGCACTGTAATGCAATTTTATAAAGTAAAGCTAGTGGTTTGTAAAGTTATCCAATGGGATGGGCTGTACTTTAATGCTATCTAATCGGGCTAGGCTAGGAAAAAATGTTTTTCTATAAAGTAAATCTAGCGTACTGTAATGCTATACAATAAAGTGGGGCTAGTTCTCTGTAAGGCTTTCCAATGTGTTCAAGCTAGTGCTTTGTAATGCTATAAAATGCGATATTTCTAGTGGCTAATGCACTATAGTGTGATCTGGTGTGGTTAGGCTAGCATACTGTAGTGATATCCAATGTAGTGATGCTAGTGCTTTGTACTGTTTTCCGAAAGTGGGAGTATATTGCTCTGAAATGTTTTACAATGGATTGACGCTTGGGCTATTTAATGTTTTCCAATTTGTGAAGGCTAGGGCTAAGCATTATTATCCAACGAGTGTAATGCTATAGACTGGGTTGACGCTTGTGCTCTGTAACGTTTTGTAATTGGTGTTGGTTTGTGATCTGTCAAGTTATACACTGGGTTGACGCTTGTGCTCTAGTAATATCTAATAGGTTGAGGTTTGTGCTCTGTAATGGTATTTAATGGTTTTGGAGGCTAGTACTCTGTAATGTGATTGACTGGGTTAACGCTTGTGCTTTGCAATTTTATACAATGGATTGAGACTTGTGCTCTATAATGTTTTCGAATTGGTTGAGGTTTGTGCTTTGTAATGTAATCTAATGGGTACAGGCGTGAGCTCTGTACTATCACTTCCTATGTCGTGGAGAAAGTTTTAAACAGTATGAGAAATAGCAAAGTAAACCGACCGAACAACAAGATCAAAAGTCAAGGGACAGTTAAAATTCCGGATATAGACAAAAATACACAACGCAACACAAAAACCAAAGACACAAAAGCAGAAAGTAACCCGAACGAGCCCAACTATTTATGTTATAAAGAATATAAAAAGTTCGTTTTTAAAGAACAGAGTAAATTTGGTGAATAGTGACTTAACATAAAATACTTTACATAAAATACTACTGGAATACAATACACAAATACACAGGAAAAAAACATATAAAAGAGTTTATGCTTATAGTGTCTGTTTAGTTAATAGAAGAGAGGGGGTCACATGTGTAAGATGTATGTGTAGTTAAAACAGGAGACATTGTTCATTTGTAAGGTGCTCGTTACTAGAAAAAAGAAGAATCATAATTATGGTGAATGTTAAGTTAATACAAAAGAGATTGTTCATTTGTATTGTGTCTGGTAAGTTAATACAGTAAAGATGGCTCATGATTATGGCGGCTGTATAGTTTACAGGAGAGATGGTTTTTGAACATGGTTGCTACTTATTTAATACAGAAGAGAGGATTTATGGTGTCGGTTCTATTAATACAGGAGATATGGTAATTTATTGTTTATGGTGTCTGTAATGTTCATGTTTATAGCATCGGGTTATTTATGACATGAGAGTGTATTTATATGTATGATCTCTGTTTAGTTTATTCTGGAGATAGAGGTTCATGTTTAAAGTATCTGTTAAGTTAGTACAGACGAAATGTGTCGTACTTAAAACTGTTTAGTTAAAACAGGAAGGGTTTATGAAATAGTGTCTGTTGCATGAATTGAAAAGAGAGGGTTTATGTTTATGGGGTCTGCTTACACACTAATAAAGGAGTGATGGTTCATGATGCTCGTGACTGTTGTTCATAGTGTTAGTTTTGTTAATATATAAGGTATGGTTCATGTTTATTGTATCTATTTAGCTAATACAGGTAATATGGTTTATGTATAAACTCATGTATTCTGCCAAATGTTAGATTTTCTTATTTAAAACATATTTGTACTGATTGAAGGACATGTTTTTCAACAGAAATTCCAATTCCTCTCTTTGCCGACCTGTTTGCTCACTCTTTTGAAGCTGAGTTCCTATAATGCCTGCTGAAGAAGGAAGAAAAGACACTGGCCCAGACCATTTAATTTTACATTCCGCTATATTGATGGTGTTTTGTCTCATAAAAATACTGAATTTGGTTAATATATGTATTTAATCTACCATAGTGAGCTCGAAATTAAAGAAACCACCAATACACTTAGGCCGGCCTCCTATTTAGACCTTTTTCTAGATATAGACTCGGGAAAACTAAAAACAAACCTCGACGACAAACCTGATGACTTCAACTTTCCAAATGTCAACTTCACGTTAATCGATAACAAAATTCTGGCTGTTTACATTTCAAAACATGAACGTTATTCAAGATCCTGAGATCAGATTTCGATTTTCTAAACAACTCACTGCTGTTGACAACTAAACAACTCAAACAGGATTTGTTGTTTCTAGATTGATGTTATCCCTTTACAAGTTCTATGGTCGTCACTTTGACTAAAGTGATGATTATTGGAAATTAATCTCTCAAATCTGATTGGACATTTTCGTAGAGTCATAGGTAGTCTTTTCTATTTCTATACATGACTATGAGTACCTCGTCTAATTAAAGGAAGACTTACTCCTCCGGCGCACCTTAGTGCACCCTTAGTTTTTATTGTGTTTTTAGTTTTTGTATTGTTTTTATGTTTGTCTGTATGTTGACTTTCGCCTTATGTTGTTCGGTTGGTTTCCTTGCTATTTTTCTTAGTTAATACAGGAGAGATGCTTCATGTTTTAACTGTTAAGTTATTGCCGGAATGATGATTAATCTAATTAATACAATAGAGATAGGTTCATCTGTATGCTGTCTGTTAAGTAAATAAATATGGTTCATGGCCTATATTTTAGACTTCAGTTACGTTAAGACAGGAGCGAAAGTTTATGGCTTCGGCTTAGCTTATGGAGGAGAGATGGTTTATCTTTATGGCCCCTGTGTTGGTAAGAAAAATGGTTCATGTTGATATTGCGGTTTAGTTAAAGATGGTTAAAAGATGGTTTATCTGTATGGTTTCTGTTAAATTAGGAGAGACTTCATCTGTATGGTGTTTGTTTGGTTAATAGAGTAGAGACTGTTTATAGGTGTGAAGTCTGTTAAATATAAGATATAATTGATATTTATAGTGTCTGTTTAGTTAATACAGAAGAGATTGTTTATATGTATTGTGTTTATTTAGTTAATACAGGATAGATGGTTCATGTTTATGGTGTGTGTTTAATTTAAACAAGCAAAATGGCGAACTGTTTCAGTTTATCCTGCAAACGGTGTCTATTTTTCTCATGTATTGAAAAAATTGCAGTGAGTATACTGATTTTTGCAAACGTGACCAATTTATTTCGTGATAGACTTTAGACTACGGTTACAATAAAAGACGACGCGACAGTGCCTTTACTAAATTTTACAAAGATACTATTACCTTGTTGAAAAATATTCTATCTAGTTTGAAAATATGATTGCAGAAAGTTTCTCCAATGATTGAATTCAGTTCATAATTCAATTATTACTATTGAATGCACCTATTACTGACTAGTGTTGTATTATACCCAACTACAGTAACGGAAGCTAGAGGTTTGGTATGCCATAGAACCTTGTTTAACCCACCATAGTTTTGGAATGCTTGCACCAAGTAGGACAATTGCTATATTTGTGGTTGTTTGTTCTCTAGAGTGCTGGTTTCTCGGTGTTTGCTTTGTGGATTGTCTTTTTGACAGTTTAATTTCTGCTAGGCATTTTGTTAGAACTTCATTTATAGTATGAATGAATAGTTTTTATTTACATGTAATGTATATATTTTTAAATAGTTATAATTCCCTTATTATGCAATTTTTGAATAATTTTATATTTGCTTATTTTACCAAAATTTAAATATGTTAATGACAAAGAGAAAATCTGTTAACCTAGAAATTGCGATGTACGTCCTTTTGAACAGACAATAAGTAAATAAGATTTCAAATAAATTTATTCACTTTAAAAGATGTCGTGAAAATTAAATAAATATGAATTAGTGCTCTATGTACATAAACATGTGTTTTCAATTCCAACAGAATCAAAATACATGAATTAATGCCAATGCGATCTGTTTATAATCCTGCATACGTTTTCTAAATGTGAGAAGCTTTTTTCACACAGAGTAACGATGATACATTCCCTGTAGTTTTTAAGATAAAAATGAAAACTTTTTATTGACTTAGTATTTCATGTCTAATTCATAACAGACAAGACGTATATAATGTCTTATCATGAGTTAATTGTTGTTTATGGGAATAAGTTTAATATACCAGACATTCTTGCTGAGTTATATGTAATCTTTCCTATTCTTCAATTCAATTTTTACTTGGATATAACAATCAGTAACTCGACGGGTGTCGATTTGATTGGTTTACTCTCTGTGTATCCTTTTATCGTGTTGCGTATGGTCGCATGAATACAGATGTACTTCTTGACTCTCCGTTTTTTTGTTTGGTTAGTATTTTGATATGTTTTGCAACGTACGAGGCTGTCTTCTGCCGATATCGAAATTACGGAACTCCTTTATAAAATAAATTACAAAACTTGTTTCTACTTAGGATGATTTGATAAGAGTTAACGATATGAGTGGAGCCTTTGACCAGGAAACACGATTTAGACGTTTCCTGTTCTCTTTATATCTTTTATCTCATGCATGATATAAATGAGCAACCACTAACTTATCTGCAAGTTAGGATTGCGATGTCTACTTCGAGCAGGATTATTTCTCATCTTAAACCATATAGAGCGCACACGGGGAATTTAAACTAACAGACGTGACAGTTATATCTCTTCAAAGTTAAATAACAAAGACTATATAGAGCAAATCTGGAATTTGAATTAAGTGAAAAAATGTTGACAAGACTAATAAATTATAAATTTTTTGCAAAAAAGTATGCTTTCCAAATACGAGAAAAGTTTAAAATGTGGTGCATAAACATGAATGGTATTCATTACAAAACAAGATCAAAGATTTAAACCAAAGTAGAGTCTCCGTTGAGTGATTGATCAATAGAAACATTCATTGACTGTTTAATGTTTTAGGTCCAGCAAGCAATATTTCAGCTATATTCAGGAGGTGATATTTATTATTTATTTATTTATTAAAAGACTTATTTATAGAACGATCTTCTCTTAATACTAAAACATGTTTCATACCATAATTTGAAAATATCTACATATATAAAGACAACTAAAACAATAAAAACTGTGCGTTATCCCAATTAATAGTCAAAATAAAATTTTACAACAGTTTTAAACAAATTAAAAACAAATATACAGTATAGAAGCGTTCCAGAATGTGGGCCACGTCTACAAGGCCATCAAGATATTATTGATGATATATGGACTGTTACATGGCACACATGCCGATTTGTAGTAGTTCTTTAGCCTATGACTTGATTAATCGTTATGAGAAGTCTATTCCTCAGATAAGGAGACGGGCATTTTTGTTGGGTCATAGTTGGTGTTTCCAATTCCTATAAATGACTTGCCTCGACATGGCATTAAATAACTCGTGTCTAACTAGAGTTAACATGAGTGCACCTATGGTTTTTTAATGGATTCGGGTTACTCAGTTTCTCATTCATTGTTTTTGGATTTTGTTTCGTGTTTCAAATGTTTGTCTGGTTTGTAATCGACATTGAATTCCGCCTGCTTTTATTCGGTCGGGTTTCTTGCTATGTTTTGTTCTGATAAAGGTGATACATGTAATTATTACAACATAAGATACATATTTTTATATGAACATTTCAATAAATGGTGAATACTTAGAATTCTTTTGAAAAAGTTAAGGGTCTGTCTTAATAGCTGTGGGGCAGTTAATTACACAAAAAGTTACCGTCATTTATACAATTTGATGAAAAGTCCCTATGTATCGAAAACACGAAAAAAAAATACTCGAGCAATTCAATAATATTATAGCAAATGCATAACTTCAATATGTGTACAATAGTTTTGTGAAGTTTCAGAAATCTCCGTTGAAAACTGTAATAAGTTAATATGCAATCTTATATTGCTCAGCATTGAAGAAGCAAGAACCTGCGTTGGTCTAATAGGGCATTTGCCATGCATACAAAATTGGGATCTGCTGTGTAAAAAGTATCTTGTTATGATCAGCTTTTAAAATTTCATTTTACTCATATCAATAACTATCGATGAACCATCTTGTGCATTCTCCAATAAAACAAAACATTATCACGGGGACATGCACACTTTTGATCGGAACCCGCCGCGTGTGTATTTATACGCCATTGTATAAAATCTTTGTATCTTTGTTAAGCATTGTTCATTGTTTTGTTGCAGTTTATTTACTTCTTTATTTATATAAGGCATGACTCTTATTATTGTAATAGGTTTTGTAATAAAGATTCGAAATTCACTGCTAGAACGGCTATTCATAACCGAAGCAACTTAACACTAACACTGCTTAATATAAGATCAGTAAAGAACAAGACTTTATCAATTCACGATTTCATTGTTGATCAAAATATCGATCTTTTAGCGTTGACAGAAACATGGATGGGTTCCGATGTCGACAAGACGATGTTGGCGGAACTAATTCCAAACACTCATCGAATTCATAGTGTTGCTAGACAGAGCAAGAGAGGTGGTGGTACTGCTATTGTATACAACTCGACCATTAATGTCAATCTTGTCAAATCCCCGAAAACATTTACACATTTTGAATTACTTGAGTGTAGAGTCGAAACCAAAAACCATCATTTTCGAGTCAGTGTTGTCTACCGTCCTCCACCATCTAAAGCGAACAAGTTGAAAAATGCTACTTTCTTCGAAGAATGGTCGGACTATTTAGATAGCATTGTTGTTACATCTGATGAACTTTTGATTACTGGCGACTTTAACTTTCACGTTGATGATCCAAACGACTCGGACGCGCAGAAATTTCTTCGCATTCTTTCTGAGCATAGCCTATCACAACATGTCAGTGGACCGACCCACCTGCGTGGACACACTCTTGATCTACTAATTACTAGAGATAACGCGCCGCTATTGCCATTGCTACCAGTAATTCGAGATCCAGGTATATGCGACAATAAAGGTAATTCAACGGTCGACCATTTCGCCGTATCTGCGTTGATTGACATTACTAGACCACCGAGAAGGCGAGAAACTCTGACATTCCGTAAAATTAAGGATATCGAACTTGGTGCTTTTACATCCGACATTCGAAATTCAAGTTTTGACTCGAATTCCGTTTTAGTCGAAGATCTAGTTGATAATTACAACTCCAAAATTAAATTTGTGCTTGACTGTCATGCACCACTACAAACAAAGCAAATCACAATTAGACCGAACACCGAATGGTATAATTCCGAGCTTCACGACGCTAAACGTGAACGCCGGAAGGCTGAACGTCGTATGATTAAAACCGGATTGATGATCGATAGATTCATTTCCAAGGAAAAATGTTCTTATGTCACCAAACTACTTTTTCAATCAAAGAAGGAATATTATTCTGACAAAATATCTGAATTTGGGAACGATCAAAAGCAGCTTCAAAAACTTACTAACAATCTGATGGGAAAAACCACTGACGTTATTCTTCCTACACACAATTGCAGTCGGGATCTTGCGAATAAATTCAACATGTTTTTCATTAGTAAAATTGAAACTATTCGAAACGACTTAAGTTCTTTGACTAAATTGGATACTTTAGATTTTCTTTCTGCGGACGTCAAGTTTGAAGGTGATGCTCTTACAACACTCTCACCAGCTTCCATTGTCGAAGTCAGAAAAATCATCATGAACTCACCATCTAAGTCGTGCGAATTAGATCCTATGCCGACTTCTCTTCTGAAACACTGTATTGAGGACATTCTTCCTGTGATTACTCGCATCATCAACATGTCACTTGCCGAATCAACTGTACCGAAATCATTTCGTCGAGCAATTGTCAGACCGCTGCTAAAAAAACCGGAGCTTGATCGTGAAGTACTCAAAAACTATCGTCCAGTGTCGAATCTACCTTTTGTTTCAAAAATTTTAGAGAAGATAGTGTCTGCTCGTCTAGAATCACATTTACATCTCAATTCTTTATATGACGTTGTACAATCTGCATACCGAACTGGCCATTCCACAGAGACTGCCCTCTTGCGCGTACATCACGACGTAACTTCTGCCCTTGATAAGAACTGCTGTGCAGTGCTATTAATGCTAGATTTGTCCGCAGCCTTTGACACGATTGATCATCCAATTCTTCTGACTCGACTCGAGCACTCATATGGAATACGTGATTCCGCTCTAGCTTGGTTTAAATCATACTTAGAAGGGAGATGTCAGACTGTTGCCATAGGCTCCACTAAATCAGATTCGAAATCATTTAACTTTGGCGTTCCGCAAGGTTCAGTGCTAGGACCGAGGCTGTATTGCATGTTTTCGAAACCAATTGGAGAAATATGTAAACAGCATGACATGCTTTACCATTGTTATGCGGACGATTCACAAATTTACTTAGTGATAGAACCATTAGATAACTGGACAAACATTTCCGTCCGACTGGATGCCTGTTTTAAAGACATCAGTTTATGGATGAGAGTTAATCTACTAAAGCTAAATCAAGACAAGACGGGGCTCATTATATTCACACCAAAACATCGAGCTAAAGATCTTCAAACTTGTCGGCTAACTCTTGATGGTACGATAGTGACAGACGTGACATGCGTTAAAAACCTTGGTGTTCTTCTAGACAAAACACTCAGTATGGAGCAGCACGTTTCGGCTGTCTCGAGATCTTGTTTCCACCAAATTAGAAACATCGGAAGAATCCGTTCTTACATAAATGACAATGCTTGCAAAACGCTAGTCTGTTCACTTATTACATCCAGGTTGGACTATGGAAATGCACTCTTATATGGTGTAAATACTTCTGCATTATCCAAATTGCAAAGAGTACAAAACGCTGCCGCTCGGCTGATAGCTAGACGCAAGAAATACGATCATATTACACCAGTGTTGATCGATCTCCATTGGTTGCCTGTTCAGTTTCGATGCCAATTCAAACTTTTAGTTTATGTTTTTAAAGCACTTCACGGCAAAGCTCCAGTATATCTGCAAAATCTTTTGACAATTTACAGACCTGCTAGATCACTACGTTCAGAAAACACCACCCAACTTCATGTGCCAAGAGTAAAAACTAAGACATACGGTTCGAGGAGATTTGACATGGCAGCTGCAACTTTGTGGAACAATCTTCCCGGTGATTTGAGAATCTTGGACAGTGTTGATATTTTTAAATCTAATTTGAAGACTTATTTATTTAGATTGGCATACCATGATTTTTTATGAGTTTTATGTTAACGAACATTATGTCTTCGTAAATTTTTATTCATTGGTATTTTTTTTTTATTATGAACCTCTGCAGTTTCTTCCTCTTAAAGTTTTATGATATTATTTGCTTTTTTCTATCTTTGTTGGTGGATATTTTAATGGCCTATGGTATTTTGTCACGCAAGGTAACTTTTATCTTTTAATATTTTAGTAACTAGTTCAGTACTTTATCTTAGAATCGTTACAAATGTTTTATAATTTTGCTTTTAACTTTTATTTATAAAGTTCTATAGCATTCGGGTAAATTTTAAATGTTAAAGTAATTATGCATTTTTTTTTCTCGAAGTAATTTTTACTTAACAATTTAAGTATATCTATCATGTATGTATGTATATGTTTTGTATTTTAATGCATGTAAAGCGCTTAGAGTAATTTGTAATTAGTTAATGCGCTATATAAATATTGTTAATAATAATAATAATAATAGTAAGATCTGCTTTGCGAATTATACAGTTGTGGAAACAACTTTGAAAACAACTATTGTTTGTACTTTTTACAGAATCTTATATTATCTGGAAACTTTAGATTTTTCCATCTTGGTATCGTCGACGACGATTTTCTTGCTCTGTATTGTTCCATTCGTTCCTAGATGACATATTTATACAAATGTAATAACCAGTGAAAAACAACGCGGAACATTGCAGGTTTTGGAATTATGTGATATATTATAATATACAGACTTTTAATAATAAATATAAAAGTTATTTAAATTGTGTAATTGTTAATTTTTTATTACCTTTCTTCAGAATAAGTATAAGTATTGGAAGATGTCATATACAATTTGAGTTCGATTTAAGTATGCGCAAATAACGTTCAAAATTGACAAATTTACCAAAATTGAAGTCTATTAATATTTGAAGCTGTTGCTGACATTTCATTTATCCAACTATTCGCTTATTGATTTAAAATACACCCGCACACCGTTTTCTGGAATGTGGTTAATTTTTTCATTAGACAGCACAAAGAGCTCATCACATTCTACTTCAAATCTAAAAAAGAAACAAATAATTATTCATGAACATAATATGCATTGAAGTTGAAGTTTAACAGCTAGATTTTAATAGGTAATTGGCTAACCCAAAAGATGACCACAGTAATATGATTAAAATAGGTATAAAAAGGGACACAGCATAAGTCCATATTAAGCAACACCAGGCTAAACTTAACTGCCCTCTTGCATTTCTGGTTGAACAGGCTGTTTATATGGAAGAGGCCTTTATTTCACTTTTCATATTAGACGTGGCTTGTGTAATAAATGTTTGATAAGAAATCGCTGAAGATTTAAACTTTTACAACGCTTCCTAGGACAATTTAACATTTTCCTGTTTCCATACTAACCAGTATCTGATGGAACATAATTAGTGTTCGAAGGCTTCGAAGAATCTGTATTAATTACCTTGTCAATAACCTGACAAAAGATGTTTTCAGAAAAGTTACATTAACTTATAAGTTTGCTTCTTAATGTTTTGAAGCATTCTGTGTTTTATTAAAACTGCTATAGTCAGATTACAATAAATAGTGGTGAACAAATTGTTTTGTCTGTCCTTTGGAAACCTTCGTTAATATCGCGTCTATTTTATATAAAGTTGTCCTTATGCATTAGATTTACCTTTGTAATATTCTGGCAACAATAATAACTACTTCCTCAATAACAAAATGTTTAGCAATACATCCTCTGTAAACAGAAAAAAAATAATATACAGTATTAAAAATAGAGAAAGTGATGGTTTCAGAGTTTATGTACATGCTGACTATAAACTCGAGAAAGACATGTAATTAAAAGCAGATTCAATTCTTACCTTGCGTTTAATTGATGCCTTTTGACATTTGTTTTACCTTTATCTTAAAGGGAGAAGAACAGTACATGACAAGAATATCCGTGGACAGTTTTTCCAATGAACTGTTTGTATTCTACATCGATCTTTTATCACAAAAACGATTCGTTATTTGTTCTAGTTTACTTGCAAAGGCTACAAAAGACAGCGATGTTAGCTCCGAATATGCCAGAACTAAATGCATTGTTCTATAAGAATACTACTGCCCCTGAATCGACTGAAAAAATATTTAATTGCTCTCAATCCCTCATAGGTAACATTTTACTGGTTATGTAGTTACAAAATAAACAATTACCTTGAAGACGCCATGAACGGCAAGAACTTCATATTATCTGTTGATTGTGGTTGAGGCGCATGAGCGAATCGTTCGGGTCTAAACTCTTCAGGTTTGTCCCATAAAGCTTCATTATGATGAAGCCCATATATATCTATTTTGAAATATGTCCCTTTAGGAAATGTAATACCGTCTACTTCTAAATCTTCAGTGATCTGTCGGTCCGTTGTATTTCCTGGAGGGTGTTTACGTAAAACCTCCTTCAAGAACATCATGGTATTTAGAAGCTTTGAAAAAACTTTGCTAAAATAATTTTTCAATATTTTATTATTATTTATATTTTAAATCGACATTTAAAACCGATCGAAAGACATCTTAGGCCAAGAACTGCTTACCCTGCCAAAAAACTTAAGTTAACCCGCAATTTGTATGCATTTTAAGTAAACGCTAATATTAATTGATTGTTTGTTTGGATGATGTTCAACGGCATTTCAGCAATTACGTCAGCTATACTGTGGCGTCTATTTTTATTGGGAATGAAGCCGGAGTATCCGGATAAAATCCTGGACATTTTTAAGATAAAGTGGCAATCATTGTCAATAAAATAGAAATCTGCGTCGCAGTGAGACTCTTACCCGCAACAGCAGCTTGGGCAGGCACGTAACCAGTAGTAGTTGGTTTATTATATTAAGCAGTCGGCAACTGAGGCTATCCACAGGTATTTAGTGTATATATTCTTCAGAGATAAAAGATTCGGTTGTTTGATTTTGGAGTTTGCCGGTTTCTCGGACTTTGATTTGAGGATTGTCTTTTTTGACAGTTTCCTTAGTGTTCGGTATTTTGTTATTACCTTAAATCATACACATCGAATATTATACAGTTATTAACTGATGACCAAGCCTTTTACTGTTTCATTACACTTTCCATCGTTCAGCTGAAAACACACATTTAGTTTTCTGAATTACACTTTCTTCAGCTTCAAAAGTATTTTTTGTCGTTTTAATCATAGCAGAATCTAGCCAATTAAAATAGACCATGCCGGGCAAAAGTTCTGTTTACTAGCCAATGAAAATAACAGTCACTTGAGCTGTTGACCGCTCATTCTGGCATGATGTCAAAACATTCAAAATATGTATAAATGTCGCCTTAACACAAAAGACTTAAAATGAAGTATAACAAATATTTTTTTTGATATAAACAATATTCAATAGTTACTCATAACTTTCAAAATTGATATTGCTAGTAAAAATATATCGACATTAAGTTGAGCTTATCTTATGTTAAATGCGACATGAAAGAAATTATTTGTCACCGTAACGACATTTCTGGTCGTGTTTGTATGCAATGGATTTATTTGTTAAAACACATACAATTGTTTTGTAAAAGTAAATCTTGACAAAAAACTTTACCGCAACCTGCGATAAACATGGACCAATGAATATGAATTATTTGGTATTTCATATCGCAAGCTCGTTTTGAAATCTCAAATTGACGTTTGGCTATAAAACGTCATTAAAGCAAAATTTCAAATGTCAAAATAATTATTTTTAATACAGTTGGTAATTAGTTAATAATTTACGATCCCGCATAGTACGGTCCCAAAAAGCTTTCAGCCTTTATATACACCCCAGACCCGAAATGCTTTCATCTTTATATACACCCTAAACCCAAAAAGCTTTCACAATTATATACACTTCAAACCAGAAAAGCTTTGATCCTGATATACACTCCAAAACCTGCGACGGTGCATAGTTAGTACACTACTTATATACATTCCAAACCCGCGATTTCAATCGGCTGCATAGTTAGTAAGTCATTAAATGAATCGGTGAATTTTAACTTAAAGTTTTTAATACATCATAAAAATATATCAGAATATATTAGATTTTTTGAGCTTCATGATCTTTCACCTAGTTATGATAATTGGTTAGCTGTATTTAAAATGCAATTAGAGTGCACGCGTCGTGATAATCAGTCCAATCTACTAATTGATAACCGTGTTCGTGCAGACAACTAAAGATGATGAAGGCAATTTACATTTATTCATCCTCGGTTAGAATAATTAAAGTGGCAGAAAAAATCTAATATATTCTGATATATTTTTATAGAGGAAATTCCAAAAAGTTTGGAATTTCCTCTTCAATGAAACGGAACATATTAATAAAGAAGAACAAATTTCGGAAATAGACATGAAACCGTGCAAAACATCAATATACATGAAACATATCAGGTCTTAAAAACAAACAATTAAACGTAGATACAATTGATAGATGCATACATCTATCGCGTCCTACTTGACATAAATAACACGATGTCATTATTATACTTACTGATGCTGGTCCGTTCTAACTTGATTGTCGTTAAACAAATCTTTCACTTCACATCTGATAATCTTTTGATAGTAAGGATACTTGGCCAGATAATAAAGGAACATCAGTGTTGTCGACGCAACAATCCTGGCAGCTATAATCAGTAAGTAGATTCTTCAAATCAGCAATTCAAATTACATGTTCCTGCTGCTCTATCCGTCTGTTGCTTAGCAGAAGTATTTAACTGTAATATCTTTAATTGGAATCAACCGTAGATATAACACGTATTTCCTATCGTTTCGGTTGAAGGTTATCCTTTTTGTTGTTTTATTTTCAAAATACCCGGTATAATGTATCGCTTATGTAATAGAGAATACTGATTTATTATAGTAATTGTTTACAGTTAACTGAAAATATTAGTCCCAGCCTTTTTACACATGTGAATTGTATTTAACGGCGACTCGATAATGGTATAATTGACGTTGTTTGTTTTATGACTGCGATTTGGTGTCAAGTATTCAAAGGCTATTAATGAAAAAAACAATTTAAAAAGGATTCAAAAATGTAGTTAACAGTAAGAACAGATTGTGTAGTCCGGACCTTATATTCGTATATGTATATTTGGCACTTTATATTCCAACACGACTAGATGTTTCATTATATATATTTGACCATCTTACGCTGCCAGGTTCTAGTGATATGAAGAGTGGGTATCTTTGTTAATAAAACATGGATTCTAAAGCTGCAGCATTTGCAAATACAAGAACTGATAACGAGTTTTCTTTGGATATTTGACATGTGCGTTATATTATTATTATGATTCTGTTTCAAATCTTGCAGAAAGCAGAAGTGGCATTGAAATGTATAAAATGGGTGAAAAAAAACGAAATTAACTTATAGAATATTTATAATAAATAAAATGCTGGGTCGTCGTGATAACACTAAGACCAGTCATTTTCTTGAAATAAGCAACATATATAGAAACAACTCATGGTGACCATTTTCTAATATCGGTTTTTTCATTATGATCCACAAAGGTTTTAATATTACCTAATGTATATGACAATAACTTACTATCAACCAGTGCAATATCGGTGTCAGTAACACGTTGACCAGATTTGTTTATTACCGTATCCCTGATTTCGTAGCTGTCATCAGTATTCTAAATATAAGGATGATGAAACGACACATTATAAATAGTATTATAAACAATGACAATAACATAATAATAAAAATAAAAAATGTTTCTTTGTCACCATTTTTGGTTAGCAGTTATTATCTACATAAACGCATCAGACGGGATATGCATATATATAAAATAAGTTCTTGATTGATGCTCAGGTTTACTAAAATTTGTAAAATATTGTAATCTAGAATGCATGTGAATATAAAGGAATTAACATGAGGGCAGAAGTAAGAAGTTAACTGCATGCGCGATTCAACGTTGATAGCACGTACGAAAGACTATTACATCACGTTTAGAAAACGACTAGGCAAAGATACTTCTCAATGCAACAGAGAGTGAAGTGATTGCGCGATCGAAGCTAAACTGCTATTTTCTAAAGGTACGATGGTCCTCACCAAAATCAAAATTGTTAAAGAAAATTAAAGTTGCTTATGTTGGTTTCTTCTACACTGGCTTGGAAGCGGTCAAACTCTGTACGGATTTTTGAAGCTTTGTCCTTGTATTATGAATTATATTTTGTGATTCACGAGGAAAAGACGGATAATCCTTGCGCACTTAATGTGCGCATTACATGTCGAATTTTACATCGTTCGTCCAAGTACCATTATGAATATGATTTTATGTTACGTAACAAGAAATATACCAAAAATGTTGTTATCTATAAAAATTTAAACTTACCTGAGTTTGTTGTTTAGCATTGAGCCAAACATTAGCAAGACTTCGCATTCGTCGGACTAAAAGGTAATCTTTAATACCATACGGAGTCAGGTAATACACGAAATCTGGATACAAGTACCATGTCCTAACATATACAGAAGAAGAATAAATGAAATACACATATCTATTGAAGATTGTCGTAGTACATCTATATTCAGCTGTCTGGCATTGATTTATTTCATTTCTAACGGAGACAATTCTTTTTGAAGTGAAATTCATTTTATTAGGTTGTTGTGCACACTTGGTTTATGGGCAATACCAGATCTACAGTACAGCTGCAATACTTAATTAACTGATCTGCTGATTAATCACAAAGTCTGTTTCACATCAAATTTGTATCAAGGTGATATTAATGTACCATTTTAAGTTAAATATTTTGAAGCACGCTATTAGAACAGAAATCAGCAGAAATAAACATAACGAACATTGAGGCGCTAATCATGTTCTATTCGGGGTTAAGGGTAAGACTTCTTGTGACTATGATTTAAATTTGCTTTGTAAGCTGAAATATGTTTGGCTTCAAGTTGAGCAACATGTTATACGAAATAACTTGCATCGTCACATGACATATTTTTACATCGATAAAATGCAAATAATTCAAAAATTTTCATGACGTCATCACTGTTTTATCGTTAAGATAGTCAAGTATTACCGCCAAAACTTAAATTATAAGGAATTCGCTATTTATTTAACGTAAACAAACCCAAATCAGATGATCTCGTATAACCTGTTCAGAAATAAGAATTATTCAGTAAATAAGAAAACTTTTATACAGTTAAAAATATTTTTCTGAAGTAATGGAAGTAACATGATTTTGCAGAAAGATCTAGAGATAGCGTGTGATAGTGAGATACTTACTTATTCCTGAATGTCATACATTTAGTCCATTCTAATTCGGTTGATAAAAATTCATCAACATTACGTCTGAAATGGATATAGTGACATTTATGTGATGAGGTAATTTACTATCAATTTCTTAATATTAAAAAACTTTTCGGCACCACTTTGCCTCCAAAAACTTACAATTTGATAAAGCCGATGACAGTTTGATTTAAAGTGAGATTTTACTACCCCAGATTGACGAGAAATATCAGCTTTCCATGAACTGTTGATAAGAACATATAAACAAATGACGAATTGATGACATTAGAGATCATTTCAAAAAGATGGCTCTTTCATTACATTGGTAATGATCATGGATCAGTCCGGTCAGTCCGATCCAGAATCCGACATTGAAATATATGCACTGATCTGAATGTATATGTGTAATTTGATAATTTTTTAAAACTGAAACTAATGTTTGTATTTAATTTTAGTTAAAAAATATTGTTAAAATATATTAAAAAACATAAAATGCATGGTTTAACTTTTTTATATTGTCAATATGAATATATGCTTCAAAAGTATACTAATTATACTAATTTCTGTAAGAAATTATCTGCAAAGGAAGTTAATTTCTCTAATAAAAGTACACGTTAAAATGTGTTTAACTCAAAATATTTTCACTATTTACAAATTTACAACACAGGTTTACAGTTATATTGTCGCTGTTTTATTTATGATTTTTATGAATTTGCATAAATTAATCGGGTGGTCTTATACTGATAACTCATAAGAAAATAGCAAAGAAAACCTACCGAACAACAAGAGCAAAAAGCCAAGGGACGGTTACAAATCCGGATATAGACAAATACAACAAAAAAATCAAAATCATAAAACACAGAAAGAGAGTAACCCAACCCCCCCCAAAAAAAAATGGTTGCACTCAGGTGCTGCGGACGAGTAAGCAGTGCCTGCCTCTAATTAGACACCCGTCGAGTCACTCATTGTCAAGTCTAGGGAATCGTATTTGCACTGATCTCCCATAACGACCTATCAAGTCATGGTGAAGGCCATAAAACTTCCGTAGAGATAACATCAACCAAGTTGTGAAATGTAATTATCATACGCTGGAATGTTGTTGTTGATGAACGGGAAGTTGACAATTAGAAAGTTGAAGTCATCATGTTTGTCGTAGAGTCTAGTTTGTAGTTTGTGGTGTCTTTAATTGCAAGCTCGCTAGGGTAAATTTAAGGTAAATAATCACAAAATTTAGCATTGTTGAGGGACAAAACACCATCAATATCGCGGAATGTTCAATAAAAGGTCTGGGCCAGTGTCTTTTATTTCTTCTTCAGTAGATCTTCTAGGAACTCAGCCTCATAAGAGTTCAAAAACAAGAGAAGCACAATTAGTAGGATTGCCAAGTGAACTGTCTATGCCTTACTTATTTATTAACCATTCTATGTAATGTTTTTGCAGATAAAAATAATGTTGTTAAGGGTTTCATCTGCTGGCACCACAATATATTTGTCATGAATGTCGGACAAAGTTTTAAGAGCATTAAGATTTCTGAAGATTGATGATGCTTTAGTACTCATACACCTTCGTAAGCGAATTATTCTTATTTGAATCAATGTCTTGAAGGCCTTTACCCACTCGGACAAGTTATCAATATCCTGGCCCTCTTGCTTTGCCCATTGTCGTGAAAAAATGACTTTGGCCATGAAATACAATATTTCTTGATATACAAATTTCTCTTATCTCTGCAGATAGGAAAGCAAAGTATGTAATAATACTCGACGTCAATGTCTGTCTAACACAGGATGCATTTCCTATTTCCGCGCTGAATACCATGCTATCAACTATACTTGGTTTAAAGTTCAAAATTGACAAGGTAGAAAAGAATGCTTTCTGCCTAGAATGTCAAAATATTTTTGAAGCTCAAATGTAATGTTATAGCTTTTGGCAGTTTTCTAAACTTCCAATCCAGTGTTGTGTAAAAGTCTAGTACCGTATAGCTTTGAATTACACTTACCGGTTTTTCTCCGAATCAAAAGAGAAAAACGTCTGTAAATGGATTTCTGTTATTAATCTAATAATCATTGGAACAAGGTTCAAAGAGCACCTTTTCTTTATCTGAAGTTTGTCTTCAATTTGTTTCTAATAAAATAAAGTAAACAATAATCAAACTGTTAAACACACATTAGATGTGAAAACCCAAGTAGTAGACCATCAATATAAAAGTTATAAAATGAGCAATATGCATTGACATATGTAGAAGCCTAAAAATTAAATAATGTTTCTTTTTATAGGAATTGTGTCATTGTAAGTAAGGATCGGACAATTGATTTATAGCGAAAAAATTAAAACAATTTATAGAATGAGAAGTTCTCGAAAGTAACTTTAGAAACAAAGAATCAAACTAAATGTTATTGGTGATAAGGAATATATTGAATATATAAAAGAAAAGATAATATACTCACGATTACCGTTTTTGTAGCATTGTTAATATGCTTTCGATAGCTAGTAAGTGACTCGCCATTAAAAAATGGATTCATAATACGTCTTCGTACTTTCACTGAAGCTTGATCATCAGAAGCTACAAGTGCATTTATTGTAAATCTTCGAAAGATTCCGAAATACGAAGAATTTCTTAAACCTGCAAAACAGATAAATGATTATGTGATAACAACAACTGCAAAGGTAATAAAATCATTTAATACCAAATGGTTATAATATAATTTAGTCATTTTGTTCATTAATTTAATGGGTCAACGATGCTTGTCAATTTGTGTTCCCATTAATTTCAGTTAAATAAAGTTTTCCAAATATGCACAATAGCCGTAAAGCTACCTTGAAAAATGCATTGGACATTTTGTTCCTGCTAATTTATTTATCAGTGATATTATATTAAAGAAAGAACGAT
Organism: Limnoperna fortunei; assembly: GCA_944474755.1. NCBI lineage: Eukaryota > Metazoa > Mollusca > Bivalvia > Mytilida > Modiolidae > Limnoperna > Limnoperna fortunei. The sequence goes on along the minus strand of OX104123.1, from coordinate 19,403,183 downwards.
AAGCCAGTTTACGTTGTATTACAAAAGCAGTTTTAAACTGTTACGGGAACAGGACATTACATAGAAACCGAAGAACTTTAGTATGTATAATTCGCTACAATATTGTTTGCTGTTCTTTCCTCTTTGTTTTAACTAATAATCTTAAAAAAAATCTTTTTTACATGTCAGTCATTTCCTCCAAACCAACCACGTTTTCGTCTTGTGTTGGTTATGTATAATCATACGCGCCACACACCAATAATGCAATTTTATGTGAGACAGCAAACAATATTTACAGAGAATTTTTGAAGAATTATAAAGATTAAACGTCTTTTTTCAGTAGTTCGCCGATGTCTGAAAAAGTTACACTCACTCACAAACTTTACGCCGTTCTTTTGCTCGATTTACCAAAAATAAGCGTTAAATTCCATAGCAACTTTGGAAAATGTTACTACAATTATACACTATGATTAAGTAGATCGGATTTGTTTAAACTCCTCGTTTTGTAATCTTTTCATGCAGATTATGTGTACCTAAATATTTAGGCACTGATACAATGTTCTGCTTAATGAAAATCTAAACCGCTTACAAATATCATCTTTCTGTATGAGAGGTCTTATCGAATCTGGATGGTAAACTCTAACAAACGGTAAAAACGGCAATATCCAAATTTTGTGTAACCTCAAAACTTTTTCTGGCCTATGTCTTAAGAACCTCTGGTCCTAAAAGTAAAAAAATTGGTAAAACTGGCTTACCAGGCGGATCATACCATATACAACTAACAACATTTTTAAAAATATATCTTGTCATTGTAAATGTGCTAAGGCCTTCCCCCTAATCATTAGGTAGTTAATGTACTGTTTGATTGAAGCATCAGCTGTAGATTTGAGTTTTATTATCTTTTTAAGGACTCTCTGAACAGCTTAATTTTGTTGTAAATAGAGTTTTTTCTTATGCTGGAGTATTATCTCATTATTGCATGTTTAAAGACTACTAGATTTAAAAAAAAATAAAATCAAAGAGTATCATTTTGTTAACTATTGCAATAGGAACAATATAATCATGAAAAGGTGGTACAAAATATTCCAACTTTCTTCACAGATGAAATTAACCTCATATGAAGTCTTTAAACAGTCTTCTAGTTTCCCCTTTACAAACATTGTTCAAACTCTTTGCATATATATGTCTCAATCCGTGTGCATTCTTTTTTCTCTTATGTTTTGCGTTTTTGAGAAAATATTGTAATTGTTTTTACCAATTTTCTGCCCTAAATAAATTTAATAAGAAAAGACAGCGAATAAAATATTGTTTGACAAATCAATTAGTAATAATGTTCACATGCAGGTAAAAGTAGATACATTATCAAAATAAAAGTACACATTTAAATTAAAGTGCAACAATTATCTTTAAAAAAATATGATAGTTCCTACAATTTAAAGGTGAATACAATTTATTGGACAACTTACCTTTATCGATGTCTTAACAGGAGGTCCGGGCACTGATTTGAAAAAAGTAAAAAGTTTGCAATAATACACTGTAAATTTAACTAATTTAAAGAACAGAACAAAACTGAATACTTCTAATACAAGCAAAGTTATTTCATTTAGAAATGGCATTGTAACTGTTGTCAGCTAGTTTTGGTCTGTAAAGTTTTGCATGTGAAATACAACTTTATATTTATCCCCAGGCAGACATGAACTGGAATACGAAACACTATTCACTATGACAACTGACCGTTGTTTTCAAATATATCCTAATTAACGTATACTCAATTGTGAACTTAGTCTATATTTTTGTTAAATGTCCAGCTGACTGCAATTCGTTGTAAGTGTGTTTTATTCAAAAAAGTTGTTATACACGTGATTGTCTCAATTTACTGACTAGAAATTTCACAAAATATTTTAATTCTAAGGTTTTTTTCTATTTCAAGGTGTAGATAGCCTTAGCCGGATTTGATATAACGTTTTGGAATTTTGATGATAAAAGCTCTGCAACATCTTAATCATTTGGATTTTTACATATTGTTTGGGTTTGAGCGCCACTGATGAGTCTTGATTAGACGAAACGTGCGTCTGGCGAAGAAATTTTTTTTGTTAACCTTGGTATCTTTGACGACATTTTATTCGTTACAAGCCGTGTTTGTTCATAATTGACTTATAAGTAATTTTTATTGGCATAGGTAACAAAACAGACATAAAGCAAAATAAATAAGAATCGCAATACAATAACGTTTAACAGACAAGTAAATTCAATGTCTTGGAACTATTACAGAACTTTTTTGGCTATTTTATTTATTTGTTCAGAGGAGTGACGTATACGATTGCCGGTTAAAATGTTTACAACTGTTCTTGTCTATGTATTTATTTATAAATATTTAGATCTTTAAGTTTTGATAACAAAACACATAAATGCTTATTTATTAACGCGGAATCAACCAACCACCAATTATACGACGAGCTTTTAAACCCTTTTTTCTAAGAAGTAGCTGCAAAGGCAAAGCAAAAAAATGAAAAAGAACTCTCAACAAACAAGTCGACATATTTACGAGAGACTCGAAAAAAGATAGTTATATAACTTATCATGTGTGAAGTTACATAGAACAACTAAATTACTTTGTATTAAAATTGAAAAAAATATGTTGACCTGAAAAATGAAAGTAAAATTATGACATTTTCTAAATATGAACTTAAAAAAACATTTTGACAAAATAATTCTTGAATATTACAAAATATTACATTTACGTAACAGAACCTTTTGATATTGATAACTTCCGTGTACAGAAAAGTTAATGTCCTTCGGTTATTACGTCATTACATGTACAAGGGTATTATTACCAATGATCGCAAAATCTGTCGGTTATGACAAGGATTTTTATGGATGGTCAAGAATCGGTACTATCCACGGATCAAATTTATTTGATTTGTGGATGGTCTTATTTGACAGCTTCTTTGGTGTTCGGTATTTTGTTATTACCTTCATGTATTATTTCATTCTTCTTCAAAGATTATTCTTGTACTTTTCAAGCCCAAAAATTTGAAAGAGTTTAAGCGATACAGTATTTATTACTTTATAGGTCAGATTCCAATTAGATGTAATTATCTGAGTCGTATGTGTAATGCGCAAAAAGATAAATATCACTAAATAATAATAAAATTTATCAAATTTGTAAATATTATTGAAAACACTTAAATGTTACGGATTTCTTTTTAAATTCTTCAAATATTCTGATAGTAAGAGATGAAAATATGACATACATTCCATTAGTCATCTTATTTCTTTCAGTGACACTTCTACAATAGATAATTGCAGAGTCAAAAATAAGTATTAGTGATGTATTATCATGAAATCACTGAGTTTTTCTCTAGACGTTTTATCATTTTAATGTATACTCTCAGTCCTGTCTATTAGCTCTTATGTTTGATGTGTTCAGCCACGACTAGCAAAGCATCGTCTACATTATTAAACTGTTACCAATAACGATCGATGATCTAATGCAAAAAAACCTGGCTTAAATTACATAAACATTTTTGTTTTCCTAAATACGTACAAATGGTTCAGCAATGTGTACGTGTCATATTTAAATACCATTATAAACATAACATTATAACAATACTATGAAGTTAATTTGGATGTGTTTGGTTTATATAACCATTTGTATATATAGGGCAGAATTCATACATGTAAAAATATCTGCTTTTTTCTTTAAGAAAATAATAAGGAAAACAACCGTATATAATACAATTTTTTGTTCAGTTGTAGTTAAGAATTGAACCCATTCGTTTGGAGTTTTATTTTATGCATGAAAGCGTTGAAAGAAGCACATTTTAAATTAAAACAGGTCTCGTTTTTAAATATTTTATAAATTGAAAAAAATTTTTTTTGTGGATTTAATTCAGGGCAAAACTGATATATCAAGCATCTACCAATTTGCTAAGATTTGTTTATACAATTGTATTGCGATCACTTGTCTATACCACCATAAAAATGGAGGTTTAATGGTGCTACATAGATTTGTTTCGGAAAATGATTATCGAATAATATTTTTTAAAAATAAACCAATTGTTTAAATTAAAAATAACATCATATTTTTAAAATATATCCATCAAGAAAACAAGTTCATTGCAAATCGAACAACGACATTTAGTTTGACTGAAAATTTCTATATGTTTTAACATTTTACATGAGGAATTACAAAAGTATACAATAAACTATTGAAGTAAAAGTTTAACCATCTTCGTATACAGATAAATATTACAATGTTAAGAATTCCGCCTATGGGATAAAAGGCGCATATACTGCAAACACGGTGGTTTAGACTTGTACAGTATTTATGTGAATACACACAGTAAGGTACCAGTACAAGTTACACCCATAAGGACACATATATTTATTTGATCAGAACATTTAACATTTTTACTATATTGTGATTATATAAAGTTATTACATAAAGATAAATAACGGTTAGCATTCTTGGTAGATAGTGTTTTTCCTCGTGCTTATGTTTGCCATAGGGTATATATGTTGTATTGACACAACAAACTTTTATAGAAAGCAAACATCTTCGAACCGTAATAATGCCATGTCTAAAGGAAATATTGCTATATGTACTAACAGTATTCTTTTGCGTATCGTTTTACAAATTATTAAAGTTTATAATATATTTTTGGAAACTTTTAAACTTTTTCAAATCGGTGCCTGGACCACCCGTTAACACTTCCACAGAGGTAAGTTAGTAAAATAGGGTTTATGTAATTATAGTTGTTAGAAACACATAGTATACATATATCTTTTTCTGTACTTGGATGTTATGATTTTACTTTGGATCATATGATTGAAAATCGTTGCACGTGGACATTTTAATAGAGTATTCATTAATCAATAGCACATCCGATGTATTCAAGCTGTGAACAAGTTTACAAGAAAAGAATACATTGATGAAAATAGAGGATTAAAGTTTCATCCAAATATTTACATTCATTTCCTAAAGAAACTAAACATAAAAGGTACTAAAAATAAATAAGGAACAAAACCAGATGGGATTAACCAATCACCCACTGACTATATGTGAACGGATCCTTTTATTGCTATACTGTAAAACAATACACAAACATTTAGAAACAAATTACATTAACATACAACAATAATTCGACAGTACAATATTAAATAAACAGAAACGATTTTTATTACCTCTGCAATCAGTATACATTGACCCATAAATGTAAATTCGTTTTTGAGAATAAAATGTTAAGAATGAATTGGACTTACAGAAAAGAAATTCTCAGGTGTTCATGAGATGAAACTGACGATACATAATTAATATTTTTGGAACCAGAACACTGTTATACAGCTTCATTTGGAATGCACAAAGCAATATATATTAAAAAATTAATGTACTGCAATATACATGCAGTAATGGGAGAGCGAGACAACAAGGCATTTTAAACGATATACATTGCTGTGGCCGCATAAACTAGTTGCAATGTCAGGAGAATTGTTAAAAATCATTAAAAACAAAGGACATCCAGTGTAAAGAAATATTACAACGATATTATATGTGCGTAAAACAAAATGAGAAAAAAAAATCAGTATTCTCACCTTGATGATATTTGTTTATGTTGGTTTGTTTACCGCTGCATCTATATTATGGTGTTCATATTTTGAGGCACAGTAAGCCGGATTACCCGAAAAAACTAACTTCGGTTATAAAACTTGATAGTCTTGTCAATTAATTTAGGAGTCGCGCACAACCTGCTTACAGTGAGACTAAGATAACATAAGGAAAATGATTGTTCGGAAGCACTTTTCTACATTTTGATATATTTCGGAAATGTCGTTGATCTGGATAAGCTAAATGTGATTTTGTATCTTTCAGGACCCGATGTTTCTCAGAGATTGTCCAGAAAAAGTTTTGAAGCTACACAAAATTTGGAAATTACCTTTTTTACCGTTTGTTAGAGTTTACCATCCAGATACAATAAGACCTCTCCTAAAGAAAACCGATATGTGTAAGCTGTTGGTCTTAGTTATCTATAGTGAAGAAATATTGTAAGACACTAGAAGCTGAAGAATATTCTATCTAAAGTGAAGAAATATTTCATTCGAAGAAATCCACTCGACGCAGAAGGCTTGTCTTACTTCTTGGTCACAAAAAACTAAATTTCTCTTCACTATCAAATTTTTGGCTATTGTTCTTTGCATTGATTGTCTACATGCATCTAAAATAAGCCAATGATGTACTTAGGCCAATCAATGGACATTACAACGCTATGTGACAATTATTGTTAATTAGTTTAAGAATGGAAACATACACACTGATAATTAGTTATTAACTGAATGACACTTATAAGAATTAATTGCATAGTTGGCAAATCTTGCATTGCCCAACAATGATTTGTTAAGCCATAACTATCTACTACATCGTGTTATATTTTATTTGTTATTGAGTATATAAGACCTTGCCATTGTTGCAACAACGTGAGTTTAGACGTTATCTTTCTGTTTTGCAGGTTTAAGGAAATCTGCCCAGTTGGGGGCTTCACACAGATTAACAGTTAGCCCAAATTCAATAGTGGTCTCCGATGATACAGATTTTGTTAAAAAGCAAAGATCTATCTTGAATCCATTTTTTAATAGCAAGTCAATAACTTGTTATCAGATTGAAATAAGCAAAGCAACAGAAACGATGCTCGTAAGATTCCATTTTAACACATCCATTAAAAAAATGTTTATGTTACTTCCCATGTCGCAATTTTATTCGCATATAATACATTTTACTTTAATACTAAATACTTCTCTCAACAAAGTATTGGTCTACTATGATCAGTCTGGTGCTTAAGTGGCTAACTCCTTCACCCCATTTTTGACAATATGTGTAAAAATAGTTACAAGAAGTTCTGCATTCTTATTGACAAATACCAAATTTCTAGATATTGCTAAAACGGCGTTATTAGTAGCATACACATTCAAACAAACACATGGAAAATATGTTCGTAATGAATGTTCTTACAATGATCCACTAACGACATGCTGACCAAAATGGTCAGTAGCAGATGACTATCGTACTCTCGCGGCTACCAAGACCTTCTGCGCATTTAAATCTCTGCTTTTCTGTTCTATGACACCAACAAATTTGTGCTTCTTGATGCAAATCATACCATATCGTGACAAAATATACACATTTAGTTTTTACTTCGTACGTATTTGTTTTGAAGCCTCAACACCATTAGAGTTTATTTCTTTTTTTAGAACAAAATTGAAAGCAAAATACAGATAAAGAAAAGGTGTTCTGTAAACCTTGTTCCTTTACTTACTAGATTGGTGACGGAAATTCATTTACAGATATTTGTCTCCTTTGATCCCAAAAAAAATCCGTAAGTATGACTTACATCAGAAATACCGAGATTTAATCAAAGAACAAAATCCAAGTTTAATGTTACAAAAACGTAATTACAAAACCCCCGACAGCACAAAAGCAATACAACAAAGTTTATCAAATAACATACCAGCAATTAATTAACGCAAACCACTGTAATAAAAATATATAATATTAATTGTTCTGAAAGATGTCATCGAGTCTGATATAATTCAATTTATTATAAATACAATTCCTTTATGATCTCATTAATTTCCTTTAAACTTTTAAATGAGGAATCAGTGTTAGTATGCAATTTACCATTTCGTTGGACGATGATTAGATACTGACTCCTACATATTGTACAAATCACCATCATGCTTGCAGTTTGAATCGTACTGGACAGCATACAGCATTATATCTGCTGGAAAAAGATGGATATGAATTTCACAGGACGGAACAGATTAAAAGTTAATTGGTCATTTAAATTAAAATGGATATATTTCAGGCGTAATGTTGATGAATATGTGTCTACCGAGCTAGAATTGACCAAAATTAGGCACCACAGGAACAAGTAAGTGTCAACATCGAAACTTTTTGTTGCAATGTATTTTTCCTTTGCATGATAATATTTCTTCAAAATAATGTCAATTTCTTCGAAAGAGTATAATTAATTTAATACAACTATTGCAATTTTCTATCGCCTTATTTTAGGCTTAATCAGTTTATTATAAACTATATTAAATATAGTTTATAATAAACATGTTTTTGTAATAGTACTAATTGGAATATATACTCACTCAAAAAAGAAACGCAACATCGAATACCTTTTTTTCAAATCATTTTTTTGCGTACAAATAACCTATGAATATCCAAATATATATACACAACATCATAATTATGACTTAATTAAAAGTTTCGAGGTGAAAGCATTTAAGTTCATCCACCCGTGAATGACTGTGGCCGAATCTGGAACACACTATGAATTACGCATTGCTAAAACAGGCTGGACTTTCACGCACAAATCATGGGTAGTTTTTTAACTCAAACAATCAGTATAAAACCCGGCTATTTCTTTTCTTGACTGCATAAGTAAAATAAAATTCTGATGAGGTTACGCTATGCCAAGGTTAGATGCTGCTTCTCAGAATATCGCTATCTTTCGAATCGAGGCCGGGGAATCACAAAATACTGTTGCCAGAACGTACAATGTTCATCGTAGCACAATTTCACGCCTTTGGAGACGCTACCAGCAGCTTGGTACTACGACAGACCGACTAAGTTCAGGGCGTCCGCGTGTTACAACTCCGGAGCAGGATCGTTACATTAGATTATTCCATCTATTGCTGCAACAGAAACAGCTGTAAACGTCGTATGTCACCACAGTCAGTACGCAATAGGTTACGCTCTCATGTATTGCGGGCAACAAGACCTTACGTCAGAGCAACACTGAGACGCCAACACCGCCGAGCAAGGGTTAGATGGTGTACTACCGTTCGTGTATGGAATTTACGAACTGGAGAGTGTGGTGCAGCGATGAGTCGCGTTTTCAGCTTGAAAAGCGAGATGGTCGCATACGATAGTACAGGCGCCGAAATGAACGTTTTGTGCAAAACTGTGTTGCAGAAAGAGACAATTTTGGCGGAGGCAATGTTATGATGTGGGTCGCTATCTCTTACGCCAGAAACACACAGCTGATACATATCCAAGGCAATCTTAACGCTGTTAGGTACAGAGACGAAATCAACGGCCGCATTTATAGCCGAAATTGACATTCAAAGAGAAATTATTCAACACAACAATGCCCGACTACATACAGCACGTGTAGCAGTAGATTTTTAGATCAACAGAATGTCAATGTGATCCGTTGACCATCACACTCTCCGGATCTTAACCTAATTGAACATCTGTAGGTTGAACTGGATCGGTGCGTTGAGCAACCACAACCACTGCCGCAAAATCTGCAACAATTAGAGCAGGCACTTCAGTATGAGTGGAAAAGATACTCAACGTTTAATTGAATGCATGACAAGAAGAGTAAGGGCTATGTTATCAGAAAATGGTGGACACAACAGATACTAATATTATTTGCGTGATTTATTGACAATATGCGACAAAATGTTATATTCCATGTTAAAAGAAAGGAAAAAGAAGTGTGCCAATTGTTACATCTCTGTATCAATTATTTATATGATAAATTTTTAAAATAGTATAATATGAAGTAAAATTCCCATTTTTGTATATTGCGTTTCGTTTTTGAGTAAGTATATATTAATATATTCATTAAAGTTAACATGATACACGCTTGCATTTATATGTAATATTCTATGTATCCCCAATAAATGGTTCTAAGGGCTCGACCTAAATTGCTGATTGGTTAGTCTATTGCTAGGGAACTGCTTTGTGACTTATTTGGTTATTGGTACTTATATGTATCTCATCATACTTTACCTTTTAGGAAATGGTACTTGTTTCCAGACGTCGTGTATTACCTTACACCTTATGGCATTAAAGATTTCTTTTTAGTGCGGCGAGTACGACGTCTCGCTAAAGTTTGACTTGAATCTAAACAGCAAACTAAGGTAACTTGTAACACGTTAAGAAAACACTAATATAAGCATGTTTTAATGAAAGAATTTTGAGGAAATTTAATGTCATTCTGATTACATGTTCACTTCGCTTTAAACCACACTCTTGCTTAGTTGTATAACTGCCCAGTAGAATTAGAAGAGTAAATGTTTTTATTTCTGTTTAAAATAAATGTTTTCATTACCTAAAGTACGTCCTATATCAATGCCGAAAATTGATATTTTGAAACCAGCAGAACGTCAAAACACTTACAGGAAATATTATTTAAAACCAACAATAAATATAATCCCCAAACGTTTCTAAAATTGTACTTTGTCTGAAATAATTAAAGGCTGGCTACTAAAAATCGTTAGATTAATTCATTCAAAAAGTTTATAAACTAGAAATAGTGCATGATCTGTAACGTTTATATAGATTGATTGATGCTGAAAGTTATCCAGTAAAAACAATAGGCAAAATACATATCTGACAGTATGGTTATTGAACCATGATTTTACTGTAATTATTTCTTGTTAATATAGAATACAGATGACAACAACGATGTAGTAGATGCCGTCATGTACAAATCTGGTCAACATGTGTGTGACATTGCTCTAAATATGGTTACAAGTAAGTTATCATACACGGTTTTAAAGTTCAGATTTTCTTTTGCAAAGATTATTTTTTTGTGATATGGAAAAAACCCGAAGAAGAATGTGTAATGTAATATTACAGTTTTAAACAAACGTTTAAGTGTCTGTATATTCGCAAATGCCAGACATTAACTTGCATTTACCTGTGTTATAACAAAAAAATTAAAACAACGAAGACATCACAACATATTTTTTGCATCAGTTTAAGTGACAATTTATTTACTTGACTTTCACAGTATATACAAATTAATTATAGCGACAAGGAATATTGTGTCGGCAACAACGATGTTCCTTTTTCATCTGGCAAAATTCCCAGCATATCAAAGGACTGTCAGAAGTGAGGTAAAAGACCTATTCGACACCAATGGAATCAGAAAAGACCTACAGGAGTAAGTCTAATTATGACATCATACATGTGTGACTTAAATTTTATCTTCATATACATACATATTTTTAAATGTTTGATGCCAATTTCAAAAATGTTAACTTATTTTTGTGTGTTCATTTGTACTGCAAGCGACCGTCCAACCTTTACATTATTTTTAGGTAGACGGTAGACAAGACAAAAATTAACAACAACAACAATAACACTAAATACTGCAGTCGAATACACGTGCTTCTGGCTGGTAAACAATTGTGGCTAACCAGTTGTTTCTGGATTATATTTAACCAAGTAAAGTATTTCTTAAATGTTGAAACATATATCAAAAATATTTTTAAAAAATATAAAATCTCTGGGTAAACTCATGTGCTCCTGCTGGCTATGCAGTCCTTGCTTAACATGTGTTTCGATTTAAAACATCCAAAATATATCTATGCAAACTACATGTATATTCAAAATGTCTTTTAGGAACGTTTTTGCAAAACTTCTTACTACCATGATGTTCCTGAAAGAGGTCTTACGTATACTGCCACCATTAAATTATTCTGAACGACAGATCACTGAGGATATAGAAGTAGACGGTATAACATTTCCTAAAGGGACGTATTTCCATATTGATATATACGGGCTTCATCATAATGAAGCTTTATGGGACAAACCTGAAGAATTCAGACCTGAACGATTCGCTGATGCGCCTAAACCACAATCAACAGATGGTTTGAAGTTTTTACCTTTTATGGCATATTCAAGGTAATTTGTTAAATGTAGACCTATATAAGCTGGGCTATGTTATCATTACTCGAATGAGTGTTAGTTATTAGCGTTGTAAAATATTGTTTTATCCCATTCGATGCAAGTATGCTTGATTTATTCCAAAAATATTATGTATTTTGTCTTGTAGATGCGACGCACACATCATTAAATGTTTTGCACTTTTTGTACAGCCTATTGATGATCATTAGATCAAACGAAACAATTAAGGAGGAGCTAAACTTCCTTGTTAAACTCAAAATTTTCCTATTATTTATATTAAATGCTCAAAAGGCGTTGAAATTCTGAGAATAAGTGATTTGTATAATTGACAATGTAATCTAATTGTTTTTTGTGCCCAGATTGCCTTTTCTTTATTTCGTATTTTTTTTTAGTAATCCTCCAATTACAATTTTAAAATGCTTATTATTTTTCGTTAACCCTGATAAACGCCAAAAATTTGCACAGGACCACAATACTAAACCTTTAATTCTAATTGAGGATAGATACTTACATATGAAGTATAACGGACAAAATATGTCCTGGAGATAACAAAAGAAAGTCAAGTTGCGTAAAATGTTTGTTTGTTTGTTTGATGGTGTTTAACGCCACTTTCAGCAATTTTTCAGCTATATCATGGCGTCCAGTTTTTTATTGGGGGTGGAAGCCGGAGTACCCGGAGAAAACCCCCGACCTGCGGTAGGAAAACTGGCAATCCTTGTCAATTAAGATTGGAGTCGAATACACCCTGCCTGCAGTGAGAATCGAACCCGCAATCTCAGTGTTGACAGACCACGTGATCAATAGTAGACGAACTACCTTGACCACTCGGCCACCGAGGCCCCTGCGTAAAATGTGTAAAATCTTTTGTAATATGTGAACTAAATGACCAAATCGTAAATACGTCTTCCAGTAATTAAAATTCAATTATGGACTTTTGAAGAGGTCAATACGGTTTATATGGACCTTTAAAGTTGATATTGTCAAACGAAGAAGTTGGAAGCAAATATCTTTCTACAATGTCCATATAAAGCTTATTGGTTTAATTAAAAGTCATAAATTGTTATATGACATATAATTGCAATAAGTGTTAAATTTCTTGTTGGAAAGTTGACTCATGTACAGTTAGAAATAATGCATATATTATTTGATTAGTTTTATGGCTATTTTCAATAAAACGACTATGATAGCATGAACTTTTATATTTAAACATTTAAACCACACAAATTAAGAAACCTCTAAATCACCTATAAGTGGTCGTCTGCTTTACACCTGTTATATTGTTTACTAGTGTATCGATCAAACTTTAAATCCAGATTGATATTTAGTAACAAGTAACTATTAAAATATATTTTTAAATAGTAACATGCCCTTAATATTCTTTAAATATAGTAACACGCCTCATGTAATCTTTAAAAATATGAGCATACCTAATATATTGTTTACAAATAGACAGATATGATTTATATATTTGATAAGGGAAGTGAAGCCCATCAAACTTCAAGAAATTTAAGCACATGTTATATTACATATAGGTTTAATTAAATTTGAGATAAATCCTCATTAATGTTTTAAAAGGAATATGTAATTTATTTTTTCGAACATCAGTAAAATCTGTCTTATTTACAGATGTGAGCGTTTATTAAATTTAGACCAGCAATATTGTTAACTTTATATGTGAGTGAAAGTTAATAAATGCGGGAAAGTGCTGGTTAGACCATGCATCAATTAGAAACGAACAAATATTTAAAGACATTAAAAAAATATTTGTAGCATATTAAGCTTAATGTGCACAGCAAAAATTAAGTTCCTATTGCAATTACAACAATATGTAATAACGTCATTTTGTAGCAAATAAATTTGAATCACATTTTTCCCTTTTATTTGTTACAAGAAGAGTAAATTGTTAAGTCGCCCGGATAAATATGTCATAATACAGTACACAAAATGGCCGATATAAGATAAAATCAGTGCAAAGACGGAGTGAAGGAAAAGATGATTTCCTGAATAGATCTGAAAATATTTTCATTATATTTAAAGAATATTGCCAATTTTATTCTTAAAACTTAAATTATTTTGCAAGTTGGATTGTTTTCAAAGCGTAAATTGTTTCGGTAGAAGGTGGTAGAAATATGATGTTTACTTGTTTTCAGAGATTGCATTGCCAAACAGTTTGCAATTGAGGAAATCATTATAATTGCTGCCAGAATATTACAAAGGTAAATTTTAATCACATCAGATATATGCATACATCGTGTCAGTAAAACATTCAATTAAACACGCTCTGAAAAAAACAACAACGAAAAATAGTGTTAATATAAATAAATTCTTTTTCGCAATTCCCACACAACAGACGCTTTAGTCTCTAAGCAACATTTTAGAATGTTGATGATCAAATCTCTATAACATCTAATAAGTCTTGATTTGACTAAATGCGCGTCTAGAAAAAGGATATTTTATTTGAATAGTATCTGTCTAAAATAATAGCAAGCGCACTGAGCATCGAGCTCTTATAAACGCGGCTTCATGCCTATTCATAATCAGAAAGGCAAAGAGATAGCCATATTATTGTGTAACGGATTGTTAAACGGAGCTGATATAAACTCCACACCGGAGCTTGGACGTGCCATTTACATATTAAAATACATATTTTATTCAATTCACATAACTTACTCGATAATTCTTTTATTTTTTAGATACGAAATAGAATGTGACGAACACTTTAAGATGTCTGATGAAAGAATTCATCATATTCCAGAAAACGGTGTTCGGGTGTATTTGAAACCCCTAAGTGCTAGCTAAATAATTAGTAAATTAAACGTCACTATACAAGATACAGATTTAATTAATTGTAACAGAGGTGTCAGGTCAAGTTGTGTAAATAAATGCTTAATTAAAACGTTGTAACTCGAAAGTGGCTGGCAAAAATATACCTGTAGTTTAATTAATAAGTATAGGAAGATGAAATTGAAAGGAAATTAAGAACTTTGCTTTATTTTAAAAAAAACGTCAAGTAAATAAATTACTTATAATGACATAAAAGGTCAAACAGATAAAACCTAAAATCAATGTTGGCATTTTCTATACATCCAGCACTCATGTACACTCGGATTTAAGCTTCTTCATCCTCAAAACGTTTGCCTTGTATAACAAATAATGAAATACGTATTAACAGCCACAGACAGTGCCAAAATGAACATTTATTCTCTAAGACAATTTAAAATGATATTGAAGATGTTTGTCTATATTACGTAATATTTGAAGAGTTGTTTTTTAGTTTAAAAATATTTTATTTGCTCAAATATGCATAAATGATAAGACACAAGTTAATCAAACTTATGAAGTCTTCTCCAGTATACAGTATGTTACAAACATATTGATAGAGCGGCGTGCATTGTAATTCAATACAAATTATATATTATATTTGTTGGAGACATAACACAATTTTTGATGACAAATGTTAAAGACAAAAATAGAAAAAAGGAAATTTAATAAGAAACATTGATGTGATAGATGTGATGATGAGTGTGATTTCAAATCCTTGTGAGTAATGATTCAAACTATGGGGAACCTTTCTGACCCTTTGATATACTCAAATACATGCTTAAAGACCTGTTCATTCTGTTCGTTAGAGAATTTCGAATTACCAGATGTAAGAAATTCTAAATTTACTGGACAGTAGATTGGCAGCCAATGAAGCTGTTCGAATAATCTATTTCTAATATTAGCATATTTCGAACATTCAAATAAGTAATGATACTTATTACACAGCGATAAGATGGATCAGATAAAATATTTACACTGTATAGGTCATAATTCAATATTGATGCTGAACATCTTAATTTGGTTAGAACAATTTTAAGTTTTCGTTGACCATATTCATAGTGCTTTGGAACTCTTCTTTGTGGGTTCAAGTTCTTTAATTCAGATTTAAACCTAAAAGAAGAGTTAACATTACGAATCTATAGATGTAATTGTTTCCACTGTCTTATAGTTGATGGTACTAATGAATCTTCAGTCAGGGATAGTCTACCGAATAAAGTCATAACATGTTACCTTTTGAGCAAGGGATACACTGTCGTGATTTGTATTGTAGTCGGGATTAAATTACAGAGATATGCTGGTGCCGAGTCGTGCTGTATATTATAGAACATGTGTAACTTCCTGCGTTTCCTACGCTCATCCAAAGTCTCTCACCCAAGTACGTTCAGGTGCTTTGAAACACTACATATAATATTATCAATGTGTGTATTCCACTTGGCATCACTGCTGAAGGTAACACCTAAACGTTTGTGGAGTTTAGTAACTGGTATATTAATGCCATTTAGTGTAAACCTCATATCTGGTGGCATTATATTTGAAAATAGCATAATTTCAGCTTTTTTCGGTATTAAATGACATTCGCCATTTTTGTGACCATTGGTTCGGATCTTTCAAATCGTGATCAATAACAGCCTGAATCTGCGAAGGATCACGACTGGAATAGCTAAATGACGTGTCATCAGCAAACAATCTACATAGGAAAACAAGTTTTTCAGCTATATCATTGATATATATGATAAATAATAAAGGACCTAAAACCGACCCTCGCGGAACACCAGCATACACATTACAAAGCTCGGATGACGATTGTTTTATTACTACTCTCTTTTGCCTATTATTGAAGCAGCTTTTAAACCGTTGTAATAGATTTCCATTTACTCCATAGGATTTCATTTTATGTAATAAACCTTTATGCAAAACATTATCGAAAACTTTATAAAAATCACAGAAAACAAAACAATTTATTTCCTTCTTCTCCAGTGAATTTAAACTACAGTTGTATATTTCGAACAGCTACTGAACTGTGAAAAATTGGAAAGAAAGCCAGACTGGTATTGATATATTAGATTATTTCTTTGCATGTGGTTAAAGACAGATATACGTATAAATAACACGTTCCATTACTTTGCCGACACAGCTTATAAACGATATTGGTCTATAATTAGACGGTATGGAACTGTCACTCTTTTTTAATATTGCAATAACATTCGCAATCTTTCAAACACGATGGATATTTGCATTGATGTAGAGATTTATTAAAAATCAATTGAAGTAGAATTGTTATTTTACTGGACAATGTTTTAAAATTTTGTTGCTTATTGTGTCTGGCCCAGATGCTTTGTTGGGTTCGAGAGTTTTTATAATGTCAACTATTTCTTCTATACTGATTACTATGTCATGTATATTTGTCTTCAGTTCAAAATCGGGAAGAATAACATCGTCCCCGTAGACCACATTACCCAATATATTAACATCCTTTATTTGATTTTATTAACCTTTTCATAACTTTCCAATAAGTCTTGGGGTTAGTAGCCTTAATCTAATATAATATTATTTTAGGTTCTTTTCAAAATTTTCCTATGCATCTTTATTTAAATTTCTTTGCGAAGTTCATTATTGAACCACCGCTTATCATTATTTCGTATGGTTACCATTCTGGATAGTATGCTCTCCATTGCAATGTTTAGGAATTCATAGGTGAATATGCTACACTTTTCATCGACTTCCTCGACATCAGAAAGAAGTCCATTCCAATATACAGAACCAAGTTTTGTAAAAAAAAAATTTCATATCTGTTTTATCGTACAAACAAATTTGTCTCTGAAATGAATTAGATAAATACTTGGGGCAACCTAAAAATAGTATTGGTGATCACACGTCAAGAGGTACTTCATAAACGTCATAAAACAAATACTGAATGTACTACTATGATCCGTTATCCGTGTAGGCTTATTGATTACATTCGTTAAATTGAACAAATTCATAGTATCAATTAATTTATTATTATCAACATTAAATAAGTCAGAATTAAAATCCCCCGTAATCACAATGTTTTCGTTAATCTCGTAGCCCAACTCTATTGCATGATTTAGTAGTGTCCAGTAAATGATTCATCAATTTGGTTTTCGAGTGCACCTTTCCGTGTTATTGAACAATCGTACTTTACATAGATAAGCAAGTAAGGACCAAATTTTTTCCATCCTTACGAATAATAGTTTTTGAAAAGGAATCAAGTTGCATGTCTTCATCATTTATATTTGAATCTAGATGAGTTTCAGTAAGAGCAACTATGTCAAACTCGTCCGTGAAATGTTCCAGGAAAGAAAGTTTGTTTCTTATATATCGAATATTTAAATTATATACGTAGATCTGATGGGATATTAGATATAGAATTGGTAATACTATTTATTGTGGGACCAGGATTTCTTTCAAAATTGCCAATTACAAGGATATAATGAAGAAAATCCAACAGAAAAACAGCATTTATTTTTGGAATGAAACTTTGAAGTAGGGAGAGTAAGACGACGAGTACTTTAAATTGGCAATTAGTATATCTTTATATGAGCTGTCATATACAATAACTTTAAAGAGCCTAAAGGTGCATAGGATATGTAAATTAAATAGCCCGATGGCCGCCCTGTATATTTCAATTCAATTATCCATTTGGTTGTCGGATAATAACTGTTTAATTAGCCTTTACTTAGATATTATATATAATACTGTAAACCAATTAAATTTCGCGTGATATAAACTTTCGCGGATTTCGCGAGGAGGTAACAAACGCGAAATTTTATATCCGCGAAAAGGCATGGGACAATGAATTATGAAGAATGGTGACACTTCTAACGTCGTGTAAAACAACCTTGTTTGGAATTACTAAACTATGATTTCACAACTTCCGGTTGATACAGCAGTTATCTGGTTTTAATTAAAATCTGATTATTTCTCTTTTATGGTCTGAGTCATGTTATTAACATCTGTTTGGCACTTAAATATTTAATTATGTATGGTGTCAAAAGATCAAACGTACTTATTAGCCGTTATGAAAAAACAATCACCCTGGTAATTAACAACAATGTACACCTACAGGCTCGAAAGGGCCATAAAGGTAAAACGGTTCATTATAATTGTCGACTTCCAAAATTATTCTTTCAAAGTGTTTATTATGCAAACATATGTTTAGATCATTTGTTTTTATTTCCGTTTTCACAACTTAGTAAACTCAACTAAACTACATGTACTTGAGTTTATGTTCACGTGAATCAGTCAGCTATAAAAATCGATCGACAAAAAATAAAACAGAAGACAACTTAAATATTTATTATTTATTTTGACGTAACTCAAGTTGTTTTCCTTTCCGTTTTTTCCTTTTCGATATTGGAAAATGAAAATGGTATGTTTTTTTTCTTTTAGTCATCAACTTTCCTTTTTGTTATTTGAATGGGAAAATGAACCGTTTTTCGTTTTCGACATTCATTTTCCTTTTCGTTATTCATTTTCCTTTTCGTTATTCATTTTCCTTTTCGTTGTTCAGTTTCCTTTTCGCTTTTCGAATAGGAAAATGAACCATTTTCCTTTTCGACATTCATTTTCCTTTTCATTATTCAGTTTCCTTTTCGCTTTTCGAATAGGAAAATGAACCATTTTCCTTTTCGACATTCATTTTCCTTTTCGTTATTCAGTTTCCTATTCGCTATCTGAATAGGAAAATGAACCATTTTCCTTTTCGTTATTCAGTTTCCTTTTCGTTATCCGACTAGGAAAATGAACCATATTTCTTTTCGACATTCATTTTCCTTTTCGTTATTCAGTTTCCTTTTCGCTTTTCGAATAGGAAAATGAACCATTTTCCTTTTCGTCATTCATTTTCCTTTTCGTTATTCAGTTTCCTTTTCGCTTTTCGAAAATAACGAAAAGGAAAATGAATGTCGAAAAGAAAAATGGTTCAGTCGAAAAGGAAAATGGTTCATTTTCCCATTCAAATAACAAAAAGTAAAGTTGATGACTAAAAGAAAAAAAACCTACCATTTTCATTTTCGAATATCGAAAAGGAAAAAACGAAAGGGAAAACAACTTGAGTTACGTTTTATTTTGTGTCCATTTTCTATGCAGGGATCAGCAGATCCGCGAAAATTTATTTTTAATTATATCAATTTCGCGAAAGTTTGTATCCGCGAATCAGTCCATTGAATACAAACCGCGAAAGTTTGCTTACGCGAATATTAATTGGTTTACAGTATCTAAGTAAAGGCTAATTTGAGAATAAGGGGGAAATCTGAATAGAGAACAATTATTTTTTGAAAACGTTCATGTCAACCCCCACAAAATTAGAAAATAAAAAAGTTGCTAAGCCCACAGCATAAAGAAGACCGATATTTATTTATTTATATATATTTATTTATATTATAAATTTTGCAATATTACATGGTGACAAATAGATAAAAAGTATCTTTATGAGGTCAAATTTGGATTCTCCGTAATTTATATCATAGTTTGTTACTTGGAAGTCAGAAAACTACCAACGGAAAAATCACTACACCAACTTACTACAAGCATATTATTTTGCAGGCTCTAGACAAAGTCGAATGTTTCTCACTAGATTTCAAATGAACTTTTCCATTTTAAATTAACACCTTTATTCTCACAATCAGACTCACCGAACTGCTTATGTGGCCACATTGAGTCAAGTGCCCATAACTTGTATTGCCATACATTAAATACTTTAGCGGATAGCTATGAGTTATTCCATTCCATAGTTTATTATTTCAAAACAAGGTTTAAATAATAAAAATCATATATATTTTCTTCATGTCCATGTAGCATGTTACATATATTGCAAGTTTATACATAAATTAGATCTGATATAATCAAGCTTCAAAAGTTGTTTCCAAATCCTTTGAGTTTTATGATAATGTACATTGCATTTGTGTTTTTAAAATAATCATGTATAAAATAAACTAATACAACCATTCATTCCAGAATGTAACAAGTAAGCTGTTACCTCATTTCTTTAGTCTTTGTAGCATGAGAGTACATGTAGAAGGTTTCCACGGGCATCGAAAGTTTTTTATCAATAACTGTTACCAGTGTTAAAAGTAATCATGAATTAAAGCTGAATATCAATTTTAGGTTTTGGTCCATTAATAAATTATAACAATATAAACATAGAAGAAAATGGATCTGATGGTACCAGTATTTGCTTGTGTAAGGTACCACATCCCTTATGTTTTTTAAATGTTAATGTCAACAATAAACTAATGCTACACAACCAAAATTTAATTGTTTTAAAATTAATTGCAAAGCTTCAATTTATGAGACAGTGCTCTCTTCATTGTTTAATTGTATAACTGCTTGTTGTGTTTGTTTGTATGTTTGCTTCTTTCATTTATGTGATGGCATCCAGTTTTATTGGTGGGGGAATACGAAGTATCCAGAGAAAACCCATGACCTGCGGTAGAAAAACCAATGTCAATTAGGATTGTAGTCGATTATACTCTGTCCTCAGTGATATTCGAACTCGCAACCTCAGTGTTAACTGACCACGTGATCAATAGCAGATGACTTAATACCTTTACCTCTCGGATCACGTTATTTATTTGATGAAATTACCAGTTAAAAACGAAATAAAGAATTTGTCTCATGGAAAAGGTGATAGACAGATGAAGAATTATAATGTTTGAATGATCAATATGACTAAAAACCATATTCATATTATTTTTATTAATAATTAAAAAACCTAATTGCACTATATTTGTCAAAATTATTTAAAACATAGTCAGTTTATTTTTTTAATACTTTTAAGCTGAATTGTTTTCCATCTCGCAACTGTAGCTTTTTTGGCAAAGTCTACTGTGAAATATTTCCGTTGATATCGAATTATCCATAATAATTTCCAAGCAACACATGCTTAGTAATGAAACTAAGAGTTTCTATATATAAGTATATTCCATGTATAACTGTCAATAATATTTTTAAATCGTTATTATAGGATTAAAAACTGGGTTTTAGGAAATTATCAATGTGTAAACTCCGGCGATTCCCTCACAAACTAAATTAAGTCCGAATTATTTTATGTCAAGTTAGTGAGGGATTCGCCGTAAGTCTACACATTGATAATTTCCTAAAACCCGCTGTTTAATCCTAATAATTCTGTGAAATAACCATTGCGATTTTTAAAACTGCAGAAACAGTATCCATCTAGACCTCAAAACATACATAGACAGGAAAGCGTAGAGATATGCAAAACATAGAACCAAAAGAATCGCGGTTCTGCAGATATTGAAAGGAAAAAAAAACAAAATGAAACACTAAATTGTATTTATATTATATTTTATTTGAAATCACAATCGATTTAATTGGAAATCATTGCGGCAGAGAAAACATTGTCCCCTCTCCCTGACGATACGCTAGGAGGGTGCCATCTTGTTTACCTCGGATACTGAAAGTAGTCTGCTCAGAGGAAATATCGATATATAAATTATCTGAGATGACGCCATTTTAGTGTTTTTATCCAATCAAGGCACTTAATATAAATAAATTACACCATGAATAGAATTATTGGAGAACATTCGGTTTAATGCAACTATTTTCTCTCTTTTAGATTGTTTAACCATAACATAAACAAAACCAAACTTAAATTTTAAAATTAATTCATCAAGTCAAGTGATCTTGTAATTTTGAAAACAGTTCAATTTCGTCATAGGACAGCAATTTGGTAACACCGTATGCGGGATAAGCTGAAATATTGTGAATAAAGTTGATAATTTTGAAATTTAAATGTCCTTGTTTTTTGTAAATACGTATGCTTATATGGGCAGCGGCGTCATATTTGTGTTGTAATTCTAAAACTGATATAGATGAAGATGTTTCTTTGGTTTCATGAATTTTCAGTTCAAAAGGTTATTGTAACGCTCTATAAATTGTGGTTGTTAATTGAAAGAACATAATCAATATATCTTTAAATGAAATTAAAGGACTTACTATCTTCTTGTCTTTACCAAGACTTTGAAGATGTTCAGTCGCATAAGAATACAGGAACGAATTGGCAAGGAGCAGGGCATAGTTTGTACATGTTGAAATTACGAAAAATGCCGAAAAACACATCCTCCGAAAGTAAAACATATGTTGTCAATCAGAATATCTAGTATACTATGAACGTGTTCCTTGCTGTAGCATAAATTGCCTTTTTTTTCGTTAGAATAAAAAACATTATTAAGTTGTTAAACCCCGCTTCGAAAAAGAGGGGGTATACTGTTTTAACCATGTCTGTGTTGCATGGAAATATTGGATAAGTTAACAGCATTTAACCTATTGTATAGGTGGTATGAAATTCTATGATAAATTTTTAATTTGAATACAAATAGTGTCACATATAACATGTAAGTATTTAAAAACTAAATTGACGTATAAATAATAACAGCAGTTATAATGTATGCTATGTTTTGTAATCGAAAGAAATGTGAAACGGACTTTGATGTGTGGATTGTCTTTTTGACAGTTTCCTCAGTGTTCGGTATTTTTTATTACCTTCCTTGAAATATATTTTTCTTCAATAATTATTCGTCATCTTGCTTCCAATTAAACCAATTTTAATGACATCCCTTTTTCGTATTATGTTCAGATTGTGGGAAGATAAAAATTTACACATACTACATTCATGGACCAAAATCTAAAAAAAATGCAAATATGGTCATGACATTCAGCCATTGATCATTATTTTTTATGTTGATAACAATTGTTTGACAACAAATTGCCCATGTCCATGATAGCAATGCTTATATTGATGAAAACCATCAAACTTCAGTTTTGTTTGCATAGAGTAAGTGTGTTGCGATATTTTTTTCCTTTAGAGTATTAAAATATAAATATTGATCTGCGATTTATACTTTTTATTAATTTTGTTTATCTAGAAATCACCTTGTAACACTGTTTTTAAAAAGTCAAATGGGGTTCATATACTGTTAATACAAATGTTTTCTTTTGGAAGTCTAAAATACTGGCTATATATGTGCTTTTGAAAATTATCTTTGTAGTGAACTTGTTCTTTCGACAATAAATCTGAACATAGGATAATAGAACCAATAGAAGTCAACTCTATAAATCAGCGTTCTCACTGTCATATGAACATATTGGAACATATTCAGCTCTAGTTATAAGGCGAACAACGGAATGTATGATATTATACCATTAGTTATCTTTGACGACATTTTATTTAAACAATTTGTTTGTAAACCTTTGTTATTTGTTGTTTCGTCAAATTTGTTTGAGGTTTTTTGTTTTGCTATTATTTTCTGTCCTGTTGAACGTTTAGTGATGGAAAAACATTTGTAAAAGTTTTACTGACTTTGAACGATCATTGTATAATTCTAACAAAGAACATATAAACAATTAAACTATTCGCATTTTGCATACTTAAAATGTTTTTGCAAATGCCTCAAAGATGTGAAAAGTCGTGTTAATTTATTTATTGATTAAACAAAATGCATATACATCTTAAATGTGTGCTACTGTTCAAATTAAAAAAACACATTTACACGTCAAATATCATTCAATGTATGTAAGAATTCATTTATACATTATTACACTGTTCAACGAGAGACGTAAAAACGACACGAACACCGTTTTCTGACACATGGCTTATTTTTTCATCAGGCATCGCAAAGTGCTCATCACATTCTATTTCAAACCTGAATAAAAAATATACAACTTAACATTAATTTCAAATCACGTTAAAATTTTAGCATAGAGCGCCCAAACATCGAGCTTTCATCCACCCTCGAAATAGAGTTCGTATTCGCTGCGTTCTACTAACAGAACACATCGACACACATGGCTTTTCAATCTCTGCGCAAAGGATTCTGGATATCCTTCGTCAACCACAATCACCTCTGCCATTCCACTGGTTGACATTGTGAGAGATATCTCACATGGCGGATACGCTTCGCGTACAAACGCAGTAATTGCAATGTAAAACTGTATCAAAAGTGTATAAATAGACTATATAAAATATAAAAGATCTTGTGTATTATTTTACAAACATCCTTCTTTGTTTACAAACGTAACGAGCAGACGACAAATGTAGTCGCGCAGTAAATGGGGAATGACGTGTGGCAGAGGTTATATCTGGGAACCAGTTATATTCTCTGTGCCTGAGAGTGATTGCTTTTCTGGATTGAAAATTAAACAATATTCTATACAAGGCAATATATAATGTTGGACAAGTACTCTTAAAAACTTCTACCGATATCAAACAAGGTATTACTTGTGTAACAAATGCTTGATTAAAAAAATCTGAGTTACATTGAAAATTTATCTGAATACCCTTAGTAACATGTGTCTAATAACATGCTGAAGTTGGCAAATATAGGTAGGAGTTATCTTCTAATTTGCTTGCTAACCGAGTGTGGAAATTAGATAACAAAAACGTTATGTTTGATTCCAGTATCATACTGGCTGTATACCACGTATTGACATTGAACAGGTTTTCGTAAAAGTTCTCTATACATGGAAACAAGTTTCCAAAAGAAAGTAAGAATAAGAATATATAATTCTACCCAGGAAAAGCGCTGATTTTCGTGGATTTTTATCAATGTTTTGATATCCTAGCAAACATTGCCGTACAGCAAAGGTCGTGGTAAAAAATAACTGAAGTAATAATAACTGAAGTTTTTGTTTATGATCGGTGAAGTTTTCAATAGTTGATCGGTGTGGAAGTACGCTCTTGTCTTTGGCGACGTAGAGTTTTGGGAAATAGAACAACAATTTGTGAAGAAGTCAGAAACAATGTAATATACGGTGAGACACATAAAAGCAGACATGCGTTGCAGTACATGTTTTATAGATAAGCATTCTTCTGTATTTTATTGTACAAATGTTATGCGACAATGGAAAATGACATCTTTCTGTTAAAAAAAGCAATAAGTTGATCGACACTGTATTAAGCTAATTACTTCCAATCATATGCTATTATCTCAGGCTCACGCATCTTTCCTCCAGTCATGGAAGAAATAATAGACATGACATTATGTTGATAGTGCTATACTTTCGTATTTAAGATTTAAGACCACTAAGATATATTTAGCCTTTGAATTTATTGTATTTACTCCCATCGTACAATGGATATAGAGGTACACCTCTTCAAACAAGCCACGCATATACTAAAGCACGGTGATAACTAGTACACAGCCAGTGAGACGTTTTACAGTAACTGGTGAATTGCATTGCACACGTGGTAATTTTTTTAGTATTTTCCTCATACATTTTGTAAACAAACTGATGTCAAGGTTTATGTATTAGCATATAAAGTAAGGTTTACCTTTGCAATAATCTGGCAACAATTATAATGATTTCCTCAACAACGAACTGTTTAGCTATGCAATCTCTGAAAGTATATAAAACCAGTAAGAGATCCTTGCAGAGTTTTCTACAAGCAAGTTAACTTTGACTAATACTAAATAAGAAATCCCAGCAGTTATTACAGTGTATGTGCACGTCCATATGGACAGTGTCAGTACAGGTCTATATGGACAGTGTCAGTACACGTCTATATGGACAGTGTCAGTACACGTCTATATGGACAGTGTCAGTACACGTTTATATGGAAAGTGTCAGTACAGGTCTATGTAGACAGTGTCATTACAGTTCTATATGGACAGTGTCAGTACAGGTTTATATGGACAGTGTCAGTACACGTCTAGATGTATAGTGTCTATATAGTCTATATTGACAGTGTCAGTACACGTCTAGATGTATAGTGTCAATACAGTCTATATGGACAGTGTCAGTACACGTCTATATGGACAGTGTCAGTACACGTCTATATGGCCTGTCAGTACAGGTCTATGTAGACAGTGTCATTACAGTTCTATATGGACAGTGTCAGTACAGGTTTATATGGACAGTGTCAGTACACGTCTAGATGTATAGTGTCTATATAGTCTACATTGACAGTGTCTGTGCACGTCTATATGGACAGTGTCAGTACAGGTCTATATAGACAGTGTCAGTACACGTCTATATGGACAGTGTCAGTACACGTCTTCATTGACAGTGTCTGTGCACGTCTATATGGACAGTGTCAGTACATGTCTATATGGAAAGTGTCGGTACACACCTGTATGGACAGTGTCAGTACATGTCTATATAGACAGTGTCAGTACACGTCTATATGGACAGTGTCAGTACACGTCTATATGGAAAGTGTCGGTACACGCCTATATGGACAGTGTCGGTACACGTCTATATGGACAGTGTCAGTACACGTCTATATGGACTGTCAGTACACGTCTATATGGACAGTGTCTGTGCACGTCTATATGGACAGTGTCAGTACAGGTCTATATGGACAGTGCCAGTACAGGTCTATATGGACAGTGTCAATACAGTCTATATGGACAGTGTCAGTACACGTCTACATTGACAGTGTCGGTACACATCTATATGGATAGGGTCAGTACAGGTCTATGTAGACAGTGTCATTACAGGTCTATATAGACAGTGTCAATACAGGTTTATATGGACTATGCCTAAACACGTCTAGATGAACACTGTCATTACACGTCTATATAGGCAGTGTCAGAACAGGTCTAGATGGACACTGTCATTACCTTTGTATATGGAGAGTGTAAGAACAGGTCTATATGGACGTTGTCAGTATAGGTCTATATAGACAGTGTCATTACAGGTCTTTATGGAAAGAATCAGTAAAGGTCTATATGGACAGTGTCAGTACACGACTATATGGACAATGTCAGTACAGGTCTATATGCACAGTGTCATTAGTCGTTTATATGGACAGTGTTAATACACGTCTAGATGGACATATCATTGCCCGTCTATATGTGCAGTGTCATTATAGATCTATATGGATAATGTCAGTACACGCCTTTATGGACAGAGTCATTTCAGGTCTATGTGGACAGTGTAAGAAAACGTTGTTTGGATAGTGTAAGTACATGTCTATATGGACAGTGTCATTTCAGGTCTATAGAGACAGAGTCAGTACAGGTCTATATGGACACTGTCATTACAGGTCTACATGGACAGTGCAAGTACAGGTCTATATGGTCCGTGTCAGTACACGTTTAAATGGACAGTGTCATTACAGGTCTATATGGACAGTGTCAGTACATGTCTATATGGACATTGTCAGTAAAGGGCTGTGTGGATATGGACAATGTCAGTCCACATCTCTCTGGATATTGGCAGTACACGTCATTTTTTCTTTTTGACTGTCAGAATACGTCTATATAAACCGTGTCAGTACACGTCTATATACCTAATACACTGATTAATCCTTAGCCAGTTTTACGCTAAATTGTTTGTTGCGTTCTAACCTTTAATCGAAAAATATTTCTTTGTTTGTAACGAACCGATTGATGTCTGGTTCGACTCCAATTGGATCGGAACTATGAAACTCTGCATGCAGATTTTAAAAGGTATAACTGTTCTCTTATGAATTGTTGATGTTGCCATTATACCAAACATTAATGACCTTACTTTTGAAAATCGGAGGTAACAGTTCTTACGTTAGAAGTTGATGGCTTCAATCAGAGATTTCAGTTGAAGTTCTCCAACAACAAAAAAATAAATACTAAGTTTTTGAACGTAAAATATGTTTTTTTTCTAATCTAGTAACATTTATTTGAACATTTAAACGCTTCCTTGCGCTAGCCTAATAAAGTTCAGAGAAAATAAGGTTTCTATCAAATTGAACTTCGTATCTATATCTAATTCACATTTCCTGTCCAATTATGCTACGTGGTAGAAATGTAATGAAGATATATGTATCGTCAATTAAAATTATGTTGAAGTTTAATAATTTTAAATTTAATCAAAAAAATACAATTGAAAAGTATCTAAATGAGGAAAATGCAACTTAAAACAAAAGCCCGTCCATTCATTATAATTTGGTTCTCGAAAAGACGATTGGGCTCTAGACCAGCAGGTTAGGCCATATCAAGGTCGCTAGGCTGTTCTCTAATTGCATCGATGGACGCCGGCTTACATCTAAATTTATACTTTTGTTTGATTTAATTGCAAAGGGTACAAAAGGGGACGACATTGGCGTCGAATACACCAGATATCTGTACATTTTACTAGATCTAGGACTTTTGCCATTAATATTCTATCTCGTTTGAAAATATGGTGGTTACAGATAGTTTTCCCAATTTTTGAATTCAGTGTACAGTGAATGTGCTACGATGATTGCTGGATACACCTGATAATGAATAGTAGTATATGATTCCTATCCCTTTTAATCAACTAACCAACTCAAATGCTACAGTAATGGAAGCTTGAGGTTTGGCATGCCATAAAACTTTGTTTAGCCGACCATTTCTTTTGAAATGCCTGTACCAAGTCAGAACCGTTGCTGTAGCTACTATATTTTTGGTTGTTAGTTCTAGAATTGCCGGTTTCTCGGACTTTGATTTGTGGATTGTCTGTTTTGACAGTTTCATTGGTGTTCAGTATTTTGTTATTACCTTCATTAATAGACTGAATTGACTAGAACATTACTTAATAGCACTGACTTTAGTATAAAATAAACAATTACCTTGAATACGCCATGAAAGGTAAAAACTTCAAATCATCTGTAGATTGTGGTTTGGGTGAATCAACAAATCGTTCAGGTATAAATTCTTCAGGTTTGTCCCAAAGTTCTTCATTATGATGAAGCCCATATATATCTATTTTGAAATAGGTTCCTTTAGGAAATGTTATACCGTCTACTTCAATATCTTCAGTGATCTGTCGGTCCGTTGTATTTGATGGTGGGTGTTTACGTAAAACTTCTTTCACGAACATCATGGTATTAAGAAGTTTTGAAAAAACGTTCCTAAAAGTTTTAATATAGTATTGATATTTATATTTTAAATAGATATATTTGATATGTTAAATCGAAATACATGTTGCGAAGCACATTAGTTAAAACAAAGTTTTTTTTAATTGTGTTTTTGTTGGTCATTTTTTGAATACGTTCTCGTTACTTGTTTTGTGTTACATGTTTAGACAATGGCTTGTTTCTCCATATTAAGTGATAATGTTCATCACGTGTTGGTATCTTCAAATTTGATCATTATGGGACTACAATATCAAGTAACATGCACGTACATGGCGTTGGAATTCAATACGTTGTAGTTAGAGCAAAACATCGAACGAAGACGTAAAGTAATTTGTTCGATGTTCATGTTTAAATACTCATTTAAGCATACAATTAGCGATGATATAGATTACATTAAAGCAACGTTTAATGAATTGTTTTAAATATCAACTGCATCTTCAGTGAATTCTGATATTTTGTATAAATCTAATAAACGGTTATAAACAAAATATTTCGTTATATCATATATTTACAGAAAAATTACAGAGGATTGTATATGTTTGTCTATGTCCGACTTTGTAATTATCCCTTGTCTTTTAGCCTCTGTTTTTCGATCTGTTTCCTTGCTACTTTTCTACAACAGCTTACACTCCTATATTTCGACAGTAAAACCACTGCCCTAGTTACCAATGTTTTAATGAATTTAAATTTCAAATTATAATATGTATAATACATTACGAAAATGTATCAGAAAATAATTTATCTGTAAGGTCTAAAATCGTTCAATTTAGTAATGGTAATTTTATTGTAACTTTGTTTGAAATGTATTTACAGACAGCTATTCGGTATATGCATTATTAATGTTTGTCGTTGGGTGATATATCATATACTCTTTTTGCATTGTCTATATCACACGCCTGAGCATATATATCGCATACCCTATATCACATCTCTGATAAAATTAACATAACATTTAAAAATCTTTATCACATATTTGGGATTGATATGGACGTTTGTGCCTATGCAATACAGTCACAGCCGGCAGTTGTAACGTGATATCAGCCCTTGTTACCAAAAACGACGGGTTGATATCAGTTACGCTAACATTAGAACGTATAGTGTTGTAAATAGTAACGTCATCGATATCAGACTGAGGTCGCGGGTGGAAAAGTGATATTGCTTTCAGACATTATGTCAGACAAATCTATTAAAATTAAAGAGGAAAGTAATTTGAGACAACGATATGATTTCTTTTGGTAAAATATACGATATATAGATAATGACATTGCATTCTTCAATATCGTCCCTTGGCTCAGTTTTCTACATTACAGCCTTCCAGAAAAGCGCTAAGTCTTATTAGTGTTAAATAGCACATGCTGTATCAACCTCCAACCTATAGCAACTTCGTTCTTTTGTTCTTGGGTTTATTTACGTTTCTTGGGTTACAGCTTGTGATATAGATTTTGACATGTAATATTTAGTACATATTAACAGTAATCAACATATATTAACAGTAGTCCTTTTTACCTCTTTTGGTTTTAGGATGTAAAACTTCATAAAAGCAGAAAGATATAAAAAATAAATAAAAATCAAAATAAAAATCAATAAAAGTTTAAATAATTCTTTTAATAAAAATAGCAACTTATTATTAATTATTTGACCCACATTGACCATCCGACAGCAGCTTTATTGATTGTTATGGGAAATCAATCTCTCAAATACGAAATTTTTGCTGCGTCATAGGTAGTCTTTTCTATGCTTGGATTTGACTTTTTCTAGACATGACTATGAGTAACTCGAAGTGTGTCTAATTAGAGGGAGGCACTGCTTACTGGATCGGAAAACCTGAGTACACCAATGATTTTTATTTGTTTTGGTCACTCACTTTGTTTTTTTTTATTTTTGTTTTGCATTGTATATGTTCGTCTATTTCTGAATTTGTAATTATCTCTTAACTTTCAGTCTTTGTTTTTCGGTCAGTTTCCTCGCTACTTTTCAACAACAGCTTACACTCTTTTGTTTCGATAGTAAAATCACTGCCCTAGTTACACATGATTTTAATGAATTTAAATTTAAAATTATAATATATTTATTTAATACATTACGAATGAATCAGATAAATAATTGATCTGTAAGGTCCAAAATTGTTCACCTTAGTAATAGTTATTTTATTGTCACTGTATTTGAACTGCATTTCGAAAACACGCGTCTTAATAATCAGCCGCATCTTCTAATTGCACATAAATTGGGATGACGAGTGCCACATCTTCTAATTGCACACAAATCTGTAAGACGCAGGCCACGTCTTCTGATTACACACAAATTTGTAAGACGAAGGCCACATCTTTTAATTGCATACAAGTTTGTAAGACGAAGACCACATCTTCTAATTGCATTTGGAAGGTGAAGCCCATCTAATTGCATACAAATTTGGAAGACGAAGGCCACATCAAATTGCACACACATTTGGCAGACATCATCTAATTGTACACAAATTTGTAAGACGAAGGTCACATCTAAATGCACACAAATTTGGAAGATGAAGGCCACATCTTCTAATTGCACACAAATTTAGATAACGAAGGCCATTAATATGTTTTCATCCTTGGTTAAAACGTTCCCAAAACTATAATAAGATTTTAGAGATCTCCTTCAGTTAAATTGAACATAAAGAGAAAAAAGGAAGACAAAAAATCACAGATGAACAAATTCTAAAATTGACATAATTGCTAGTTTAATATTTTAGGTCATCCGATGAAACGCAGATACAATTCACGGATGCGTGAAATTATCTCGACATATTAAACAAAAATAACACGATGTCATTATAATACTTACTGATGCTGGTCTGTCCTAATTTCTTTGTCATTCAACAAATCTTTTACCTCACATCTGATAATCCTTTGATAGTAAGGGTACTTGGCCAGATAAAAAAGGACCATCGTTGTTATCAAGGCAACACTCCTTGCAGCTGTAATAAGATCATTGCATTTAAAGGTAACTTGATACGTTTTATATGCAATTTTATCTTTACTGGCAGGCATTTGAAGGCTGTTTATATAAGTATAGTTAAATTATGTAGTTTGGATTAAGACAATAAAATACGAGTGTAGTCCAGACATATATCGTATATATGTGTTTCTATATATTTTTTTACATTTCATCTCACGGTCCCAAGTTCTTGTGATATGACAGAGAGAGAGACATTTTTCTTTAAAACCTCAATTTCGAACAATGTAGAAACTTGAACAAGATGACCTCTACCTAGCATAACTTCTTTTAGGTTGTTTACAATAATGATCTCCACAAAACCAATCTCTGTTGTAATAATTAACAAATGAATGTCTATTACATGTATATAAATTTAACTTACCATCTACCACTGCAATATCGGTGTCAGTAACACGTTGGTTATATTTGTTTATTACAGTATGCCTTATATCGTAGCTGTCATCGGTATTCTAAATAAAAACGTTGATGAAGACTTCAAAATTTATGCATTATACAACATTCATGTCAAATCGCTGTAGCTTTTTGGTTACCGGATATTATCAAAACAGACCTAACAGTCGGCCCACATAAATTATATTTTTGACTGACGCTCAAGTTGTTCAAAAAGTGTGAAATGCCGTTACCTTAAATACATACCAAGATACTTAACATAAGGGCAGAGGTAGGTACTAAGAAGTTATGTTGCTTTCAGATAAATCAGATATTTACTATTAAACCCTAAGTTCGTGTATCAGAACACAGTATTGCAAAATTTTATTATTTGCACTTTGATTCCTAGTCCGGCTTACCGTTGTTTCAATTAATTATATGTTTACTGCAACATCATTGGAGACTAAAAAGCAAGTATACTTCTGAGCAACAATGTCATAGTCATTGAAGTTACAGCGTAACCAGAACTAAACTAACCTACAATAATCGATACAATTGTGTGTTATATAACGCAAAAAAACTATCAAGCAAATAGTTTCCTACAAGACTTTAAAACTTACCCGAGTCTGTTGTTTAGATTCGAGCCAAACATTAGCAAGCCTTCGCATTCGTCGGACTAATAGGTAATCTTTTATGCCATACGGTGTAAGGTAATACACGAAATCAGGATACAAGTACCATTTACTAGCAAAGAAAGAAAAATATAAATGAGATTGATAACGATTGTTGTAGTATATCTCAATTTAAATATTTTTGGCAGGTCTTTAGAAATAGAAATCTGCAGAAATACACATAAAAACTTAATTAAGAATGCTCTTGAGTTTTTGTTTGTTTCACTTAGATTAAATGACCTTGATGATTAATTGATTAGTTTTGTTTAAGCTTTGTGCGTATGACATAAAGTCATTTTTTAATGTAGACGTTTAAGCAGGATGGCACAGTCAAAATACTATATCCACAATGGATCCCGTCCAGAATGTTCTAAACCACCAAGAGAACTGTCCGAACAATGGAACACTCTGCGAGATATGACCGGAGAACTTTTCTAGTACACATAATACTATGTTTGCTTAACTGGTGTTAGCGCCATTTTGAGCAATGCTTCACCAATATCGTTGATTCCCGTTTTTACTGGCAAGGAAGTCGGAAAACCGGCAAAAAACCCCGACCTTCGGCAGGAAGACTGGCAATTCTCGTCTATTAAGATTGGAGTAGAGCACTACCTGCCATCAGTGAGACTCGAACCTGCAACTTTAGTACTGATAGGTCAATAGTACCCATTCGGAGAACGAGGCCTCTGCAAGATTTTACATGTACTTATGTCTGTAAATCACTTAATATACATATAATATTTATTATTACCTATCAAATAAATTTAATACAATCGCGTGAGCTTACCATGAGTCGCAAAAATTACAACGATCTAAATTAAGAATCTAATTTTCTGAAGAACCCTGTGGAATATTTTGAACATTAACATAAAATGTAAAACTTAATTTAAAATTTTAGGCATTGATTATGTTCATTTTGTGGTGCGTATGTTTTTTTGACCATAATTTGTAATTATGTGTGTGCAACAATAATAACCAAAAACGTATATAGTGATAAAATCTATTCTGAAGTATATATGAGAGCACGCTATACAAGAAATAATTTTTTCTACAACACCCAGCCTACCCCAAAATAATATGGTTGCTCCTAAATGTGAGATACTTACTTGTTCCTAAAGTGCATGCATTTAATCCATTCTAGCTCCGTCGATAAAAATTCATCAACATTACGTCTGAAATACATGCATGTACAGTGACATTAATACGATATGGTAATTGCTAAATTTAAGTTCCTTATGCTTCCTGGAAATTTACAAATTTATAAAGTCAATAAAGTTTATAATGTCAATACGATTAAACATACAATAAACACTGAGTCAGATGGACAGGATATGTAAGCTTTGTATGAAGGAAATAGTGCGACGGATATACAGATGACGAAATGATACATTATATCATTCCTAAATAATGGATCTGTCATTACGTTGTTAATGATCATGTCCGATCCAGAATGTGTCTTCAAATTATATGCACTGATTTGCTGATGGATAAATGTAATTTAATACTTTAAAAATGAAACAAGTTAAAGTATATACTATTTAAAATAAATGTTCCTGCGAACTACAAAGCAAATTATTTTTCTAATAAAGAGAAAACGTTTTTAAACTCAAGGTAGAATAAAAAAAACCTCTCTATTTTTTTTAAAATCCCACATGAACGATATTAACTATTCATTTATTTGATGTGTATCGTATTTGTGTACGCGAGTTCAAGAAATCTTTGCAATTTCATAAATCAACATTTTATACTTACGGATTCTTCTCGGAATCAAAGGACAAGAATGTTTGTAAATGGATTTCTGCAACTAATCTAGTAAGTAGAGGAAAGAGGTTCACAGAACACCTTGTCTTTATATCTATTTTATTTTCAATTTTTTTCTAAAAAATAAGGTAAAATAATTCAAAATGTTAAACAAAATACAATGAGCAAATCTGCATAAATCTCATTTAAAGTGTTAAAGAGCTGTATCTATTTTTATTTAGTTTTTGTTAGTTTTGATTGCGCAATTGCTTAATAGCGACAATGATCGAATCAATTATCGAATTAGTAGTTCTGGAAAATAACTGTAGACAATAATAAATAAACTAAATATTTTTAGTAATAAAAATATATGTTTACTAACTATGATCGTTTCTGTCGCATTGCTAATTTTTATCCGGTAGCTAGTAAGTGACTTGCAATTAAAAAAGGGACTCATTATACGTCTTCTTTCTTTCACTGAAGCTTGATTATCAGAAGGCCCAAGTGCATTTATTGTAAATCTGCGATAGACACCGAAATATGACGAATTCCTTAAACCTGCAAAGAAAGACGATGTCTGCTAATTAGTAAAACATTGTGAATACAAAATTGCAAATTGCAATATTATAATTTTGAAATATTATACTGTAATAAGTCAAACTATAATTTGCAGTCTGTGATATAATAATAGCGAGCATCGCAGATGCGAGCTTTACGAATACATGCATGTGTGTTAAAAAGTCACTTGATCCAATATGCACAAACCCATTTCAGAAGAAAATATTGTAGACGAGCACTAAAATTAATTAAAAAGTAGACAAAACTATTTTTGATATCGATAAAATTGAAGTGTTTAATTTTTATAAAGCATCAAAAATGTCAGAAAATTTTTTTGCATTCATAGAAACGCTCATCTTTGTTTACATTGTTGTGACGTCCCCAACACATTAAAGAAGACTCCACGTCGCCAATGGAATGCAGAGGCACTGTTAGGGTGTTCTGAAGTAACGCCATGAACTATAAAATATGCGATGCTCGCATTTAGGCTGCGCCTACATTCATATTACTTACATAAGGTACCAAAGGGATAACTGTTAATATTGTGTTTAGAAGTAAATATCTATCTTGAAGAACGTTAAGATAAGATCAATCGAATTAAAATTAAAACACAACTCATGTCATTTTAGGACATTTAGAAAAAAAACATAGAATTGGAATTCTATAAATAGTCTTATATATAAACATGGTGATGCAGATGATCGGAATTTTAAAATCGCGTGACACAATCACAATCTAAACATCAAATGATGCTTTAGTGGAGGACAGTAGCAAATAACTTTGGAAAATGTTTTAGCAATCCTAAATTAATCATTGCTTTAAACTCCTCGTTTCGCTATGTTTTATATCGATCGCTTCGACCTCTTCAAAAGAGACCTATACATTATAAACATTTTCTAAATATTAAACAGCTTACAAATATCGTCTTTTTTAAGGAGAGGTCTTATTGTATCTGGATGGAAAACTCTAACAAACGGTAAAAACGGCAATATCCAAATCTTGTGCAATCTCAAAACGTTGTCTCTGCCAGGACTTAAGAACTTCTTGTCCTGAAAATAAATGTAAAACTGGCTGAAAGATCACACGGTATATAATTAATATAGCTTGTTGATATAAATGTGCAAATACAGCTGAGACCATTGTTCGGGTGGTTAACGTACTGTTGGATTATACCGTGTTGATATACTACTATATTAAATTAACAACTGTTAGCTTATCTAATCGCCATTCCAATAGGTACAAAATTAATATTACCAAAATATGTGGCATAAAATATTCAAACTGCATTCCCCAGATTTACTCTGTTGTCATAGTTATTATTAATATTTTAATTGTAAATGCATCGTATTTAATATCGCCATGCAAGTTCATGGTTAGAAAAGAAATAACTATTATTGATAATTTCAAGGAGAGAAGAATTAGATTTCACTACAGTCGCGTATCATTTTTCTATTTGTACTATTTATAATTGTACTACTAATTACAATTTCTCAAGTAGTTAAAAAAGATTACAAGGGAAAGTATGCTTCCATCGCCACCTGTTAAACATAATATGAGTTTGTTTAACAAAGTCTTTTTGTATCCATTTGACAAGCGATGTGTTTTACATGTGTTATAAGTCCCAAAGTCAGTGTGTGCGATCCACCGGCATCGTAAAACCAAACTCAATATCTTTTTAAGATTGTTTTTTAAACAAAGGCTGTGTCTTACCAAGTTGTAAAATATTGGCCTTGTATTTCTATATGAAAATAGTATGTGTTTTGACCGAATAAAATCAATCTTGAAAATGATTTAAGAAAAGAAGACAAACTTTGAACAACATATGGACAGAAACTATGACAATAGCCCACATAACGTTAAGCCAGAAGAGCTAAGCAGAAGTTTGATACGATTTCAACATGACAATTGCAAAGACCCTATAATATAGACACAGTTTAACATTTAAAAGACACAAGCCAAAACTGTCTAGGCAATCTGGCCTATCCGATGTGACCTCTTTTAACTCGGAAATTGGAAGAGATATTACCAATCGTATTAAAACTGAAGTCTGTGAAGCAAATGGAAAGTGTGCATTGTTATTTCTTTTTTAAGTTTGTGTTTTGAGTAAATATTTTCTCTGCATATATTTAGTTATTATATACTAAAATATAAAACCATACATTGTAAACAAATCAGAAGACATTTTTTTACAAAATCAAAATAGTTTGAACAATTTTGAGGAAAAAATATTTACTTTAAAACTTACCTCGTCCCGGCA
The DNA here is from genome assembly GCA_944474755.1 of Limnoperna fortunei. Lineage (NCBI taxonomy): Eukaryota > Metazoa > Mollusca > Bivalvia > Mytilida > Modiolidae > Limnoperna > Limnoperna fortunei. The sequence goes on along the minus strand of OX104123.1, from coordinate 19,365,249 downwards.
ACGATTTGAAAACAGCTAACAGTTTCCAAAAATGCACAATACATTTTCCTAGTTTATAGAACAAAATAGAACAGAATATTCCTAAAATATATAAAACTTTTCATTTAGAAATGACATTATCGATGTTGCAAGCTGATTTTGGTCTGCATGTAAAACACAGATTATAAATATCCTCTGGCATACATGAACCGGAACACTGTTCAATATTACAACTTGCAATTTTTTCATAAATTAAATGAACTAATCAACGTATACTCAAAATGTGAAATGTGACTTTTAGAAAAATTGTCAAAATTATAAATTTAAGCTAAATAATGCATGTTAGTTATGTCATTTGATCTTGTATTAGTATTAATAAAAGCAATAAAATCATATGTCCCCAATTTTTTAATAAAGATGACACCATTGTAGTTACGTCATCATTATGAATTTGAATTCATTCAAAAACGAGGCACATAAAAATGACTATGAATAAGAATAGAATCAGAAACGAAAAGCTATGGACGGCTATGACTTGGCAAAAATTCTGAAACGAGAAACATTCGGAAGGCAATGAATTAGAATAGATTCAGACACGAAATTGTTGTTCAATTGTTCTAAACCATATCTAAACTATTGCTTGACCACAAACAGTACTTTCACTAATGAATTGTTGACATCATGTCCAGAAAATTAGTTTTGATATAATGATTTATTAAAATTTTGGTAAGAAACATAATTTTTGAAACACAACAATGTATATAATTGATTCAAATTAATCATAGCATATGTATTAAAAATGTCTTATATTTCCGCTATGCCATCAGTGAGGCTTAAAACTAACAGCCCTGTCGTTGACAGACAGGTTATCAATATTATATGGCTAACTTTCCTTAACCACTAGGGCACAAAATTAGACAACTGAGGCATCAACAATGTTATGGACTGAATATTTAAATGTTCATAAGCAAAGAGATTGTTTTCTAAAAGGTTTTGTCAATTATAAGTTCAAACCGGCCAATGCACAAATGCTTATGCTCTTAAACGACAAAGCTATTAAGTAGTAATGTATATTAATGTTAAAAGAATAGACTAATGAAATTTTTTTTCGATGCATCTTAATTGGCCATATGAGTAACTTAAACGATATTAGATCTTGACAACCTCTGGTTTTATTTACATTGTGCGTCTTTTTCATCTTAAATGATTAATCGATTATGAATAAACACTATGCTATATGTACACTAAGCATCTTTTACAATTTTTAGCTATATTTAAGTTTTACTAAGGATACTATTCCTTCTTTAATAAATATACAAATAACAACACAAAAGTAATCTATTACGAAGTCCTAAGCACATTGTTTCTTCCATTACCCTGCTTATGAATATCCTATAGTTTAAAAATATGATTGCAGAAAGTTTTTTTCAATTTTTTTAATACAGTACATAGTGACTGTACTACAATGATCATTGAATACACCTATTACTGACTAATGGTGTATGATTCCCAACCTTTATATCAACTCACATAATACAGTAATGGAAGCGGGTACCAATCTTTTATTTCTACATGCTTTTACCAAGTCCTGATCATTGCTATAGTTGCTTCATTTTTGGCTATTGGTTCTCAAGACGGCCGGTTTTTCTGACTGATTGTGGATTGCATTTGTTTACAGTTTCCTTGTTTTTTGGTATTTTGTTATTAACTTCAATTAAGTTCGAGATAAAGCTTTAAGCTTCGTGTAATCTTTCAAACTTGATTATATGATTTTTCGATACTCTTACTTGGTTCCTTTTCCTTATTTTCTTTGTTTGTTTCCTGTAATTAACTAGTCTATTGCGTCTACACTTATTATGATTAAAGATGGTTCTATGCATTAAATACCCTCTATCTATGACAACAAATCGACGATAAATATAATTTGTGCAATATTGTTCACGAAAATGTTAATGTGTAAAATAAAAAACTCTTATGATTACATTAATTTTCAATTTGAAATAAAGAAAAAAATTACATTTTATATATTAAGTGCTGATTTGTGGATCGTTGTAAAACAACAAATAACAATATATCACACAATATAGATTACACAAGTATTTAACTGTAAAAAATCTGTTGAAAACAGTGTTTTACACTTTTTAAACACATTTAATTCTATTGTTCCCGAAGATAAGTTGGACCATTTTCAAGGAAGCAATTATTCAATCGCCTAAAGACATGGTCATACCTTCACACGGAAGTAATTGTTATCATTTTATGTTAACTAACTTCTTCATAAGCGGCCAGTAACACAATATATAATTTCAAATTTGAATTATTTTTCAAACGTTTAAATTTATATGTCTGTTATTACAATTTTGCAAATGTCAAAATGCTTATTTTTTACTTTGAAGTTTTAAATATTAGCAATAGAATTTTCTTTTATTAATAATATCAATAAATAATTGCGAAACTAAATTTGATTTACCTAGTTACCTTTAAAACGTTTTTCATTTTAATTGTTATTCTGATAAGTTTTTTTATTTTGTTAAAATTTATTTGTGAAAATATAATTTTGAGTCAATCGACCGTGTTGTTTGAAGACCACCGGTAAAAGTAAATTCCCTTAAATTTCAAACAGATCTCTTCAGTCAGGGGTAGATTAAAACTTGACAAAAATACAATCATTCTAACAACCTAACAAAAGCAGATTACAGAAAGCAGGGATTCAACACTAAACAACTGGTGATTGGTTGGTTATGAATAAAACAATTGCTCCATATTAATACATTTTAAACAATTCCAAACGTCTAATTTAAACTGGTTCTTAAAATATAGTAACAATTTTTTAATTAAGAAAACAGATTTTATATGAGATGACAGTTATTGTATAATTTATACACATTTAAATAATGTTAGCGTATTTTTTAAACCGGTTATTTTCTAAATATGTTATTGAAATATGCTTTTATCTTAAAACGTCTATCTTGATGTCACACAGATAGGAGTATTTTGGTGATGTCACCACAGATAATGTTTACGACAATTAGTTAATAAAGCGCGTTTAAATTCGTAATGAGCCTATGGCATGGACTTATCTACACACGGACGTTATTACTATAATCAAAAATTCATGCATCATTACAGTAACATAATTATTTGAAATATTGTAAACGTCATATTTATGCACCAAATTTTTCCTATACCGTAACAGTTTCATAAGATTTTACTAAGTAACCTTTGCATGCTTTATTATTATTGTATTGCCTGTTAAGCTGCTCAGATAGGTAGACAATTATTATTGTTATCCTCCCCAATAGCTATATTATTATACATAAACAATAATAAAATAATGTCCAAAACAATATATGACGTTAAGCAACTATTAAATCAACTTTTTAAAATATCAGTATCAGACCTTAAAATTAGGATTTCTCGCTTGTTAAGCGGCAAAAAAGCAATAAAAGCATGGCAATTCAATTGCAGTTAACTGGATACGTGGGAACAAATTGTCAAATTATTTAACGTTAAATAACGTTCAGACCTCAGAGTAAATTATGTTTCGTTTTCCGGTTTATGTATGCCAGTGGATATAAACTACATGGCACAACATATTTTTGTAGAGACCAAGACCAGTTACAACAAAAACCATGCTAACTTTCAATATCTTTTATTTTATGTTAGAAATATTATGTTGTATTCTAGTCTATAAATTAGGAAAATTTTTAATATATTTTTTCAAACTTTTAATATTTTTGAAGTCAGTACCAGAAGCACCAGAGAAAACTTCCTCAAAGGTAAGTTATTAAAATACATTTGATACCTATATAACTGCTGAAAAACATCATGTTATGCCCTTAAAGGCACCAAGATGAACGAGAATATTTTAGTTGATTAATCACTCTACAAGTATTTCAGGTGCTTTATTTATTGTGCGACACAGTTCACAAATAATAGATGAATTGGGGGCAAATTCGAGAAAGAAAACAATGTATTTTTTTTTACTTTTCAACAAAAGAAAAGATCATGTAATGTTCATAAAAAGAAATATAGAAAAAGAGCAGCCCAGTGCAATAACATATTTTAGTATTCGTTATTACTATAAAACGAAAAAGTAACCCTGCAGAATACCGCTTATTTTAACAAAAAACCGTTATAAATATGTAGACCATCAAGATACACAATTTTTATAACTAAATTTTGACAGTTTCCGTTGTGTTTCTTATTACCTGTTATTATTTCGTTGGCATCGTCTGAACGTCGAAATATTTGACCGTTTGTTTATGGATATATTTGATATTAGTGTATTGAAAATAATTGTTTTTATTTTGGGTTCAATGATTTTAACTGAAATCGAACTGTTGATATGCAAAATATGGTAATTATGTTTTAGCAGCGGTACAATTATCAATGAACTAGGTTTGTCATAAAAAACGTGTACAATTATAAATATCTTATTTGTCTCTAGATTTAAATATTATATAGCGTATAATTTCATGCCTGGCGTAGGACAATATTATTAATTAATATTTTGGAGAAATTAAATGTGTCTAAACCCTGTCACATGACATGCTGTATTTGAAAATTTGAAAAAGGCTGATAGAAAAGTGATGTTGCACGATTATATTTAAAAAACATGAAATTGCACGGCTATTTGTACATTTCAAAAACCGGCCAAACAACAAGAGCCAAAAGTCAAGGGATAGTTACACATTCGGAAATAGACAAATATACATAACGCAAATACAAAAGGCACAAAATCAGAAAGAGAGTAACCTTAACCCAATAAAAACCATGGGTGTACTCAGGTGCTCCGGACGAGTAAGAAGTGTCTGCCTCTAATAAGACACCCGTCGACTTACTCATTGTCATGTCTAAGGAAAAGTAAAATCCAGGAATAGGAAGCACTACCCATGCGAAAATGTCAGATCGTATTTGAGACACTAATATAATATTAATCAGATAGGACAACAGTGCTTAGTCTTATATCCCATAGCGATCAATTAAGTCATGTTGACGACCATCGAACTTCCGGAGAGATAACATCAACCTAGGTACAAGAAACCCTCGTTTGAGTAGTTTAGCAGTCAACAGAGGTGATCGGTCTAGAATTCTCCTTTAAACAACAAATCTGAATTGACTTCTGTCTTTTTCCGGTTTGAAAGTGAGGAAAGTATTCTGAGAAATTTGAAACATTTTCATTTAGTGCTTGTTTAATGTAAATATATCTTTTGAATTGAAAGTTTTCGTAATTTCGGCTAATATTGAAATATTGAAATGCGAAATTTTCATACATGAAACAACAAATCATCAAAATTGTAAACCAATCAAAAGAAACATTTAACTAATGTCCTTTAAATACAAGTAAATATACATGTGCATTAAAATATCAATAAATAGTATAACAATTGTATCCTTTAAATACGGCCTATATGAAAATATTGACAGGAGATAACATATTGACATGCAACTTCGTTGTCAGTCAATATTTTCTCATTAGATTAATTCAATATCAGTTATGTCTTATACTTTTGTAAACAGTTTTCCGCAATGAATTGTACTTATTTTGAAGCATTTTACACTATCTTTGTGCCACGGGCCAATTTTGGGCCATTTATTTTATAATACGTTCAATGCCATTGTGCTAATTTCGGGACTATGTTACGTTGATAACGCTAGGTAATTCTCGTCTATGAATTAAATGAATTTTCGTTTTCTTTTGCTGCTTATAAACTGCGGAAGAATCTACATATCACGCTACTTATTTGTTTTTGTGTTATCTGATAATGTTCTCTAAATATATAGGACATTTTTAATGTGCATAACTTTTCATAAACATGTTTATTTACTTTTTCGCTTTTTCGTTTTTAATTTGTTTATTACCCATTTGCGTGTTCAATGCAAAGGTTTAGCGTTATCGACATTTAGCTAAGAATTCAGCTTAAATAGGGAGTCGTCCATGTTTAAGGCTTTACTGTTATTTGAAGGTGAAGAACTAGAATAAAAGCGCTGCTCGTTTGCTTATTACCTTTTTGTGTATATAAAAGGACTCTGTGTCAAGAATAAATACACCATATCCCTTCATTGTTATTTCATTCGGTTGAATGGGTTTTAATTATAAACTATGAATAGTTTTAGGTGTTTAATATAAATACTGACGTAGCTTTTGCTAAATTACACTTTAGAAATGATAAATAAATTAAATAACACAATATACCATAAAATACAAAATATGTTATGGCTGCACCAAAATATGATATGCAATGCAGTTTTTGTGAGACCAAGACCACACCAGCGGCATGCTGTCCTAGTGCAATAACGGTGTCTTTTGCCAAACCCCGTCCTGTCGGAGCATATACAACACTTTACAAGCAGGAAGTTTTCTTATTGAAATCCGTCGGTTTCGATTCGGTCTTTTCTTGACATTATTATCCACTCGAGATGGTCTGCTGCTATTACACTTTGCAAAAACTGCAGCCTGGTTTTCAAAGGTCTTTCACACGAGTGTTTAGTATACAAAATTTATGCATTTATTAGAAATCTTTGCAGAAGATTAAACACTACCTTTTTCCAGACCTTTTTCTGTCATCATAATAGTACGTTAACATGGCATCGGCCAGGTCAACCCCATCCATACATTTATTATAGAAATTGACACCATTTTGTTTCCCTGATGGTTATTAATTGCGGACATTTGTGTCGACAGGAGTCTTACAAACATTTTCCTACCGATTTGTCTATACCTACAAAGTAGTAGCTGATCCTGCGTTGGATAAACGTGTTCATTTTCACGTAGATTTGCGTTCTTTATTACATTTGGCATTGCGCGATTGACCCTCATATATCCCATCAAATATGTTCTTGCAAGAAGTAACCCCCTGGCTAACTTTATTGAAGTAAAGAAATCGTCGAAAACTACGTGATAATACTTAATTAGCAAGAGTGAACATTGAAAAATGGTATTAATAACGTAAGATCTTTGCGTAGTGTCAGGCGTAGTTGAATCATATCTGCTACCTCTATAGACATGATATGAAATATAAAACCCGTCACAGATTCAGTGGTTAACCACAATTTTAAATTTAGCAGCTTTTGATGGATATTCTGAAGTATTGCAGTTCACATCTAGTACCTATCAGACTTTCATCCACTGACAAAATTTGTTCTGGAACATAGTGTCTTTGATTCTGTATTTAAAAGATCAACCATACAGTGAAATTTGTCAGTTGGTGAATAGTTATCATCATGACGAGCAGAAATTACATTATTATTACTAAATGAAAGAATTTAAGAAGGTTTTGAAAACGGTTCCTACTGAATATCTTTTGATATCTTTTGACTTATTAACACGGAATTCCAATATTAACTTAAAGAAAGTTTTCTAATCACACCCGTGTTTAAAATTACGGATAGAAACGCTTTCATTTGTGATAAAGTTGTTTGTCCGATTTTATTCCACTCGTGAAGTCTTGAAAACCGCCCATTTCTGTCTCTAGATGAAATAAAATCACTGGCGTACTTGCAATGATAAAAACCTAAACTGCATTCATGCCAAACTTTATGATGAGAGATTAAAACCACTTTGTAAAATGTATGTACTATGTGTACAGCCGTTTGATTTTGAAGGGGAGATTGTCTTGGAAGAATCGTTTTAATCCGAATATTCTACTATGCCCATGATTCCATTATTTATTTTCTTCACGCATTCTGAATCAAAATATTCATTTCCAAAGTAGCCCTTTTTGAGTGAAGAACGAACGAAACTTAAGCAATAAATATCGAATGTTGAACATGTTACTTTTGATAAAGACTTTACCAAGGCAAGTATATGTTGAGTCCGAAAGAAAACCTGATATATTAAGCCGTGATAAAGTTTGTATTTAAATTGTTCGATACATTGTACTTTTTCTATCGGTAATTTGCCTAAAAATCCAATAAATGCTATTACATTGTTACTGACTTTATTTGCCTACTTACCGGATAATTATAGGTTAATACATGGGCTAATTAATATCGGTTTGGGTATCAATTCGAGGCACAGATATCAGCCCGAGACTTATTTCTGGTAATATTCAACATGCAAAAACCTTTTCATTTTAGCCGTAAGTGTCTGATAATCGGTGATAAATGCCAGCAATATATTACTGACTTTATCAACGATATACATCAAAATTGCCGAAAAAATAATCTTTTTCTGCTTTTTTCTGAAGATCATAATATTTCTTTTCACAAAACCAGAATCAAATCAAGCTGTCCCCGCTCCATCGAAATAGAATGGTCTTTCCATATAATAAGCCTCTTCTTTGCGGCTGGAGTTTATTGTATTGATTCAGACAACCGGATTTAATGCAGTTTAAAGAAGTGAATCATGCATACGGACGAAAATATTATTAAAACACATGCAATTATAAAATGTGTATTTGAGTTGGCTAAATTGAAGTTAAAGCTGCGATAATTTTTATAAAAAAATGTTTCTTGGGCTTTTTGGTGAATAGCCTACCTGTTAGTCTCTTGTACGATTCTCTGAAAAAATTCAAATGTAAATAGGATGTAGAAGTATGTAATAGGTTTGTTATTGGCTGGTGGAATTTCCTTCACTCCAATTCTGATTCTGAATTTACACCTGCCTCTAGATCAAAATCGTCCTCGCTTGTTTCATATTCTTAAGAATTTGTAGCTGAAACGTCGCTCATTTTTGCAAAGATGCAATTAGACGCAAATAACGTCATATACACGTATTGCGCAATTTTTTAAAGTAAGTTATAGAACAAACGCCGGACATTATTAGAGTAATATACATATAACTTAATTTTCCCCCACCAATGATCGTGACCGCGAACTCCGTTTAGACACTATTGTCACACATAACAAGGAAAACCTTGTCTTATTACAAAAGCGCAATTTTTGATTAAAACACTTCCTTGTTATAACATTTTCAGACTTTTAAATACATTTGCACAATTTTTATATGTACTTTATTCACGAAATTTTAAATGTTTTACCTGGTTTGTCTTAAACTTATTAAAATTAAACCTTTCAATTCTCCTCCTCCTTTACAGGCAGCGTTATGACAAAAAGGAGGAGCAAGTGAAAGATTTATTTTACTTTAATTTTCACTTTCACTTTATTTTGTTGTTAAAATGTTGTTTTTTTCAATAAAAATGATATCTTGGAATATATTTCGAGGTTTTGCAAAATAGTTTGTTCATATTTGTCGTTAGGCCAGCTGAACACTGTCATTCAGCTAGTTTAACAAAACTGCGCTTTTGTAATTAAACATTATTTGATTAAAACGTAAGGCAAAAAGTCCAAGAACAAAAATAATCACAAAATATGACAAATATGTTTGTGCCGTAATTTATATAATGCTACAGTTTAATTACTATATATGATACCTTTAGTATGCGTTTCTATTTTCTTGGTACATATTTTTTTCTACAACACATGCACGTTTGAAAATTATACTTTTATACGACATCGCCTAGCTGTACATTTAATATCATACGGACTGATTTATTTCAATTCAATCTATTTTTGACGCCAGTGAACACAATCGCCATTCACAATAACGTAAAAAACATTCATGGCATAGAACGTAGATGTTGATTGAATACTTATGGCACTGAAGTGGTTAAGTAAAAATTAATATTTGAAAATATCATACCTTATAGAGAGCACAGCTCGCAGCGGACAGCGAAGCTGCCAGCGAAGAGCGGTGAGCTCTACGGCAATTACGTGTCATGTGATCAAAATGAAATCACGTGATCAAAATCTGCTTAATGCTGATATTGATTTTTTTTCGTCCGGAAGTTGATATCGTCAAAAAACTGGAACAAAGTGAATGAAGAAGCACTCAATTTAATTTTAAAGAAAGACTTAAAAATAAATTTGACAACGATAAAAGTTAATGTTATATTTAAAAATGACAACAAAAATTTCATACTATTTTTTTCAATCTCTAAATCGATCTTTAAAAACTGACAATTAAATTACATTTCATGTGACGTCACCATTACAAAGAAAGACGTCACGTGACCACTGGAATTTAGAGGAACATTTAGGGTGTTCGGAAGTAACGTCAATTATGAAATGCACATTATATATTGATAATAAAAGACTAAATTGTCTGTGCTCGCATTTTGGCAATGCCTACTCCATATTAACTATATATTAACAAATATGGCACTGTTCATATACTTGTGCTAAAAATCTTGTATAGCAGGACAATATAGTCAATATTAAAAATTTAATATAACTTTTGTTAGATCGTTCATAAAAACCCTAATCTCAGTAAAATATTACCTTTCTTAGTCTTACCAAACTGAATGTTATCAAGATTCCAATGCAATTGTATTTCATAATAACCAGATTCACAATTATATATTTATGGATATATCTGGAAAACTAATTTTGCAATTGCTTCTTTTAGAACCCGATGTTAGCAGGTGGCGCCTCGGAAAAACATTTCAAATTACACAAAATATGGATATTACCGTTTTTACCGTTTGTTAGAGTTTATCATCCAGATAGTATAAAACCTCTCTTGAAGAAAGACGGTAAGATTTTTTGATTACTAGTATGTATAAAACATGAATAATGAATAGAAATGTGGGCACACTAAATCTGCATGTAACTCCCATAAACTGGTCCGCGCAATCATCTATTTTGAAACAATGCGAAAACAGGTTCGATACCTTTTGACTAAAGCCGTTGACTTAACGATTATTTAACGTTTACACACAACTGATCTTAGTGCCGATACCTGTTAACTAATGTCTCCAGCCGTGATTACCTTTTGTTGTTTATAGTTTATCATACATATACTGTTAAACCTCTCTGGAAGGAAGACGGGAAGATTTTGATTATGTATAATTCATAGCAATGTGGGTACACTAAATTTGCATGTACCTGCCATAAGCTGGTCCGCGCAATCATCTATTCCCAAGCAATGCGGAAACAGGCTCGATACCTATTGACTAATGTCTTAAGCCGTTGTCTTTACGATTGGTCAACGGTTACAGACAAATGAACTTATTGAGTTTAGAATGCTATTGAAAAAGATACAAAAACATAAAAAAAACTCCTCTTACACGGCGAAAACCTAACTAGCACGGCAATATTTGATAAAGATCTATCTCCCTAAATACAACAATGATTATCTACATATTGACTATTTACCATATTTTTGACACATTACCTACTTTGTAATATACATCTAATGAATTTGTCATTTAATATTAAATGTTTTACTCACTTCGCAGTTTTTGTAATAACGTCAATACCTACAATACTGTTTTGCAGGTTTGAGGAACTCTTCATACTTTGGTGTGTTACACAGGTTAACTCTAAACTACAACAGTCTAGTGGCTTGTGATGATAAAGTTTTAGTTAAGGAACAAAGACGAATAATGTGTCCATTTTTTAATCGCAAGTCACTTATTAATTATCATATCGAAATAAGCAGTGCAACAGAAACACTGCTTGTGAGTATACATTTATTTACCTAAATGTTTTTTTAAAAATAAATATAAATCCGGTTTTCAGCGACAATGAAGTAATAACTTTTATTCACATGAAGAAAATCAACTCTGAGGTTGCAAGTTCAAGCATGATTGTGATTAAAATGCTGTATAATACAACCTTAATTGAAACAGATTTCAAATTTTTAAGTTAGAAGTCAGTGTTTTATTATCTGAATGCTAAACATAAAATAGAAAAACTTAAACAATGGGATGCAAACACACTCTATCTTATATGACTAAGCTATTTGTTGATCCCTGCTTTGATTACAAAGGATGTTATACACAGGGTCGTAATTTTCCAGTCAATGTTCTCTTTAAGTGATATTGATTTAGGTGGATGCTATGTCTAATGCAAACTGCATAACCACAACCAATTGATGTGGTGTCCTAGTCAAATGTCTTTAGCATTTTTGTATAAGGGTTGCAATATTGTTATGTTTCATTTCTGTTTGTAGGCACTGACAATTGTATTTTTGTACTATAATTGGTGGTTAAATGAATGAAAACAACTCTATTTTATTCTGAAATGCAAAAAACACTAGTATTCATTTTATATGGCTCTACTGACATTCTTACTTTCGAGTGTCTCATCCACACATACACACTTATTTATATGCACCTTACATTTACATTTATGGTCTTTCAAATATATATATTAACTTATAAATAAGAACTTTTGATATTTTGAAATGCATTTTAACATGGTTATGTCATTTACTAGGAAAACGTCGAGAAAAGGCTACAGATGAAGAAAAGGTGTTCTGTGAACGTGCTTCCTCTTCTTACTAGATTGTTGGTGGAAATTCATTTAAAAATTTTTGTATCATTTGATCCCCACAAAAATGTGTAAGTTTATAAACCGACAAACAAAAAATACAAAACTAAGCGGAAATATAAATGTTTTTGAAGAATGTTCTTATGGTTTCAAAATGTTTAAACATATAAACTCTTCCAAAACGAAAGCTCACATGTGAAGAAATAATATATTGTTAAAATATTTAAAATATTTATAATTTTTAAAGATTTCAATAACATCACACAGAAATAAGCAGCCCATTACATTACATTGAGACTCTGGTGGACAAGCTTTAAAGTTTATTAAAATGTCAAATTTATGATATTAGTCCACAGTGTTCAGATAAGAAAAACAACAGAGCATGAATTTTACATGAGATTTCAAATAATTATTTACATATTGCAGACGTAATGTTGACGAATTTATATCAGCAGAGCTTGAGTATACTAAACTTAGACACTACAGGAACAAGTAAGTGTTTAAATTATTTTTACCTCACATGACTGATAGATAAGGTAATGCAAACAAGTATTTGTTAACGATATATCGATAATTAATATAGTTGTTTGTAATTGTACATTTATGATTGTATCAATATTTTGAAATAAATTTTGGTGTGGGCTTGATGGACCAGTACAGTGTAGTTAGTCGGTAGGAAAACTGACAACACATGTCAATTAAGATTGGAGTCGAGCAAACCTTGCCCGAAATCAGACTCAAAGCCGCTACATCACAATGGACAGACACCTATAATGTATATTATCTTATAATATATTTATTTCAATCTTGACAGATGCTCGCGTTTTTAAAAATATGAGTACTTAATTGGTCCCGATGCTCAGCACATTCGTCCACTTGTTGCGGATATGGGATACTCATCTGATGGGAGCTGTTATCTTATAATACAGAAGGGTACCGGAGACATAGTTGGAATCGCAGTTAGAGAGTGCCACTCTCGTTGTACGTGTGCGTTAGAGACCTGATATGCAAAAAAGGCAAATTAAACTGTTGATGGTAGACACCTCTTCACAAAGTAACTCCGTGTCCCAACTCCTTATAATTGTCTCTAGCGAAAGCCACAGTTATAATATCTAATCTCCATAATGGATTTGTTAATACATTATTTTTCGTCATCATATGGCTCAAATCCTGCTATCATTATTTGATGTAACTGTTCAATCAAAAAATGAGAATATGTAATGTTGAGTTTTTTGACAAACCGGTTTTATGTAATATGAACGAGCAAAATATGTATACTAAAAGATGTCAAGAAGTATTCAAGACAATAATTTAAGAACAGACAAAACTATGGTTACACAAAATAGAACACAACATCAAATCCAACAACACACTACACAAAAGTCAGAAACTGAGTGAAACGAACCACACTAAAAACCGGGGTGATTTCGGGGTTTTCCTGCTGCTCAGCGGCATAATTAGTAATATCCAAGGGTAGTCATAATATAGTTACACAGACGGAAAGTAATCACGACATGCGGAACTAATCAATAGTCAATTGTGATACATATATTCCGGTAGGTTTCTGTCAGCAGACGCCCTTTAATGAGGTCCGGCAGCACTGTGGGTCGGTAACTAGAACGCCTCCTAAAATGTCCGAGCAGGTTGGTATCATTGTGGGTCGGAACCAGAACGCCCCCATAATGATCCGAGCAGCTTGGCATCACCGTGGGTCGGTACCAGAACGCCTCCCATAATGATCCGAGCAGCAGAGCTATATTATCTTAATTCAAGGGAGGAATGGTGTAAGATATTTCTTTTTGTGTATGTAAATATATGTATCTCATTTATTATTATTGTATTCTTATCAGAAAATGGTACTTGCATCCAGATTTCGTATATTACCTGACACCATATGGCATTAAAGATTTCATTTTAGTGCGACGACTACGAAGTCTTGTTAAAAGTTGGCTAATGTCTAAACAACAAAATCAGGTAACATTTAATTGAGTTTAGAAAACATCCACGTAGATTCTGAGTTGAAATCTAGAACTACGAACCGAGTGTATGTATATTTCCTGATTCCACTGTAACTTTATTTTCTAACGTACCGTTGTGCGAAAGAATGAAAAGCTTTATGTAATAATTTTGCTAATTTGGTCGCTAGTAATAAAACGTTTTCTTGTTTGTCTGAATGTGGTTTAACAACACTTTCAGCAATTTTTAGTAATATCATGACGTCCAGCTTTTACTGGGGGAAGAAACCATAGTACCTAGAGAAAACCTGGCAACCATTGTCCATTATAATTTAAGCCGAGCGCACCTTGTCCGAGTGAGACAAGAACCCGCAAATTCAATGTTGACAGACCACGTGATCAATACGAACTATCTTAACCACTAGGACATTGAGGCCCCCATAAAAAGTCCTCTTATCTGTACTGAAAAAGCAGGAACGGAGATTTAACATATCATTACTCAGTTGCAAAAATGAGTGCTTATACTAGGCATCGGGTTCAACATTTAAAATTTGATTGGTTTATTGTCGCATTTTTTTTAGAAGCAAATATCTAATTTAAAAAATATCACGGCTCAATATTTATCTTAGTCTAGTATTGGCAAACGTGGTTCGGGAATTTTTTTTTTAAACTTACATTGAGCGTCGAGCACTTTTTACTCAAATCACCAAATTTTTTTTGTTGACGTCTGTAGTACTACAAATAAAAAACACATGTTAAACTACTTATTATCAACTTAAGATAATAAAACGAAAGCTATATGTGGTACATTTAATGTATGAAATTCTGCCATTATCTATCTTAATAGATAATAACGTTACGAAAAATTTACATTTTTTTTTCCAGAATACTAATGGCAGTTACGATATAATAGATGAACTACTGAACAAATCTCACCAAAACATTTCCGACAACGCTACTACTATGGTCACTAGTAAGTTATCAGAGGCAAACATTGATTCTCACTTTTTTATTTGTTTTCTCCTTATAATACTACAGTATATGAAACAAAAAGACTTAAAAATTCCCAGACGAAAGTCATGAAAGTATAAAGAATAATGTCATTCATTTTTTGTTGTAGCTACAAGGAATGTTGTGTCGACAACAACAATGTGCCTTTTATATTTGGCCAAATACCCGCTGTATCAAAGGGTTATCAGACGTGAAGTGAAAGTCCTGTTTAATGGCAAGAACATCAGAACGGATCTGCGGGAGTAAGCATTATAACATTTTGTTACTTTTGATGGTGCAATATTATGCGATTTTAACTTGCATCTACATGTAAATATATCGTTCTAAATATCAAATCTGACAATGTTATCTATGGTCATATCATTCAAATGTTATGTCAACAGATATGAGGTAATGATTATTATAACACTTAATGCAAAAATGCTGTAATTGTATAAAACAGTGATCATGTGTTAATTTCTCATTATTCTGATTTTAGCTATACCCTATTACGCATCGGATGTCTAATTCTCCTCTCAATGGGGGCCTAAAAGTCATCCGCTCAGGCCAGAAAATTTCGATCAAGAAATTATCACCATTTTGCCCTCCAGCGTGTAAAACATTACAGATACATGAAAATGTTCAATTATTATTTTAAAAAGCTAATAGACTAATAAGCATTTTCCATAGATCATATATTGCATTTCAGTATCTAAATAATTGTTTACAGTGGGTAAATGATCGTTTGATCCTCGTAAGTTAGCCGACAATCAATATAATGTAAAACATTCCCCCCTGAACTCAGGTGTTCGGGTAGATTATTACTTGAAGAAACCAATTATTCTAAGAACACGTTTTCTTATCGTCAACTAATATATTACCAGATATCTCCACCTTTAACAGAAAACCTCTACCTTCTAAAAACTATCGTATTTTTATTTCTGCAGTACCCATATTTGTTTTTATGTTGTGTTTTTCTGAGAAACATTATTTAAAATCTTGACTAACAATAAAAACAGCTATTTTATTATACATTGCTGCTAAACACAAGCTGTTCCAGGAACCTCATAGGTATGTGAATGAGTGAACACCTCCTATAATTATGAATCAGTGAATGACGTATTGAATACTTCCGGATTTAAACATTAAGGTTTATCCAAGACCGTGCGTGAATACGCTGTGTTAAAATTCTTAAACAACTCTATAAATATCCATTGTTTACTAAGTACCTTAAAATAGTTTTGCCAACACATTAAAACTGGACTTTATGTTTTCATGGGTAAAGAAATACAGGGGAGTAACATGAAACCTTCAAACTTTGTTACGTATCTATGATGAACAAAACCAGAACATTTCTGTTTTTGTTCTATAAGAAAAGACATAACTCGTAGTTATCGATCGCTCAATACAATATAATTGAATACAAAGGCTAGACTGATGGCAGAGTGTGAGGTTAAAACATTACTGAAGTTCTTTATTAGTATGACAGGATGTATATAACTGTATTGTATATGATAGCATGACTCTATGATAATAGATTAGTTCAACATTTTAGATTTATAAGATAATAAATGTTAATATACTATCGTATTTAACTGTTAAAGAGCAAAACAAACGTTTTACAAACAAATAGAAACGTAAATTATTCACCGTTTGTTGATGAGTACAATATCATTTCTTCCATGAGTTTTTTTATCGTCCTAGACTTCATACCTTTACCACTTCGTTCAAGAGTAGTTTCCCAGTGCACCACTAAATCATCATCTTATATATTGATGGCACAACAGATATTTTTGTATTAAATATTGTTGATCTATAGACATAAAAAATTTAGTAAAACAAATGGTATGCAATTATGTTTAGATATGTATTCCAGTATTACCTACATTGACAAAATAATGAAAAAACAAACGTATATTAACTTTTAGTGAAGATTTTTCCAAACTTCTCAATACAATGATGTTCTTAAAAGAGGTGTTACGCTTCCACCCACCATTAAATTATACAGAACGACAGATCACTGAGGATGTCGAAGTAGACGGTATAACATTTCCTAAAGGGACGTATTTCCACATTGACATATACGGGCTTCATCATAATGAAGCTTTATGGGATAAACCGAACGAATTTATACCTGAACGATTCGCTAATGCACCAAAACCGCACACAACAGATGGTATGACGTTCTTACCATTCATGGCATATTCAAGGTAACTATTTTTTGAAACTTTATAACCAGAACAAATTTTTCAATATCCGAGTGTAATGAAAAATTATTTCTGTCAATTACATTTATAAACTGTTGCTAAATTCAAATAATGTCTTCTGTTAAAGTCGCATGACACAATTTTAGATTTTGAAATTGTTAACCTGTCTCTGTTAAAGTTTATTTCTTTAATGCGAACTATGTCAGGGACCCCAGTGTTTTGGATCTAGACCACATGTACATTGAGCCATAAGAACTACATCTCTAGTTCAAAGTCCCAACCAAAACCCGCAGCCACACCTTAGTGGCCCCAAAGACCTACAACCAGAGTCTGAAAACATACACCGATGCCCAAACTCCTATAACAAGATCTTCAAGCTATATCTCCGGAGCCCAGATATTAAATAAAGGTGAAGTGTACAGATTGTTTTATGTCCCAAATTGTTGGTTCATACGACCTCAACATGTGTCACATTTGTGGTCTGTAGTATTTAAAGCATTTCACAGTAGAATCTTGATTCCAATATATAGATCTGAAGTTTAGTGTGCGGACTTTAATTCCCTAATGATTGAAATTGTTAGTTCCTTATTTCTGATATGTTTGATTAGGGTCTTTGAGTTACAAATAAAAAATACTATAAAGCTAAAAATATCAATATTTGTTCTCTTACACTAGTTTAAGAATGTCAATGTGTAAGATTAAGATAATCATAATTTAATTTGAAAACATACAATTTTTATTAATTCATTTTAAAAACGTCATGTAAAATCTCTGATTGGCGTGTCTACGTTCTAACATACAAAGTAACAGGTATACGGTACAACTCAATATGTATGTATGGTACAAGACAAATATCAGGAGTACGAGATACACCTTATTCATTAATTTCATTGGTAAATTGTATCTAAAGACACTCTTGCTGTTTTTGATGCTATTGCTATAATTCTAGAGCGTAAAATATCTGATGGAGTGTTAAATTTAGCCACTTTTTATCCATGTTTGGGTAGATTTTAGCTGTCAGGAAGCTTTCAGAAAATCTCTGAAACATCTCTTGCTTGTATCTTTTTAATGTAATAATATTTTATCTGTTTACAGAGATTGTGTCGCAAAACAGTTTGTAATTGAGGAAATCGTGATAATTCTTGCAAGAATATTACAGAGGTAAACCTATCTCATTTGGTATATATATATACCAAATGAGATATTAGCTATATTTTAGCTATTGATTTTAGCTATAAATCTTGACAATTTATATATTATTATATATATAATTTAATTTGCTTCGTACGCTGAAATCTGATTCAAATGGAGCAACCCATATTATACGATATAACTTGCGTTTGTCACATTACCTATTCTTTCGCCGTTGAAATTCAAAAAGTCCCTTGACGTCATGAAATTGTCAAGATTTATAGCTAAAATTAAATAAAAAGGAATATTTCAAATTTCTGAACATGTTATGCTCTTTAACCTAGCCTGTGGTATGTTTACCCCATTAGTAAACTACTTCATGGTTTATTAGGCGTAAAGAGATCCAAACCATGTTATATCGAAATATCCCTTAAATATATATGCAATCGTCATTATTCGCACGAAAGTAAATTTATATATACTCTAATAGCCGGCCATCCTACTCGTATGTTTTGTAAATGAGAACAAAACTATTACGCAATTTACCATCAACATGTTATTTTAAGACCCTTATGCGTGATTAATGGAGAGGTCACTAAATAGTTGTATAGTATTTAAAATACTTTTAACGCAGGGGTTATATTTACAGAAAGGATAACTAATTGTTACAGTATCGATTTACTAGAGCATATGAAATAGGATCGCACTGTCATATATTTGGACCAATTAATTTATTAATTTTAATAATAACATTAGAAAGGTGATGCATTTTGTTTATAATGTTGACAGTTTTAATTGGTTTTCTTATTTTAGATTTGATATAGAATGTGATGAACACTTTGTGATGTCTGATGACAGAATTAATCAAATGCCAGAAAATGGTGTCCGGTTGTATTTTAAACCATTCACTCCAGAATAGTTGCGATGAAATATTAATGAAATGTAATGTCGATGTCATGTTTATTTTTTTATTTTTAATATTGTCCAATTTGTATATTATTACACCAACGCAAATTTCAAATGTATTTACTTGTATTTTGATAAATAAACACATGAATTATTACCCAAAGTATACCTGAACAAGTTTACGTTTCTTGTTTTTCCTTTTTGTATTATCATTTTACGTAGGCAACATTGCTAACAGAGTACAATCTATTAACAGGATCGTCTATCGTTAATTGTGGATTTATTCTGAACCTCCTTTCAAAAGGAAAGATAATTATATGTTTGTGTAAAGTCCATGTTCACTATACAATTTTCATGGTGTTGTATGCTGAATACCTGGGTTCTTCATGATGTTTTATTGTAAAAATGTCATCTGGTCAAATGACATCATATATGCCTTGTTAATGGCTAGGCTTGTATGCACCTTGTATTTAAACGATAGTAACAAACTATATAAAGTGATTTATACATATAACTAGATTTCTGGGACAAATATGCATTAAACAAACAAATAAATCAAAGCACTCAAAATACTAATGACACAATTTGATATCGCAGAGCTTAAAAAATTCCCAGTCGGGACAATGTTCCACACAATCTTGGTTTCAACGGAAAACATTTAACAAAAGAAATAAAAAAGGCAAACAAATAAAATAAAAAAAATACCAAAATTTATAGAATTTACTACGCCAGAGGAGCGTTTGGTCTAATCAAGACCCTCAAAATTCGAAAATTTGCAAAAGAAACTATTAACAAAAGAAGCATTAAAAATACTTAGCACAAAGGAAACTGTCAAATATGCAATCCACAAATCAAAGCCCAGGAACCCGTCAAATTTGAGAAGCAACAACCAAACATATAACAACTAGAGTAATGGTCCTGAATTGTTGTTATGTATGGTAGTTAAATACCAGGTTTTATGTCATGCCCTTCCTTTTCCATTACTGTAGTGTGTGAGTTGGTGATTTGATAAAAATTGTTGGGTATCATACGCCACCAGTCAGTAAAAGGTGTATCCAATAATCATCACAGTACAACCACAATGTGCATACTGAACTTAACAATTTGCAAGCTTATTTTCAAACGATATTGTTAGCAAGGAAATAATACCTTAAATTAATTGAATTCGTGATTCTTTTTTTTTTGTAGCCGTGGCTTATAATTCTATCCAGAAGAAATTTGTCACGTTTGCAAAATCAGTATACTCAATGCATGATCTTTTATACCTGATTAATTGAGTAATATAGACACCGTTTGCAGGTGCAGCTGGAATATTGCTGCAAAACTGAGCCAACTTTATAAGTTTGAATTAAAATAGTCTTATTTGTCGTAAATTCTTGTGCAAAGATGACCATCTGTGTCATATTCCAGGTGTACGGGTAAAACAATGTAGATAAAGCGGTTACTGGGGTTTCTTTAAATTTATAGTTCTGGTGGATATATTAACGGAAGCCACTCAGTAAATTCAGTGTTGTTACAGGTAGAAATAGCCTTCAAGATAGCCAACAAAAGGCAAAAACAATTTACAGTTTTAATTATTTATTAATTTTAGTAAATTACACTTAATTAATTAATTACAATAATAGAGTAAACTTAACTGTCTTTCAAAGTTCCAATTGGTGTAAATGTCCAGTTAATATACAAACGTCGAAATGTTATATCAAAAATAAACTGAATATCTCAAACAGTGTAGAAATTATAAACCAATGGCAAGTTCAATATTAATGAAGTATCCAATATGAATTCAAGCAAAATGTTATTAACTCGTCTATATAAATGAAGCCAAAAACAAAATATATCTCCAACAACAATGAAAGCTCAAACAAGATCGGTCATAAATGATGCGAATAAAAGCCAAACCAAAATATGGTACTAGAATCTGCACCCATGTCCTTTATATATATCTCCATAGTGAATGTTCCAGCATTAGAAGGTCACGGAATGTTTTTGTCCTTTAATCTGAATTGTTTATTATTATTGCATAAGTAACAGTTCTAGAATATTCTCTTTGTCAATTAAACAAATAACAATCAATGTAAAAGGTTACAATTAATTATTTTATAGAATTTAGTTGTAAACAAATATAAGGCCAAACAAATATAAAACTCCAACCAAAGCCAAACTAACAAGTACCTCATAACATAATAAGGACATAATAAGTCTATTAGGGAATTAAATCATTTGCTATCTTCTCTGTCGTCTCATAAGACGTTGAAGAAATTCAGTTGCATAAGAATACAACAACAAATCGTTAAGGAGTTAGGCACAGTTTGTACCCATTGGAATTCCGACTACATGCTGAAAAACCCATCCTCCGAAAGTTATAAATATAGACAAAGTCTGTCGACGAATAGGGAAAAACAGTATATTATAAAGTTTATTGATTAACGGCTAATCAACGGTTAGGTAGGTATGTTAAAAATGATTTAGCCCTGATTAGCACGTCCAATTGATAAACGTTTTCCCGGACGACTTTCTCAGCATTACATATCATTGCAGATTTGATGTACGCATGTTCAACCAACTATATCACTGGCAATCGAATTAAAAAAAATCACTATTATATGGTAGACGCATGGACATTTTAAAGTAACTCCGTTAAGGCTGTTTTTAGGAACTTTCCTTAAAGAAGTGAATGTTGGTGCATTTGCAAAGGCCTGCAGATGCACAATGGTATTCGTGTTGAAACACTTGGTAGGACAATTGTGTTTCAGTTGAAAAATTGCTTTTCCATACATTTGTTACTTCAAGCTGTATGATGAACAAACTACACAGAACATTCAATTATAATTCATTTACGTGTATGTTGTAGCATGTTTTCATGTCTAAATTTAGCAATGTTTAAGAATCTGTGTGCAGCATTTGTTGAGACGAAACTAAATATGGCGTCAGCAGTATAATGAGTGTACAATCGAGAGACATCTGTTGAATGTACATGTAAACGACGGACGTTTTCACGCTACAGTCTTAAAGCTACACTGAAACATCAACTCGTTACGAATGGCCTCAATTATCCTAAACTATTCTCGTACCTCTAAGTTATCCCTATAATTCGATTCCATGCTTTTTGTAACCCAACAGTTATTTATTTTAATCCTGTTATCCTTCTGATATTTAACACCAGTTACTTGGGAAATTATATCACGTAAACGGTTCACAAGCTGTAATTTTTTCACTTTTAAGATTAGTTTTTGTTCTGTTTACGTTTTTTCTCTCTTCTTTAACGTTTTCTACTGACACTGCGAGATTGCATTGATTTTGCTAATTAAGATTATGTATTGTATGCGTAGTAAATTGTATAACTTTGGTAACTTTGATGAAATTTTATTTATAATGCCATATTATATAATATATTACTGTGCGGACTTTGAATGTATACTCTTTGGTTATTAGTCGCTTTGTATTTTACTATCGTTTGAATACAAGTTGAACACGTGGTACTCGTTTTTCACTCATTATGAGAGTACACAACGACAAGAATATTACAGAAACAATAGAAATCCCGTAAATCTTAAGGTGTCGTTCTTCTCAAATATAATGGTGATGAGTTAACATCAATCACTAACGTAGTTGGTTTTACGAGGTCAATGAAGAAGATTATTCCAAATGTAAAAATTAATTGTATTACCTATAAATGTTTATTGATCATACTTAATGCATAAACGAAAACTGCACGCATACGTTATAACATTCAAAGTAAACAAGTTCATTTCATTTATTAATCTTATCAACATTGATCAATTTAAAATACAAACGAACACCGTTTTCTGGCAAATGGCTAATCTTTTCACCAGACATCACAAAGTGCTCATCACATTCTATATCCAATCTAAATGAGAAAATAATCAATATATTATCAGCATAAAATCACCATAAGATTTTAATATTTAACACTAAGAATCATATCATTACCTGCTAAAGTCGGCAAAACGTTTGATAGTAGAACACATTTTAAAGGGGTGAAAACGTTAAGTTGATAAATAAATTTTGTTAAGTTATGACAATTGTATTTTTTTATGTACTCATTTTGATACCCGACATTTTGCAGTAACTGGTCAACAATATAACATCTTATTGAAACTTTTTTTAACATTCTGAAGTGTCATAAAATGATGTCACGGATTATATGTATACCTATAAATTAGATTTACCTTTGTAATATTCTGGCAACAATGATAACGATTTATTCAATGACAAACTGTTTGGCAATACAATCTCTGAAAACAAGTGAAACTTTATTATAGAAGATATAAGTAGGTCATAGTAGCAGAGTTGTCTGTATGTATGTTAACAAAGATTTCCATGTTTTTTTTAGCGTGCGCGTGAACATAGAAAAAAAATGGCACAGTTTAAATTTTTGACTTTGACTGTCCTGTTCGTAAAGCATGCTCCTAAATGAAAAGAGACAAGTGGCATAAATCAATTGCTCGTATATGCGTTGTTTGCTGGACTTATACTACTTGCATCATAAACAGAAGAAGTGAAAATATACATCATAACTGACAAATGATAAGGGAATAACGAGATAGAGTATCTGTATCTTGTCTAAAATGCCTGTCTTTTTATTTATTTATTGTTTCTGTAGGTTTTTGTACAGTAATGTTTTTTTTGCATTCATTTCATAGAAAAGTATGTTAAGTCGTGTTAACCTGCAAAATGGGACATGATATAAAGTTTAAGCTCCACCTTAATTTATCGATGGACTCGTGTTTTTATTTCGACTTAAAAATTATCACCAATATCTTGTCTCCGCTACATGTAATGCAACCATCACCGATGTTGGCATACTACAGAAGACACTATAAGAAAGTAGCAAAGAAAACCGACCGAACAACAAGAAGACAATATAAGTATACAATAGCAATTTCAATTGGAGATTCAATATGTTAAACTCAGTTAATTATTAAAAACAGGCGCATGAGTGAATCGTTCGGGTCTGAACTCTTCAGGGTTGTCCCATAAAGCTTCATTATGATGAAGCCCGTATATATCTATTTTGAAATATGTCCCTTTAGGAAATGTTATGCCGTCTACCTGTAAATCCTCAATTATCTGTCGGTCTGCTGAATTAGATGGTGGATGTTTACGTAAGACCTCTTTTAAGAACATCATGGTATTTAAAAGTTTGGAAAAATCCTTCCTAAAATATGATTCGATATTTTAGCATTATCGATTTGTTAAGTACAATTAGAGCAAACAGCTTACCCTTTATGAGCATAAGTTAAACGGCAACATTATTTGTCTTCTCAGAGTTTTCCTTTTAACTCTTTTTATATACTTTTTTCTATACACGCCTGTTTTTCCTTATTAAAAATGTGTTATCACTCTTTGATATATTCAATTTTCGTCACTAAGGGATTACATTTATTTATAGCCAACATTTGAGAGATGGGACTTGTTGTGTCGTACATTTCGTGGAGTGTAAAAAGAGGATTAAATGTTTTCTTTCTTAAACCCTTAACACAATGATATAGACAAACAAATGCTGAACTTTGTATATGTTTTATTCAATGATCTGTATGTCGCGTTCAATACACCTGTCCGTACACTTACCTGCAAATAACGCCTACGTAATATTATCTCGTTCTATCAAATATAAGTAACAGGCTGCTTTATACTTACTCCTGCATGTTTTTTCTGATTTCACTACCATCAAACAGGTCTTTCATCTCACTTCTGATAGCTCCTTGATACGTTGGAAAGTTGGCAAGGTAAAAAAGGAACAGAGTTGTTGCCGACACAACACTCTTTGCCGCTAAAACATCGAAATGTAAACTGCTTAAAGATGTGCAAATTTTCACTTATAACGTGTAAAAAAATATAGCTTTGTATTATTTATAGTTTTGTTTGTTTGTTTGTTTGAATGATGTTGCAACGCCACTTTAAACAATTTTTCAGCTATATGATGGCGTCCAGTTTTTATTTGGGGAGGAAGCCGAAGTACCCGGAGAAAACCCACGACCTTATGTAGGAAATATGCCAATCCTTATCAATTTAAATTGGATTTGAGTATACCCTGCACTCAGTGAGACTCGAACCCGCAACTTCAGTGATTACAGACCACGTGATCAACGGTAGTCTAACCACTTGTCTACCGAGTACTCCTGTGTTATTTTGTAGTGTTATATATCTGCTGAATACAAGATCCATATACTGTGGGCAGACATATCATATCACACAGAAAAACAGTCCAGGCTCCTAAATGTCCAGTTCTTGCACTACCCATTTAATGCGACAATATTATTAGAAAAATTTCAATCTTGTTGATTAACAATATGTCATGTTTGAATTATCAATTATAAAAAAGGAAGATAACGCTGATAGACCCTATTGAATATTTACTGCAATTTTATACAATTTATAGAGTAACTCTGCATATCATTCTTGCCTCGTGTGCATTTTAATTATGATTGATGATTTAATGGTGGAATGCATTACTTATTTTGTTGTGAGACCGATGGCGCATTCCAGAGCTATTAATAAAAATAAACCTAACAAATGATAATAAGACAAGAGAATAAAACACTAGTGAAGTCCAGAGGTATCACATATATATGTTTTACCGTCTAATGTTGCTAAGTTGTCTAAAATGACTTCCAAATCAAAATTTCAAAATAGATTCACCACGACAAAGTTAAACTTGTTGCAATCTTTGATGTCTTCTTTTAAATTAGCTTTGTATACATAGATAAACTTATTTTATAATTGTTATGCATAATTTGCAAGTCAATAACACTATCAGCAATATCATTGTCAGTAAAACGTTGGCTATATAGACAGTAATTTACAATGAACCAGAGCAATTTCAGCGTTAGTAACACGTTAGACAGACAATAGTGCTAAATCATCTGAGTAATATTATCGTCATAACACGTTGGTCAAAATATAACTAACTATTAATTAGTGCAATGTTAGCGTCAGTAACACCGTGATTAGAAAATACTTGCCATAAACCAATGCTATATAATCCTAATACATTATTCAGACAATAAATAAATATCAACTAGTCGATAATGTTGCCCAAACAATAACTTACAATAAACTAGTGTAATATTAGCGTCAGTTACACATTGGCCTGGGAATTACTAACCATCAACTAGTGAAATATCAGCAACAGTTACACGTTGTACAGACAGTAAATTAACATCAACGCAGCAATATTAGCGCCGATAACACGTTGGCCAGACAATATCGTAGCGTCCACCAGTGTAATAACATCGTCAGTAACAAGTTGAAAAAACAAAAACTTACTATTAATCAGCGCAATATAAGCGTTAGTTACACTCTTGCCAGACAATAACTTAACATCAACCAGTGCAATATTAGCTTCGACAATACGGTAGACAGACACTAACTGCCACTTAATTAGCGCAATATCATCGTCAGTAGCACGTTAGGCAGCCAATAACTTACCATCAACCAGTGCAATATCATCGTCAGTAACGCGTTCGCCAGATCTGTTTATTACCGCATTCTTGATATCGCAGGTCTTATCTATATTCTGTGTAAAAATGTTAATAATTTTACAGGTATAATACAGCACAAGGAAAATATTGTCAGCGTAAAACCATTAAGGTTGCTTTGGTGTAGTTTTTATAGATTATTATCGACGCATTAATCTGAATAAGCATTGATATCTACTTTTATATTGATAAACGCTCAATTTGTTAAAACAGTGTAAGTACAAAAGGATTTAAGAGACTTAACATGTGGACTGAGGTCATGACTAAGCAGTTTTGGTGCTTTTAGATAAATCAGATATTAACTGGATCACCACAGAAAGTACGTAATAAAGTAAAACTTTATTTGAACTCGGCATATAATCCAAGCTCTTCTGAATGCTAATCTTGGAGTTTGACTTTCAGTCTGGTTTATATTTTCACTGTAGCTAAAAGAACTTATTTATGTATATTGCATGTGACATTCAGCATTAATACCACGGAGGACGACAATATCACGATCTTATTTCTACAACGCATTGCTACTTCTAGGCAACAATGCTATAGAATAAATGATTGTTTAATAATAACTAAAATACTCTTTTGCACAAGCTTCAAACCGTACAAGATTGATTACTAAAGAAGTTAAAACTTACCCGAGTTTGTTGCTTTGAATCGAGCCAAACATTTGCAAGACTTCGCATTCGTCTCGCTAAAAGGAAGTCTTTAATACCATATGGTGTTAGGTAATACACAAAATCTGGATACAAGTACCATATCCTGACAAGGATAGAACATCCTATGAGATACATATTGTTGAAGAGTGTCCTTATATGTTTGTATTGCGGTTGTGTTGTCTGCTATTGGTTTATTTGATTTCTAGTGGACACAATCCATTTATAAATGTAATGGGTTTATAATCGTGCTATGAAAGCTTTCTTACTGGTAAGATCAGATATTTTAAGTTGAACCTTGTTTCAAAAATAATTTTCTGTGTTGATTTTGAAGGTGATTAACTATGTTTTTGGCAACTTAAAACTTACAATAAATAATTGTGCTTTAACGTCTTGACATTTGACATTATGGTATAAAGTATCCGTTAATAGTAGTATTACTATTGAATTACGGCACCCACTATGGTCCGCGACTACGATTTTTTCAATTAAATCATAACTATTAGGAGAACTATCCCAAGCAATCAAACGCTGGGTTTGCTGTCCCACTGAGTCTGGAAGTACTTAATATTCAAAATACTCGTTTGTTTAAAGGATGATTTTGAAGATAACATTTTTGAGGCAACCAGAAACACAATACAATTTTAAAAAAACCAATCTCTTCCAATGAACAATGACTGGCCCCTTCATATAAATTAAGATACTTACTTATTTCTCTTGTACCTAAGTTTAGTCCATTCTAGGTGGGTCGAGACAAATTCATCAACATTACGTCTGAAATATGTACATGGACATTTAAGACCTCATTTATAACGTCACTTCCTATCAAGTACGAATTGTAAAATGTTGGTTTACGAATATTACACTATTCGATAAAGCCACTATTTATACAATTTCAAATGCAATTGCTGCTACAAAAAAATGGACCAGATATGTGTGATTTGGACAAACCAAAGATAAGAAAATTAGCACATTTTAAACAGTTTGATTGATTACTGACTGATTGATGGGCAGATTGATACCACCTGATTTATCGTCGCCTGGTCACGTTATCGATAATTCCGTTTAATTCTGACATATCAATTCATGTCAGTTCTTTAACGAATATATGTAACACAACAATATCAAAATGAAACAAATAATTGCAAACAATATTCCTTAGTTGTGTTGATTGGTGTTGTAGGCCGCTTTTTACAAATTCGTACTGAAATAAGAAACAACTTCATCTGCATCATAATTAGGCATACATCTCAAATATGATACCAATAATCTCATCATACGACGTCCTGAATATAGCTGAAATATTGCTTGCTGGACGTTAAACAACAATCAATCAATCAATCAAATCTCATCATACGAATTTAAGACACACGATTTTAATTTCAAAACTAAACATTTTGCTGACTTGTGCAGCAATATTTCAGCTTCTCATGTATATTGTGTTTTGTGCAAACTTCATCAATTTCTTCAAGATAGGCTTATCAGCTAAGTTACAAGAACAAACGTCTCGTCCGCGTTTTCAGTAAGTTTTACAATATTATTTATTAGTTGCAAAACATTTTCGAAATTTTGAAATAAGCTCATGATTGTGCCTCGATTGTGCCTCGATGATCATTAGATTCACCTATTCCTGACTATACGTGTATGATAACCACACACTACATTAAATAAATATAGAGGTTTGCCATGCTACAAAAACTTCGTTTAACCTACAATACCTTTAAAATACCAAGTCAGGGTCATTGCTTTAGTTGTTTCATTTTTGGTTGTTGGGTTTGAGTCAGCCGGTTTCTTGGATTTTAGTTTGTGGATTGTCTTTTCTTACATTTTCCACTGTGTTTGATATTTTGTAATAAATTGTACTTAATTCTAATATATAATAAATAATTTGATGTACACTTACGGATTCCTCTCGGAATCAAACGATAAAAACGTCTGTAAATGGATTTCTGTTAACAATCTAGTAAGTAGAGGCACAATGTTCACAGAGCACCTTTTCTTCATCTTAAGTTTATTTTCAATTGTTTTCTTAAAGTACAAATTAAACAAAAACTATAAACCAAAACAAAATCTTAAAATATTAATTGCATACATTATAAACAATCCGTTAAAAGTTAAGCATCACCTAAATATTTTCTTAAATAATTTTATTACAAAACGATTCATTCAGCCTCTGATGCATTTATGCAATGCTTTCAAACAATACCTTTATATAACATACAGGTCAGATGTCAATAATTAGAGTTTTAAAGTGTAAAACCGGTTTCAAAAACTTGTCCCTCTTCTAATTAACAGACTGACTTTGAATGAAATAGCCTTGTCCGAATGCATGTAGATATTGTGGTTAGTTAATATGTTTTTAAGACTTTTCATCAGGTTAAGACGAAAATTAAGTATCGCCGAAAGATGGCAAGCAATTGGAATGAAAAATGCTGGAATGAGTAACCGCCAAATAGCAGCCAATTTTGGGGTGAACAACTCTGTTATTAGCAGACTTGTTGCGAAGCATAGACAGACAGGGAGACCCCGTAAAACAACCCCTAGAGAGGACCGCTTCCTTGCTCGTCAAGCCAGATTGCACCTCTTTTCAACAGCAGGCCAGGAATGTGGCCTACTGGTGGTCAAATCAGTGACCGAAAAGTTATACGGAGGCTTCACAGATCTCGATTAAGTGCCCGCAGGCCTTTGAAACGACCAGAACTGACAAGAAGGCACCACCAAGCACAAATGGAGTGGGCAAGACATCATCGTCACTGGAATATAAGAAGCTGGAGACGTATTCAATGGTCAGATGAAAGCCACTTTCTGTTGAAGCCTTTTGACGGTCGGATACGTGTTTGGTGGCAAAGGAATATAGCTTTCGGTGGTGGCGGCGTTACCGTATGGGGATGCTTTTCACATGACTGCAAGCTCCCTTTACAGATTCTCAACGGTACATTGAATGGTCTGAAATACCGCGATGACATCTTGGATGGTCACGTTAGGCCACATTTTGACAACCATGCTCTTGCAGACAGACCAATGTTTCAAGACGACAACTCTCGACCCCATCGCCCGTGTTGTGAGGGACTTTATTGAAACAGAAGCCATTGGCCAGCCATGCCACCGGACATGAATCCGATTGAGCATGTGTGGGACTTTATCGGGCGAAAAGTCAATCAACGGAACCCAAGATGTCAAAATGTTCGAGAATTAGAAGTCGCACTTGTGGAAGAATGGCAGAGATTTCCACAGTACAGACTTAGGCGTTTGGTTGCTGGAATGAGGCGCGTGTTGAATATTAACACCGGAAGCGTGGAGGTCATACCCGATATTGATGAAAAACACGCCAAACGACAGTCCATTTGTTACTCTTTCCCCCCAGGACTTGTTGAATGACTGTAATTTTGTAAACAATGAAAAATTTTGTGTCAAACTAAAACTTAAAATCACCTATTGTTTTGTTGTTTTTTTTGCCTATTTTTGTGATCATTATTAGACCACTAGAATTTAATTTTACAATTTGAGAATTTAAATAAAGAATTTTACAAGTTCTAATTTCATAATGATATATACATTTTCATACAAATTAAACAGTTTCTCATTTGTTTATGTTATTGAAAAAACATTAGATCCGGAAAAGTAGGTGATGCTTTACTTATGGCGGTCTGTATATAATATCATGTGTCAATTCTACTTACAGCTTACACTATTAAATGCATACAACATTAATGATCAATTCAAACGCGCAATCTGCATTCTTATTAACATCTGTGTCGTTGTCTTTATACGTGTTTCCTTGTTGGTTTGTCGTAGCAGCATTTGGTAAGAGATATATTATGCCGTCCAAATTTATTAACGTAAAGCTTAAATATTCGTCTTAGCATTTGAAGGTAAAGCCGGAATATTTGGTAAGACATTGGAGCAGGGAAACCGACAATCTATGTAAATTAAGGTAGGAGTATATACCCTTGTGCTACTCTATTTATATATTAGAAAAGTAATAGGGTGTGATAGTCACTTTGCTTGTAATATAACATAATTTTCATCAATTTTTTAGATATATTTCATGGCATCCAGCTTTTCTTGGGGAGGAAGCCAGAGAACCAGTGCAAACCCCGTTCTTCAGCAGAAAAACTGACAATCCTTGTGTATTAAGGTTGTAGTCGAGCATACGCTGCCCTCAAAAAGACTCAACTTTGGTGTTGACAAACCACGTGATCAATAGTAGATGACGCTCTACATTAACCAATCGCCAGGGAGTTTCCCTCCAAAATAAAACCTTTAGTTGCAGAATGAAGATGCCTAGAAAGTATTTACAAGTCTTAAATATTTAAAGTGATAAAAGAAATTATACTCACGATTATCTTGTCTGTTGCGTTGCTAATTCTGATCCGATAGCTAGGAAGTGTCTTACAATCAAAAGCTCGACTAATAATATGTCTTCGCTCTTTCGCACTATCATCATCAGAAGCCCTAAGGACATTTAGTGTAAATCTCCGGTATACTCCGAAATAAGATGAATTTCTTAAACCTGCAAAGCATTTATATGATTGTATGTGATAAATAGCAACAAAGATACTAAAACCAAATGATAAACACAATATCAGTATTTGACTCTTGTAATTTATTTCACGGATGAGATCGAACTTTATTTTTGACCGCGTGTCGGAAATTAATGTCGGAGTTGTGTATGCATATGAACCTACCTATGTCCAAATGTGAAACAGTAAGCCTGTTTACACAACAATATTTTACGAGGAAATGACTTACACGTATATTATTGAAATATTCAGATACTATTTTAGCAGAACTAAATATCAGATAGATCTTTGTATTTTGTTCAACTTAAATTGGCTGAAACTGCAAACAATTCCTTCCAATACAACTGTTTGGCGGATAAGTATTTGTCATCGTTAACATTCAGCTAACCGTCACTCACCAATCTATCAAATGAATGAAACAAAAAGTTACACACGAAGTCATGACGTTATAAATTCATTGATAATTACTGAAAATGGAGATCACTTACCTTAAAGGGTAACATTTCCAGCCCTTCACAGAAATGACAAGAGATGTTCCGATTGGAATTAGATAAGTCAATACTAATATGGTGCATTTGTCGCCAACGACGTACCAAGAATAATACAAAAGAAAACCGACCGAACAACTAGAGCCGAAAGTGAAGTGACAAACCTTTATTAAAAGTATGGAGTGAATTTAATTTCTGGTTATTTTTCTGTTTGTCGACGCTAGGATTTGATATCGAGTAAGATATGTATGTCTCGACCTTATTTCGGCATGATATACTATACTAATAGTAGTTGTAGAACATGCCCAACTCACTTTCCCAACTCACTTAAAAAACTTGAATGGACCTTAACGACGTTTTGAGCAAACAACACTTAGTTAACAGTTAAGAAAATGTTTCCGAAATTATGTGTGATCGATTGTTTCAGTTAGGAATAAATAGGAAATACTTCGTTCCTGAAAATTTTAGAGTGATGCGACCAGTTTGACAAAGGCTTAAATGTGACAAATGTGTAAATTAAAATGACAGAAAACTTACCGTTCATCAAGAATCAAATATCAAAAGAATGTGACACAATCGAAAATCAGACTAATACACGCAACATCCACACAATATTAAGGAGAAATCAAAACGAACAGCACAACACAAAAGAATAAGAAACACTAAAAATAAAATTATTGGTACCCTCAAGTGCCAGCATCTAGCTATACCCCGTCGGGTTACTTATGGCCATTTTCGTGCAAAATTTAACTGCAGGAAGAGGAAAACATACTTATGGCCCTGCAGATATGTCTGATCGCATTTCGGCGAAGGCTTTTTCATAATGATCAACTAAGTCGTTATGAGGACCATTGAACTACTGAAGAAATGCCACCAGCCTAGGTGCAACAGTTTTGAGATTGTTAAAATTTTTATATAATAAAAATCTAGACAACTTACATATATCATCTTTCTTTAGGATAGGTCTTATCGTATCTGGATGGTAAACTGTGACAAACGGTAAAAACGGCAAAATCCAATTTTTTTGTAATCCACAGCATGTTTGCGGGCTACGTTTAACGAACGTCGGGTCCTAAATGAAAAAAAGTGTAAGTGCTTACTAAGACAGATCTAAACATATACAGATATAATCATTTATAAAATGTTTTTGCACAACATACAATTGGATAATTAAATTATTAAAACATGTTACTTCAAACACATATACATGAACATGTTAAAAAATGACACATTATTTATACATTGCAACGTTTTTTGACTATTTAAACCAAGACCAGTATTAATGGCAGCTGATTAGTGCTTGTATGCAGTTTAAATGTATCTGTTTGATTAGTGCAAAGGTGAAAATGGTGTACATAAATTATTTGTTGCATATCAATCATGGTTTACGTACATGGAGCACTGTCTAATTCCTGACCAAAATACATAAGTTGGATATATATAAATGCCCGTGTTATGGCCAAGAACATAATATGGTGGAAAGTTACAATATTATAAAAACGTAGACTTCCAAGAGAGGATTCTGAGTATAATTCCAAAATATTACTGTATGATTTACTATTGATTATTTCCATAAACTGTGGATATATATGAGATCAATGATCTTATTTAGATTTAAGAAGTCAGGTGATTTTTTTTTGGTCATAAGGTGTGGATATAAGTTTTCTGTGTTATTTATTATTTTTTCTGTATTGATATGATATATCATTAAAAGGGGGGAAATGTTCTTAAAAACCAAGGTATAACAATAATATATTAATACAGTCTAGCATAAATGAGATGTGTAGTATACTGCCGGCATTAAAAGGGGATTTCTATCTTGCATTAAAGTGGTGTTCCGTATGACTACAGTATAACATTGAAGGGGAGTGTTCTGTATTCAATATATATATTATTCAAGGGAAAGCGTCTGGATCACTTTACCTTGTTTACACTTCTTGTATTTTGTGTCTTTTAGCAATTAATGTAATAGTTGTGTAGATGTTTCTCTATTATACCTATTAATTTACTATTTGTGGACTCTTTTACATCCTGTATAAAGTAATAGTGTTTAACGGAACAATCATTTAACGCGTTTATCTGAAGCATTTCGGTGTCTTTATCTAAAAGAAAGAAATAATTTTTAAATTAAATTACAACTATTTTCTTTTAGAATAAATAAATGTTGCATTTATTTGAACAGAAGGCAAATGTATTTTAACAACTTACCTCTGACGAACTTTTTACATGCTGTCCTGGCACCGATTTGAAAAAAGTTAAAAGTTTCCAATAATACACTGTAAATTTAACTAATTTATAGAACAAAATAGAATATAATATTCCTAAAACAAACAAAACTTGTTCATAAAGAAATGACATTGTAAATTGGGTACACAGCTTAATTTTGGTCTAAAATTCGCATGTCAAATACAACTTATAAATATCCCCTGGCAGAATGAACCGGATCACGAAACATTGTTGATCATAAAAACTGACCGTTATTTAACGTTGAATAATATAAACTACATATTAAATTTATAAATATAAAATATTGTAATAATTTATAATATTTGTCCAAATCACTGCAATTTAGCCTCAAGCCACAAAACGATGCCTGATTCGGACGGGCAGCTACTTATGCTTTGTATCATAATTGGGTATTTATATAAATAATAAAATCCGATTTTGCATTCCATTTTAGGTAAAAATATTTCCCTCATTATAACAAAACTATGAATTATAATAAATTAAGGAGGTAAACATTCTAGAGTGGATTTGATTTTGTTATGTTGATTGTTAAATAATAGTAATTTGTGTTTACACAATCTGCAATTTTATATTCGATTTGTTCAATGAATACAACTTTATTTCATTAATTAAGAATCATTTATTGATATCATTTATTATGGTGTGTAAACAAATTTGCACGAATCCTACTTCCACTTGCACTGATTAAATTTTATGCTTGTCTGTACTTCTGTGTCATTTCTATCCACATTATGATGTGAATCTTAAACTACCAAAAAGATTATTCACATATTTCTGTCCTACCGAAGGTCATGGATTTGCTCCGGCTTCCTCTACAAATAAAAATTGGACCCTATGATATATCTTTAAAAAAAAAACGCTGAAATTGGCGTTAAAAAATTCAAACAAACAATTACATTTTGCTGGAAAAAGACCGTACATTTAATGTTGTAGCCTTTGACTATTACATTATCATCTATCCTATTTATATTATAATATCATTTGACATCACATTATGCTTTAATCATTGTTTCTTGCAAAATTCAAAAATTCATTCAAGACCAATTATACCATGTGCGTTTACTTTATTATGTTGAGTGTGCATTAGGCATTTTTCTAATATATTGTGTTTGTACAGATATTTGGCTATTTCAGTATGAATATGTTATATGTTGACCGTATAAATAGACAATTATTTATTGTATA
The DNA here is from genome assembly GCA_944474755.1 of Limnoperna fortunei. NCBI lineage: Eukaryota > Metazoa > Mollusca > Bivalvia > Mytilida > Modiolidae > Limnoperna > Limnoperna fortunei. The sequence continues at coordinate 19,329,207 of OX104123.1, read as the reverse complement.
CTTGTTCACCCACTGAAATATTGTTACCAATCGAATTTGTTAAAGTTGTGATTTTCCGGTTTGAATGCTAAATAAACATTTTGTAATACTATATGAAGAATAAAGTTCATTATCCACCATATTGCAATACTTGTGTGAAATATCGTTTTCCATAATATTGTGAACGTTTTTGTCTTGTCTATATAATTGATTAAATTAATAATTATTGTATAGTTTCTGCCTTTAAAATAATCCTTTAAATTCTATGGTTGACAGTTGTCCATTCACTCGTAAAAGAACAAAAATCTTAATAAATATATCCAATGTGACAATATATTAAACAAACGTTTATTCATTTTTTTCATCTTTAATCGAAATTGTCACTACCGCCAAGTTGTACAAACACTTGTCAATAATAGTTATGTAATCACCATAAGGCTTGGAATTTCATGTGCGTATTATGTATTATTTTCTAAGAACATGGATGCTTAACGTCATTAAATGTATTGCTAGTTTTAAAAGTTTGCATTTTATTGTCACTACCTCCTAGCTGTTTATCAATTTATAAATAATTGTTTAGTTTAAAAAGTTATATACAGTGTATTTATGAACGAAAGCAAGAAAGCAATAAGGTTTTTTTGTGTCACTACACTGCAATGACACTTTTGCATTACTTTTGTAAGTTATGTACCTTGATATTTTATAGCAAATAATAAATCTCTACATTTTGTTATTTTGTCTACGTTTCAATAAAAATTACAACAACAGCGTTAAAATTAACTTGAGGCATTAGAGAATTAGTTAACTAAAAGAGGTTAATATGAGTAAAGAAAATGATATATAGAACAATAAATCAATCAATCAATCAATCAATCAATCAATCAATCAATCTATCTATCTATCTATCTATCTATCTATCTATCTATCTATCTATCTATCCATCCATTAAAACTTTATATTATAGCTCACATGAAAATATTGCATTCTGATTGGCTAGCAAGCCATATACATCAGACTATATATACGTCTACAGCCGTATGCATAAAGCATATTTTTATCCCGTATGGGGCCCCAAAGAAGACATATCATCTTGACCGCCTTCGTTCTGCTTCGATTGCAAAACTACGGAAGAGCAACAATATCGAACCCCAACAAGTTTTAAACTACATTAATAAAATGATATGTAATATATATAATTTTTTTTAAATAACAGAAATGACTTCAGTCTAGATATCGTTTTTTAAGAAAGCTCTACAATCTATTGATTTTCATTGTGCCGACTTAATTGACATTACCTTCAATTATTCAACCGGTCACCTCCACACATCAATTAAGACCAGTACAAGCTCCACCAATTGTCATCAACAGAAATTGGACATAAATGTTTTTTTTTTTAATTTGTATTAATTTGATATTCATCAGAAATAGCTTTTATTTAATTTTTGAATGGTTATAAATCTCGAGTGAGCTTTGATCGTCAAAACGTTATGAAAGTAACGATGGGTGCAACAAAGGAATATATTTATTGAATTTATTTTGATTTTTTTTAATAATAACATAATTTCATAATTTCCGGAGTGTAATTTTTTAAAATAAAAACTATTTGTTAAAAATGCATTAAAAATAATATGTTGACCTAAAACGTATATTGCCAAAGAGATACGCGTCTTCAAAAGAAATTCCGCTTTAGTTATCTCTTAATGATTTCTTTTTCGTTATGTTTTTAATTGAGTATATAATGTCACATTCAAGGCTTCTAGAAAATGAATCGTAAGCCTTGAATGTGACATCTTTTACTCTGTCAAACACCGGAATAACATATAATATATATTGTATAACACCGGAATAACATATAGAGTAACTGTTCAAAGCCGGTAGTCCTCGTATTTCTAATATTTCCTTTAAAACGTTTTTGATGAGGTTTTGTTCTGTCTTTCGTCATCAAATGATTTCTAAGTGTGCAATATGATTCAAGTATTTTATTATGAACTGTACTATATGCGGCGTTTACACAAATATATTACCCTACATTTAGAAGTAGGACTTATGGATTTTTCTGATTGTATTTATATGTGTGAATTTGTATATGTATATTTTGTTGTCGGCAGCCCGGTAGCCGAATTGCAAAATAGCAATCTATAGGTGTTTTATGTGCATTTTTGTTATGTGAAGGGCATTTAACACCACTTTCAGAGATTTATCAGCCTTTTCGTGAGGTCCAGGGTTTATTGTGGGAGGAAGCCGTTGTACCTGGAGTACACACCGGCTTTTCGGCAGGAATACTTACAATCTTTGTCAAATTAAATAGGAGTAGAGCACACTTACCTGCACACTTACCTGCAGAGAGACTCGAACCTGAAATTTCATTTTTTGACAGACACATTTAATGTATAAAATGTATTTATAAATTACTATTTCAAACTTGACAAATGTTCTAATTTTCATTCATCTTTCTTTTGTCCGCCGTCTACACATGTGTGCTCATCAATTTCCAGTTTATGTACATGTTTCGCTTGTCTACGTTTTAAGTCTATGTAGGTTTTTTGTACAATGCGCCACAAGTTTATATATAAGTTACTATCGATAAACTTGTTACTCTTGTTACGCTAGTCATTTATGACAATATGTAACGACAATGACATTAATTAAGGATCATGGAACTCACAATCTGGAGGAAAATCACAAACTCTTTGCGGCGTTTCTGATAGTTGCCCTTATTAGGTCACAATTGTTTTAAAAATCAAAGTTTTTAGAATTATTGTAAGAAAAATTGCAAAGAAAACCGACCGAACAACAAGAGCCAAAAGTCAATGGACAGTTACAAACCCGGATATAGATAAAACGCAACACAAAAACCAAAAACACAAAAAACAGAAAGAGAGTAACCCGAACCCAATAAAAACCATGGGTGCACTCAGTTGCTCCGGACGAGTAAGCAGTGCCTGCCTTTAATTAGACACCCGTCGAGTTACTCATTGTCATGTCTAGGGAAAAGTCAAATCCAAGAATTGTAAGGTTCCTAATCTGTAAAATTTATTACTTAATCTGTTTATTGATCATACTAAATGAATATGCAGAAATATGCGTAAGCCTTATAACATTCTAATTTCAACAGCACGAAAGTCCAATAATATTTGACATAATATCTTTGTAACATCTCATTTATCAATCTGCGCAGCTATTCAACATTGATCGACTTAAAATACACTCGAACACCATTTTCTGGCACATGGCTGATTGTTTCATTAGACATCACATAGTGCTCATCACATTCTATATCAAATCTAAATATGAAAAGAAATCAATAATAAAACTAAAAATAACCTTTAAATTTTAATATGTACAAATAATCACCCTAAAGTTACTGTCTTAAGTCGGCAAAACAGTTAAAAGATATCTTGTAATTTACCTGGTGGGTTTGTTTTTTGCTTGTTTCTTTGAATGGTGTTCAACACCACTTTCAGCAATTTTTCAGCTATTTTATGGCGTCCATTTTTTTTTGGGGGGGGGGGAGGAAGCCTGAGTACCCGGAGAAAAACCGACCTTTGATTGGAAAACTGGCAATCCTTGTTAATTAAGATTTAAGTCGAGTAAACCCTGACCGCAATGAGATTTGAACCCATAACCTTAGTGTTGACAGACCGCGTGATCAATAGTAGACTAACTACTTGAACCACTCTGCTACCGAGCCCCCCTAAAAGAGTGTGAGACGGGGCTGAAAACATTCTTTATACATTTTGTTAAGTAGCTTTATGACAATTATTGGTAATAAGAGTATTCATTTTGATACAAGAAATTATACAGCAACTATCCAAATGTTTCACATCTCATGTGGACACGAGGAAGAGTGAACACTTGGTTTTTTTGTAACCGTTGTAATATTGTTAAAGAAATTTCACAAAAATGATGTCGCGGTTTATGTATATACCAATAGGAATTAAGGTTACCTTTGTACTATTTTGGCAACAATTATAATGATTTCTTCAATAGAAAACTGTTTGGCAATACAATCTCTGAAAACAAATAAAAAAGTAATATAGAAGGAAGAAGAGTTTGTATACAGGTTTGTTTACCATGCATGTTTATCTAGCATACATGAAAAGCCAAGTGGCAAAATTATAACTGAATAGAGATACTATGCGTAGTAGACTTATATCACTTTCATGGAATACAGCAAGAGTGGAAATTTACATAAAAAATCCTGAATTTTACTGAAGTTAAATCTATGTCAGATCTATATCATCTAAATCAGATGATCTACAAACCTGCGTGTAATCCCTGTTTTTTAAGTTCGTGGTCCCATAAAAACATAAAGACATGGCGGGTGTTTTAAATTGAACTGTTTTTCTGGCCTTTAAACAGGGAATGAATGAGGTAAATTTCAAGACAAATATTTTTAAAGATATTCATTGTCTTTTATAAACAAATGTATTTCCTGGTCAAACTCAAGCTTGATTCGGTTTAATTAACTTTCGCAAACAGATATAAAAGATTAATGTTTTTACTGACTTTTGATTTAACAAAACAAAATCTTAATAACCAGGCGCTTAATACTGGGAGATACATGTATGTGTTATTTTAGTAGAACTAAAAAAAACAATAATAGAAAACCATATCAAAATGACACAATCCGGATTAGGAAAAGACAAGAAATAAAGAAAAGAAAAAGAACAGCCATAACAAAATATTTCACAAGGATGCATTCAGATACTTCGGATGAGTGAGCAGTACCTGAGTCTTATTAGACGCTAGTCGGGTTAACCATAAGCATATTCACGGAAAGTCAAATCCTTACTTGTGGTAGTACTAGATAAGTACCACGGAGGTTTTGTTAGTGTCATTTGGGATTAAAGTTAATTTTTTTTAAAGATACAAGGGTCCATAGACTAAAATTTGGTTCTCGTGACGACGATTGTGTTCTAGAATAAAAAAACAACACTAATACATATCAATGCAACAGTTTTCTGGTTGAAATGTTATGAACCCGAAAGTTGGAGTTTAGTTTAATTGCATCGTTGGGTAATCTTACAGTTAACACAGATATCTGGGTTCCACTTTTAGTGCTACAATCAGCAACGAAGTTAAATTACTGAGTCAATAGTTCATAAGACTCAAGTCGTTATTGAAACCATGACCCTTCTTATATAGTTACACAATAAACAATTACCTTGAATATGCCATGAAAGGTAAGAACTTAAAACCATCTGTTGATTGTGGTTTAGGCGCATTAGCGAATCGTTCAGATCTGAACTCTTCAGATTTGTCCCATAAAGCTTCATTATGATGAAGCCCATATATATCAATTTGGAAATACGTCCCTTTTGGAAATGTTATGCCGTCTACTTGTACATCCTCAGTTATCTGTCGGACTGCTGTAGTTGATGGTGGGTGTTTACGTAAGACCTCTTTCAAGAACATCATGGTATTTAGAAGTTTGGAAAAATCCGTCCTAAAATATGTTTCAATATTTAACCATTAATAGATTTGTATAACATTAAAGCCGAGAAACAGTGAAAAACAGCTTAACCTTCCGGAGCATAGTACAGCAACATTTTACACAAATATATTTAGACATTCAAACCACCGATTAACGTCGTCTTACATTGCAACAAGACTATGTTAATGACTATTTTAGATTAAAATTAAAATCTTCATATGTATAAAACATAATGACAACATATCAGAAAATATTTTATCTTTGAATTTAAAGGTCTTTTAGAATTGACACCTAAGTAATGAAATTGCATTGTAACTGTTGTCAACTTCATTTGGTATTCAAGACTTTTGATAGTTGGTCTACTAATTAAATAATCGGTCATGCCGTCATAAACGTGAACACAGTGATAAAGATGAATACAGGCTGAAAAAAGCATAAACTTAAAAAATCAACTGTACGTCACTTCCTAATCCTGCCCAAAGATTTACATGTAGATAGAATTAATGCATACGTGATATTTCCTTCCTAACACAGAGACTTTATACTTACTCCTGCAGGTTTGTTTTGATTTCATTGCCATCAAACAGGTCTTTCACCTCATGTCTGATAGTTCCTTGATACATTGGATATTTGGCAAGGTAAAAAAGAGCCATGCTTGTTGCCGACAAAATACTTCTTGAAGCTATAACAAGTCATTGTAAACGGCTTAAAGTTAAGTGAGCAAATTTTGTTTCATTTATAATGTTATGTGCCTGTTGTACTTACTAGAATGTATTAACATGACAACGGAAAAGGAAAGATTTGATAGAGAAAATGTTTATGGCGCTAAACCTTGTTCTTACTTCTATCTTTTCAATGCGACACGCTCAGCATAAAAAGTAACAAGTGCTGATTATCTTTGGACAGACACAAAAGTATCTAAAGTTTGTCTTTTCTTGTCTGTATAACGTTACCCTACTTTTTTCAAAGAAAAAAATGTGATATATTAATAAATTAATGTATTGATTTATTGCTTGCCTTCCAATCAATTAGTCTTTTAGTTTAGCGATGCTTTTTGTCTCTAATAGAAAAAGAGGATAACGGTGAATTAACCAATTTTACTGCACTTGTTAACAGTTACCTTTTTACGTGTTACGTCATACTCCTTTAATTATTGATGACGTAATAGTAGAATGTAGGACGTATATTTTGTGTCACTGATAGAGCATTTACTGGTTATTAATAAAAGCAAACTTTTTTAAATTCATTAAAGCGAATGCAGTTTTAGTAATACAATCAATACTAGTGCAAATCACATATATATTTGTTTTACCATCTTACGCTTCCAAGTTTTACATGATGTCAGGAGGACATTGGCAAATAAATTAATCTCCAAAAGTTAAAATTCTTGCGACATCTTCTTTTTTTTGCTAGTGTATACTTTTTAAAAATTTTGTATAATAATTACAGAAATCTGCATTGGTTTTAACATTGTTAAAAGACTTATATCAAAGGGACATGTGAAGGCTGACAAAAAATAGCATTGCTGATACATTCTTCTTGAAACGTTACAAAAATATTTCGTAGCTAAATAAGCAAAATAGGTAGAAACAAATGATTTTGGGATTTTGGCATAAATGTCCATCTTTCTTACATTACATCTTTTAGCTCATTTTATTACCCATATAAAAATGATATTCAAATTGTAATCATTGCCTGAACTATGGGACAATTACTTACCATTAACCAGTCCAATATCAGCATCAGTAACACGTTGCCCATATTTGTTTATTACTGCATTCTTAATATCGCAGTTGTCGTCTGTATTCTATGTAAAAAGGTTTATAATAACTTCACAGTCTTAATATAACACATGTAATTTTGTTTGTAAGCCGAAATCTGATTGGCCAATTTAAATTGAGCAACCCAGTTTAAACAAAATAACTTGTGTTGACCACATGTCTTATTCTAACACCGTTGAAATTTGCATAGTCCCATGATGCAATAACTGTTGAAATCATAAAGTATTATATTTAATATTTCAAAGTTTTGAAGAGGTTTTCTTGATAACTTGTTCAGAAATTTGTAAGATTTGTAAGATGAACTGTTACATTGACACTCAAATTGTGTTTTACGTCATCAATATTTAAACATAGTGTTACACAAGATACGTATGCATATAAAAGACAAAACGAGGACTAATATAAGGTAAGTATTAACTGGTCCACTTGCTATCTTGTAGATTAGAACACAGTAAGTAAAAGTTTATTTGAATTCAGTATATAGTCCAACAATAGAAATTATTTACTAAGCTTTGGTCGAATACTAGTCTTGCTTGAGACTGTTCAATCAGAACTACACTATTTGTATTGATAAAATCCTATGCACAGCATCCCAAACTGCCAATATAATTGTTTTTAAAAGTAAATTAAATCTTACCCGATTTTGTTCATTAGAATCGAGCCAAACTTTAGCAACACTTCGCATTCTTCGGACCAAAAAGAAATCTTTAATACCATACGGAGTCATGTAATACACGAAATCTGGATACAAGTACCATGTCCTAACAAGGATAGAACAATCAATAGAATACATATTGTTGAAGGTTGTCGTAATCCGTATGTAACGCAGTTGTGTGTCTGAGGTTGTTGTAACACGTTTGAATCGCAGTTGTTTTGTCTGCTATTGATTTATTTAATTTCTAATCAACAGGATCTTTTTAGAAATGTAATTTGTTTAAAAATTTTACTAGTATGATCATATCTATATCTTGGCTGTCACGCTGTATTATATATTCTTGTGGGATTATTTTTCATATATCTAGTTTGAACTCGCACGGTCTCTTACACCTACAGATTTTATAAGCGATCTAAATATTGTACCTTATCAAGTTAGACTCCCCATTAGAATAAGAAATATGCATATGAAATACACAACACTTCTTGTGTCATGATGGCATTTTAAAAGTTGGCGTTCGAATAACGGCACCGTCTACATGGTCTAGACTTTCTCAATTAAATTACAACCATGCCCAACCAAGTAACCATATTTTTGTCATTATCTATTTGCCCTAAGTGTGATGAAATATGTTTTATAAATTCAGCCGCGAAAAAAAAAAATTTCAAGAAGTTTTGTATTGTTTTGAGTTTGTAAAAACATTAACATTTGTTGACAAAGTAAGGCAAGTATTTCGTTACTAAGCATTTTTATTTCTTGGACAACCTGACTGAACGTTTGTTTTTGGAAACTTCATAACTCGTATTCAAACACAATATTATTTTCCAAAAATACAACATCTGCTTACAGAAAATGGCTGCTAACTTAATATACCTTTAGATACCTACTTATTTCTCAGATGCCTAAGGTTAGTCCATTCTTGCTGGGTTGATATAAATTCATCAACATTACGTCTGAAATATTTACAGTGTCATTTTAAGACCGCAATGATAAGGTCACTTCAAATTTTTTTCATTTGATAAAGACTGAATCACTACAATTCAAAATAAAATTTCTGCGAAAGATGGACCAGGTATGTGGGGTTTGGACGAACCAGAAATCAGAAAATTATTGCGACAGGTGGAACAGATATATAGAGTTTGTATGAACCAGAGAGGTTATTTTTGACAGATTTAGCAGCTATGTGTTCTTTAGATACATAGAAAAAGGACACTTGGGCGGTTTATGTAGGTATATATCTTTCCCACTTGGATTGATTGATGGAAGATTGATGGCAGAGTGATGACATTTACGTGTCTGGTCGCGTCATCCGGTCAGTCTGGACATTATGATCTAGAATCCGGGATTTAGATACATGTCTGTTTATTAACGGATATGTGTGTTTTTACAATAATATGGAGTAGGTATTGCCAAAATGCGAGCACAGAATATAGTCCTTTATTATTTATATGAAATGTGAATTTCATAATTGACGTTACTTCCGAACACCCTTAAAGTGCCTTTACATTCCAGTGGTCACGTGACGTCTTTCTTTGTAATGGTTACGTCACCTTGAAAAAAATTAGTATGAAATTTGTGTAGTTTTTTTTTAAATATAACATTTATATTTTATCGATGTCAACTTTATTTTTAAGTCATTCTTTAAAATTAATTTTAGTGCCTTTTCACTTTGTTACAGTTTTTTGACGATATCAACTTCCGTACGAAAAAAAAATCAATATCAGCATTAAGCAGATTTTGATCACGTGATTTCATTTTTATCACGTGACACGTAATTACCGTAGAGCTGCCCGCTCAAGCTGTGCTCGCTATTAAAAGGAAACAAATATTGATAAATAGAGAACCATTCAATAACAAAGTTCTTGAGAAAAAAATTAATGGCATTTTTTTTTGTGATTATGAATATAAACTTAAGAACTAATAAGTTTCTTTTCGTTATATTGTAAACTACCAAACCCGTTTATTTCTCAAAGAAACCCTTTTTGTTAAAAAAAGGTAGGATTAAGAACTATCTCTGTCTCTGCTGATGATAAATACGCGTAAGAAATTATTGATTTTATTTTTAAAATGTTATTCCTTCAAAGTTCTATAAAAGTCACCATGACTTAATTGATCGTTATGGGAAATCATACGAAGTCTTTCGTGTTCTGATTTGACTTTTCTAGACATAACAATGAGAAAGTCGAATGGGTGTCTAATTAGAGGCAAGCAATGTTTACTTGTCCGGAGCACCCGTGTACATCCATAGTCTTAATTGGGTTCGGGTTACACATTTTCTGTTTTCTGTTTTTTGTTTTTGTTCCGAGTTCTTTATGCTGATCCGAATCCGGTTTTGTAAGCGTCCCTTAACTTTCAGCTCTTGTTGTTGGGCGGTTTCCTTGCTTATTGCTTTGATAATATCTACATATCCAAAATAATGTTATTCCTTCCTAAGTGTTATAATAGATCGAATAACTTCAGTTGATTTCTTTGATCATGTTTTTGTTTTTTGCTGTTATAGGCGATTTTCTGTTACTTCTAATTACGTCTAGCGTCATAAATATAGCTGAAATATTTCCTGTAGGACAATCCCTTTATTCTGTTTAAAATATTATTAATTGTATTGTACACTTACGGATTCTTCTCGGAGTCAAACGACAGAAACGCCTGTAAATGGATTTCTGTTAATAATCGAGTAAGTAGAGGAACGATGTCCACCGAACACCTTTTCTTCACCTTTAGTTTATTCTCAATTGTTTTCTAAAAGTACAAATTTAATCAACTATAAACCATAACAAACTCTATAACAATTAACTGCATACCAATTGCACTTCCGGCATAGGGATAGCGGATGAGGAATACAACATAAATAAAACAATTCAAAGGCAGTCTGCAAGTATAATAACCTCTTTTTAGATTATGTTGGTTGATTTGTCTTAGCATTTTGTAAGATATATCTTGCCGTCCGGTTTCTATCAGGAAAAGCTGGAATAAATATGGACAGAAAACAACACATTGGCAATCCATGTGAACTAAGGTTGTTGTAAAGTACACCTTGTGGTATTAAGAAAAGTGGGTAATGAAGGGCGACAAGAAGACCTTTAGTTACAAAGTGATGAGGTGCAGAAAGTATCTTTCAAAAAAAAAATTATATGTTAAATGATAAAAGAATATATACTCACGATCATCGTTTCTGTCGCATTGCTAATTTTGATTCGATAGCTAGAAAGTGACTTGCAATTAAAAAATGGACTCATAAGGCGTCTTCGCTCTTTCACACATTCATTATCAGAAGCTCCAAGAGCATTTATTGTTAATCTGCGGTATACTGCGAAATAAGATGAATTTCTTAGACCTGCAATGAATGATCTATAAAGTTTAAATCTGTAATACCATATGGCACACAAATTGTTCGGATTTGACTACAAACATCTGTTTAATTATTCGACTAGTTAAAATAGTAATATTGTCTATATGTTGTCAATGATGTAATCTGACTTCACTTATATTACGTAGTTATAAGATAATTGGGTTCTCTTCTGTGTTTGTTGTTATATATGTATCTTTGTGAACATAATGATGTGATTGCCGAGAAGATATGTCCTGATCTTGTTTTATCCGGATACCGCTTATTGATATTACTTTTAATCTCAATACAAAATCTGGACAATAAATCTTTTTCCAACTCACGAGATATGTCGGATTGCATTTGGCGATTAATTTTCCATAACGATGATCTAAGTCGTGATGGCAGCCATAAAACTTCTGAAGAGAAGCCTTCAGCCTAGGTGCAACAGTTTAGACACATGTATTGTTAAAGTTTTCTATATAATAAAAATCTTAACGGCTTACATATATCGTCCTTCTTCAGGAGAGGTCTTATCGTATCTGGATGGTAAACTTTGACAAACGGTAAAAATGGTAATATCCAAATTTTGTATAACTTCCAACATTTTTCTGGGCAACTTCTTAAGATCGTCGGGTCCTAAAATAAAAACTGGCAAACTAAGACAGATATTAATATATACGTGTCTAATCATATATAGATATAAACCTGTACATATATAAACCTATACAGACATAACCCTATACAGATATAAACCTATACAGATATAAACCTATATAGATATAAACCTATACAGATATAAACCTATACAGATATAAACCTATACAGATATAAACCTATTCAGATATAAACCTATACAGACATAACCCTATACAGATATAAACCTATACAGATATAAATCTATACAGATATAAATCTATACAGATATAAACCTATACAGATATAAACATATATAGATATATAAACCTATACAGATATAAACCTATATAGATATAAACCTATACAGATATAAACCTATACAGATATAAACACTAATAAAAGGCATCTGTACACAACATGCAATTGGATAGTTATAGACAATTGCAACATGTTACCTCTAGCACATAAAAATGTAATTAAACTGAAATATTTTATTATATATTGCGACGTTTGTACACTCTGGTAAGACTAATACACGAATTAGAGGTAATATGCAGTCTAAAGGTAATTTATAAATTATTATTATAAATTGAAAATATATTTCAGTGCAAATTAACCAAACACTTGTATAACTAATTCGTATAAAAATTTTGATTACACTTTAATGTCAAAATGATGTCAACAAATATTTGTTTTTTTTCGGACTCTTTTACGCCCCGAATAAAATATTGTTCGACCACTCAATTCTGCTGTTGACATGAAGCATGTCATTGTTTATCTAAAATAAAATTATACATTTTAAGTTAAAACTAAAACTATTTTATAAGAGATAATAGTTCAACAAATGCAAGAGAATTAAATATTTTTGACAACTTACCTCTGACGAAGTTTTAACGGGTGGTCCAGGTACCGATTTGAAAAAAGTTAAAAGTTTCCAATAATAGACTATACATTTTATATTTGTCACAATCACTGCAATGGAGCTACATGTCACACGTGAAAGCATGCTACTTATGGCTTTTTATCCGGAATGAGTATTTATATCAAAATAAAATTACCTTTAGCATTTCCCTTTTTGATAAAGGGGACAGATACAAGTAATGTACTTATGACAGGACTTTGCATTTAAGTGAATTGACAAAGCCAGGCACACATTAATCTGTTTGTTTCTATGTTGGTTAATGCCAATTTCAGCAATTTTCCAGCTATATTATGACGTCGAGATTTTGTTGGGGGATGAGCCCGTTACTACCTTAACCACTCAGCCACCGAGGCACTGGCACACATTTGAGAAACATTTTATTATTATATTTATTATTTTATTATAGTAATATGTGTGGAGACAATTCAGCAATATTTTATGTTCAATTGTTAGAATTGTAAATTTAACTGAAATAGTGCTTAACGCTTAACAGTTTTCAAGAAATATCAAACATTTATTGCTGTCATTCTCCGGAAAGAACATAGATTTATGATAGTTTATATGCATATTTCACGATTCCGATCTCTGCTTGCACTTTGTTTGTACTTGTCATGTTTTGCCCACGAATAAAGCGTTTGCCATTGTACTCGTACTAACTAGTTTGCCGGCATTACCAAAGCTTAAAATTCCAAAGGGTTGTTTATTTTTTTTTTTGGGGGGGGGGGCTTTTCAAAACAAACTACATTTAATGTTCTGGAGTCTTTTTTAATGTGATCTATCATCCTTATTTTATAGTATGATAGTATTACTTGGACCCACAGAGCAGTCCAGCACGTTTCCAGGTTCCCAGCTGGCGGATGCCTCTCGTTGGCTGGATGTCAACAGAAATACAGACAGCGAACCACAGTGGAAAACATGGAGAATACAACGCCCCTTGTAGGATTAAGACCCCTTTTGTAGCTTTCGCAGGAAGGGAGCTCATTATAGCCGATATAAACGGCTATTTGTTCTTTCCCTCCCATAGCCATACATTTTTTGTGGCATTCCAAATTTTTGTCTCTTGGACCCTCTTTTCCGAATGGATTATTGATTGTTAACTTGTTCTCATCTTAAATACTGCTCGCTGGAAGTACAGCATCAAATCGATCAATCAATTTATAGTATTATGTTTGTAATTTGACAACATGTTATGCTTTAATTATTGTTTTTGCTCACTTAAGGATCAACTAAAGCATGCGTATCTACTACTTCGTTGTCTAAAGATAGATAGAACATTTAATCTGCATTAAGTTAGATTGTGGCCCTATAATATACTACTATTTATTATCAAATGTGTAATAGTACACTTCCAGATATATTGTTACAAATCGAACTTGTTAAGATGTGATTTCTGGTTTTAATGTTTAAATGATAAATACAGTTTAGTATCCATCAATTGGTCTAGGTACCATGCTATTGTGAACTTTTCTGGCCAGTATTTCCTACACATATTTATAAAAACAGTATATAATTTATTGAAAGTGTTAATTATTGTAAAGTTTATAGGTTTGAAATTGTTTTAGTGTTAATAGTTTATAATCATTCATTCAGGATTAAAAAAACAAAAATTTAAAAAATACCAATCTCTAAATGTAAACATCTGTTAAACCATTGATTATTCAGTTTTTATACTTTAGTTGACATTCTACCGTCACTTTCGAAAAGGTGTAGGATTATTTGCCAAAAACGGACAGAATAATTATGCAATCGCCAGAAGGCATAGACGTACTTGTGTTTACACACGGAAGTAATACTTATCGAAAACTGATGTTAAATTATGTGAACGAGATTTTGTGACCGGTCTCAGATTACTTTTTTATATATTTTTTTTATTTAAAAATGTTTGCATTTTATACAACTTGTTCTTAGGTATTCATAATAACAATTCAATTTTATGTTACAAAGTGATATGTCATTAGAGGAAAGCAGTAAATCAGTTTGGTTTATTTTGTGTTACTCCGCTGCAAAAATATTATATGTAATGACAATATTGCATACTTGTTTCCAAATGATTAAAATTAAGATTTTTCTCCATTGTTTCGACGAAGAACGAAGTTTTATACACGGCATATACATAAATAGAAAACACCATTACAATAAACTTACGTCATAAGGGTGATAATGAAATAAAAGGATATAAATAATGCGTTATCGTACAGTCCAATAGGATTCTTTATTTTAATGACTTTTAATGTAAATGTAACATTCATTAATATTTATTTCTGCCGGATTTGTAGAATTCAACACAACACGTATATAAAATTAATTGACTTTAAATTATATTACCACAAATTGTTCATGTATTTAGACCTAGTCTACTTGAATCCAATGTCAACAAGACTATTTAGATATCTCCTTGAAATTTGATGCATAATGTGATTTTATTGTAAAATGAAATCTAATCATGCACGATAAAAGGCGCAGAAAAATCCATGAATAATGTTCTAGACATAAAATGCATGCATGTTTAATACAAAAATATAAATATATTGCAGTCAATATAACATATGTTGTTCCTTTTGTACGTGACAATATTTGTTCTTACAACATGAAGTTAAATAAAGTTTTCGGGCCAATAGTGTTTCTTGTTCCTGATATGTCTGCCAAAGGGCATATTTAGGTTATATTCTACACTACAACGTTTTATAGAAACCAAAATCAGGTTACAATGAAATTTCTATTTGAAATAATTCTGTTTGTATTTACAATATTCTTTTGTGTCTTGTTTTTAAAATTTATAAATTTTTTAGTGTATTTTTGGAAACTTATAATTTTTTTTCAAATCCGTGCCTGAACCTCCAAATAACATTTTGTCAGAGGTAAGTTTTTTAAATAGTTTTATTTGATTACAGTTGTTAGAAAACACATCATAAGGATCTAATTTGACACAAGTCTTTCATTTTAAAATCTATGATTTTTTTAGACAGCTTAACGAATTGCTAAATTTGCACATTTAAAATAGTTATCAATTGATTAATATCATTTTCTCTATATTCAGACTGAGACAGAGTTCTCAAAAAAAAAACAATCAAACATAAATCGAGAAGGAAGCTTAAATTGACAGTGACATTTTTAAAAGCGAAATGCATATTGGTTGGAAGTGGAAATAATTCGCTGTTTAAAAGACGAAACTAAATATGGCGTCAGCAGTATAATGAGTGTACAATCGAGAGACATCTGTTGAATATACATGTAAACGACGGACGTTTTCACGCTACAGTCTTAAAGCTACACTGAAACATCAACTCGTTACGAATGGCCTCAATTATCCTAAACTATTCTCGTACCTCTAACTTATCCCTATAATTCGATTCCATGCTTTTTGTAACCCAACAATTACTTATTTTAATCCTGTTATCCTTCTGATATTTAACATCAGTTACTTGGGAAATTATATCACGCAAACGGTTCACAAGCTGTATTTTTTTTACTTTTAAGATTAGTTTTTGTTCTGTTTACGTTTTTTCTCTCTTCTTTAACGTTTTCTACTGACACTGCGAGATTGCATTGGCACATTGATTTTGCTAATTAAGATTATGTATTGTATGCGTAATAAATTGTATAACTTTGGTAACTTTGATGAAATTTTATTTATAATGCCATATTATATAATATATTAATGTGCGGACTTTGAATGTATACTCTTTAGTTATTTGTCGCTTTGTATTTTACTATCGTTTAAATACAAGTTGAACACGTGGTACTCGTTTTTCACTCATTATGAGAGTACACAACGACAAGAATATTACAGAAACAATAGAAATCCCGTAAATCTTAAGGTGTCGTTCTTTTCAAATATAATGGTGATGAGTTAACATCAATCACTAACGTAGTTGATTTTACGAGGTCAATGAAGAAGATTATTCCGAATGTAAAAATTAATTGTATTACTTATAAATGTTTATTGATCATACTTAATGCATAAACGAAAACTGCACGCATACGTTATAACATTCAAAGTAAACAAGTTCATTTCATTTATTAATCTTATCAACATTGATCAATTTAAAATACAAACGAACACCGTTTTCTGGCAAATGGCTAATCTTTTCACCAGACATCACAAAGTGCTCATCACATTCTATATCCAATCTAAATGAGAAAATAATCAATATATTATCAGCATAAAATCACCATAAGATTTTAATATTTAACTTAAGAATCATATCATTACCTGCTAAAGTCGGCAAAACGTTTGATAGTAGAACACATTTTAAAGGGGTGAAAACGTTGTTGATAAATAAATTTTGTTAAGCTATGACAATTGTATTTTTTATGTACTCATTTTGATACCCGACATTTTGCAGTAACTGGTCAACAACATAACATCTTATTGAAACTTTTTTTAACATTCTGAAGTGTCATAAAATGATGTCACGGATTATATGTATACCTATAAATTAGATTTACCTTTGTAATATTCTGGCAACAATGATAACGATTTCTTCAATGACAAACTGTTTGGCAATACAATCTCTGAAAACAAGTGAAACTTTATTATAGAAGATATAAATAGGTCATAGTAGCAGAGTTGTCTGCATGTATGCTAACAAAGATTTCCCTGTTTTTTTTAGCGTGCGCGTGAACATAGAAAAACAATGGCACAGTTTAAATTTTTGACTGTCCTGTTCGTAAAGCATGCTCCTAAATGAAAAGAGACAAGTGGCATAAATCAATTGCTCGTATATGTGTTGTTTGCTGGACTTATACCACTTGCATCATAAACAGAAGAAGTGAAAATATACATCATAACTCACAAATGATAAAGGAATAACGAGATAGAGTATCTTTATCTTGTCTAAAATGCCTGTCTTTTTATTTATTGTTTCTCTAGGTTTTTGTACAGTAATGTTTTTTTTTGCATTCATTTCATAGAAAAGTATGTTAAGTCGTGTTAACCTGCAAAATGGGACATGATATAAAGTTTAAGCTCCACCTTAATTGATCGATGGACTCGTGTTTTTATTTCGACTTAAAAATTATCACCAATATCTTGGCTCCGCTACATGTAATGCAACCTTCAACGATGTTGGCATACTACAGAAGACACTATAAGAAAGTAGCAAAGAAAACCGACCGAACAACAAGAAGACAATATAAGTATACAATAGCAATTTCAATTGGAGATTCAATATGTTAAACTCAGTTAATTATTAAAAACATGAACCTGCTTTTTTAGTTACACAATAAATGATTACCTTGAATATGCCATGAAAGGTAAGAACTTTAAGCCATCTGTTGATTGTGGTTCAGGCGCATGAGTGAATCGTTCTGGTCTGAACTCTTCAGGGTTGTCCCATAAAGCTTCATTATGATGAAGCCCGTATATATCTATTTTGAAATATGTCCCTTTAGGAAATGTTATGCCGTCTACCTGTAAATCCTCAATTATCTGTCGGTCTGCTGTATTAGATGGTGGATGTTTACGTAAGACCTCTTTTAAGAACATCATGGTATTTAAAAGTTTGGAAAAATCCTTCCTAAAACATGATTCGATATTTTAGCATTATCGATTTGTTAAGTACAATTAGAGCAAACAGCTTACCCTTTATGAGCATAAGTTAACCGGCAACATTATTTGTCTTCTCAGAGTTTTCCTTTTAACTCTTTTTATATACTTTTTTCTATAAACGCCTGTTTTTCCTTATTAAAAATGTGTTATCACTCATTGATATATTCAATTTTCGTCACTAAGGGATTACATTTATTTATAGCCAACATTTGAGAGATGTGACTTGTTGTGTCGTACATTTCGTGGAGTGTAAGAAGAGAATTAAATGTTTTCTTTCTTAAACCCTTAACACAATGATATAGACAAACAAATGCTGAACTTTGTACATGTTATATTCAATGATCTGAATGTCACGTTGTCGCGTTCAATAAACCTGTCCGTACACTTTCCTGCAAATAACGCCTACGTAATATTATCTCGTTCTATCAAATATAAGTAACAGGCTGCTTTATACTTACTCCTGCAGGTTTTTTCTGATTTCACTACCATCAAACAGGTCTTTCATCTCACTTCTGATAGCTCCTTGATACGTTGGAAAGTTGGCAAGGTAAAAAAGGAACAGAGTTATTGTCGACACAACACTCTTTGCCGCTAAAACATCGAAATGTAAACTGCTTAAAGATGTGCAAATTTTCACTTATAACGTGTAAAAAAATATAGCTTTGTATTATTTATAGTTTTGTTTGTTTGTTTGTTTGAATGATGTTGCAACGCCACTTTAAACAATTTTTCAGTTATATGATGGCGTCCAGTTTTTATTTGGGGAGGAAGCCGAAGTACCCGGAGAAAACCCATGACCTTATGTAGGAAATATGCCAATCCTTATCAATTAAAATTCGATTTGAGTATACCCTGCACTCAGTGAGACTCGAACCCGCAACTTCAGTGATTACAGACCACGTGATCAACGGTAGTCTAACCACTTGTCTACCGAGTACTCCTGTGTTATTTTGTAGTGTTATATATCTGCTGAATACAAGATCCATATACTGTGGGCAGACATATCATATCACACAGAAAAACAGTCCAGGCTCCTAAATGTCCAGTTCTTGCACTACCCATTTAATGCGACAATATTATTAGAAAAATGTCAATCTTGTTGATTAACAATATGTCATGTTTGAATTATCAATTATAAAAAAGGACGATAACGCTGATAGACCCTACTGAATATTTACTGCAATTTTATACAATTTATAGAGTAAACTCTGCATATCATTCTTGCCTCGTGTGCATTTTAATTATGATTGATGATTTAATGGTGGAATGCATTACTTATTTTGTTGTGAGACCGATGGCGCATTCCAGAGCTATTAATAAAAATAAACCTAACAAATGATAATAAGACAAGAGAATAAAACACTAGTGAAGTCCAGAGGTATCACATATATATGTTTTACCATCTAATGTTGCTAAGTTGTCTAAAATGACTTCCAAATCAAAATTTCAAAATAGATTCACCACGACAAAGTTAAACTTGTTGCAATCTTTGATGTCTTCTTTTAAATTAGCTTTGTATACATAGATAAACTTATTTTATAATTGTTATGCATAATTTGCAAGTCAATAACACTATCAGCAATATCATTGTCAGTAAAACGTTGGCTATATAGACAGTAATTTACAATGAACCAGAGCAATTTCAGCGTTAGTAACACGTTAGACAGACAATAGTGCTATATCATCTGAGTAATATTATCGTCATAACACGTTGGTCAAAATATAACTAACTATTAATTAGTGGAATGTTAGCGTCAGTAACACCGTGATTAGAAAATACTTGCCATAAACCAATGCTATATAATCCTAATACATTATTCAGACAATAAATAACTATCAACTTGTCGATAATGTTGCCCAAACAATAACTTACAACAAACGAGTGTAATATTAGCGTCAGTTACACATTGGCCTGGGAATTACTAACCATCAACTAGTGAAATATCAGCAACAGTTACACGTTGTACAGACAGTAAATTAACATCAACGCAGCAATATTAGCGCCGATAACACGTTGGCCAGACAATATCGTAGCGTCCACCAGTGTAATAACATCGTCAGTAACAAGTTGAAAAAACAAAAACTTACTATTAATCAGCGCAATATAAGTGTTAGTTACACTCTTGCCAGACAATAACTTAACATCAACCAGTGCAATATTAGCTTCGACAATACGTTAGACAGACACTAACTGCCACTTAATTAGCGCAATATCATCGTCAGTAGCACGTTAGGCAGCCAATAACTTACCATCAACCAGTGCAATATCATCGTCAGTAACGCGTTCGCCAGATCTGTTTATTACCGCATTCTTGATATCGCAGCTCTTATCTATATTCTGTGTAAAAATGTTAATAATTTTACAGGTATAATACAGCACAAGGAAAATATTGTCAGCGTAAAACCATTAAGGTTGCTTTGGTGTAGTTTTTATAGATTATTATCGATAATTAATCTGAATAAGCATTGATATCTACTTTTATATTGATAAACGCTCAGTTTGTTAAAACAGTGCAAGTACAAAAGGATTTAAGAGACTTAACATGTGGACTGTGTTCATGACTAAGCAGTTTTGGTGCTTTTAGATAAATCAGATATTAACTGGATCACCACAGAAAGTATGTAATAAAGTAAAACTTTATTTGAACTCGGCATATAATCCAAGCTCTTCTGAATGCTAATCTTGGAGTTTGACTTTCAGTCTGGTTTATATTTTCGCTGTAGCTACAAGAACTTATTTATGTATATTGCATGTGACATTCAGCATTAATACCACGGAGGACGACAATATCACGATCTTATTTCTACAACGCATTGCTACTTCTAGGCAACAATGCTATAGAATAAATGATTGTTTAATAATAACTAAAATACTCTTTTGCACAAGCTTCAAACCGTACAAGATTGATTACTAAAGAAGTTAAAACTTACCCGAGTTTGTTGCTTTGAATCGAGCCAAACATTTGCAAGACTTCGCATCCGTCTCGCTAAAAGGAAGTCTTTAATACCATATGGTGTTAGGTAATACACAAAATCTGGATACAAGTACCATGTCCTGACAAGGATAGAACATCCTATGAGATACATATTGTTGAAGAGTGTCCTTATATGTTTGTATTGCGGTTGTGTTGTCTGCTATTGGTTTATTTGATTTCTAGTGGACACAATCCATTGATAAATGTAATGGGTTTATAATCGTGCTATGAAAGCTTTCTTACTGGTAAGATCAGATATTTAAAGTTGAACCTTGTTTCAAAAATAATTTTCTGTATTGATTTTGAAGGTGATTAACTAAGTTTTTAGCAACTTAAAACTTAATATAAATAATTGTGCTTTAACGTCTTGACATTTGACATTATGGTATAAAGTAAGCGTTAATAGCGTTAATAGTAGTATTACTATTGAATTACGGCACCCACTACGATTTTTTCAATTAAATCATAACTATTAGGAGAACTATCCCAAGCAATCAAACGCTGGGTTTGCTGTCCCACTGAGTCTGGAAGTACTTAATATTCAAAATACTCGTTTGTTTTTGATGATTTTGAAGATAACATTTTTGAGGCAACCAGAACCACAATACAATTTTAAAAAACCAATCTCTTCCAATGAACAATGACTGGCCCCTTCATATAAATTAAGATACTTACTTATTTCTCTTGTACCTAAGTTTAGTCCATTCTAGGTGGGTCGAGACAAATTCATCAACATTACGTCTGAAATATGTACATGGACATTAAAGACCTCATTTATAACGTCACTTCCTATCAAGTACGAATTGTAAAATGTTGGTTTACGAATATTACACTATTCGATAAAGCCAATATTTATACAATTTCAAATGCAATTGCTGCTACAAAAATGGACCAGATATGTGTGATTTGGACAAACCAAAGATAAGAAAATTAGCACATTTTAAACATTTTGATTGATTACTGACTGATTGATGGGCAGATTGATACCACCTGATTTATCGTCGCCTGGTCACGTTATCGATAATTCCGTTTAATTCTGACATATCAATTCATGTCAGTTCTTTAACGAATATATGTAACACAACAATATCAAAATGAAACAAATAATTGCAAACAATATTCCTTAGTTGTGTTGATTGCTGTTGTAGGCCGCTTTTTACAAATTCGTACTGAAATAAGAAACAACTTCATCTGCATCATAATTAGGCATACATCTCAAATATGATACCAATCATCTCATTATACGACGTCCTGAATATAGCTGAAATATTGCTTGCTGGACGTTAAACAACAATCAATCATCAAATCTCATCATACGAATTTAAGACACACGATTTTAATTTCAAAACCAAACATTTTGCTCACTTGTGCAGCAATATTTCAGCTTCTCATCTATATTGTGTTTTGTGCAAACTTCATCAA
Source organism: Limnoperna fortunei (assembly GCA_944474755.1). NCBI lineage: Eukaryota > Metazoa > Mollusca > Bivalvia > Mytilida > Modiolidae > Limnoperna > Limnoperna fortunei. Next base: position 19,306,521 of record OX104123.1, on the reverse strand, counting down.
TTTCTTCAAGATAGGCTTATCAGCTAAGTTACAAGAACAAACGTCTCGTCCGCGTCTTCAGTAAGTTTTACAATATTTTTTATTAGTTGCAAACCATTTTCGACATTTTGAAATAAGCTAATGATTGTGCCTCGATGATCATTAGATTCACCTATTCCTGACTATACGTGTATGATACACTGTAACCACACACTACATTAAATAAATATAGAGGTTTGCCATGCTACAAAAACTTGGTTTAACCTACTATTACCTTTAAAATACCAAGTCAGGGTAATTGCTTTAGTTGTTTCATTTTTGGTTGTTGGGTTTGAGTCAGCCGGTTTCTTGGATTTTAGTTTGTGGATTGTCTTTTCTTACATTTTCCATTGTGTTTGATATTTTGTAATAAATTGTACTTAATTCTAATATATAATAAATAATTTGATGTACACTTACGGATTCCTCTCGGAATCAAACGATAAAAACGTCTGTAAATGGATTTCTGTTAACAATCTAGTAAGTAGAGGTACGATGTTCACAGAGCACCTTTTCTTCATCTTAAGTTTATTTTCAATTGTTTTCTAAAAGTACAAATTAAACAAAAACTATAAACCAAAAACAAAATCTTAAAATATTAATTGCATACATTATAAACAATCCGTTAAAAGTTAAGCATCACCTAAATATTTTCTTAAATAATTTTATTACAAAACGATTCATTCAGCCTCTGATGCATTTAATCAATGCTTTCAAACAATACCTTTATATAACATACAGGTCAGATGTCAATGATTAGAGTTTTAAAGTGTAAAATCGGTTTCAAAAACTTGTCCCTCTTCTAATTAACAGACTGACTTTGAATGAAATAGCCTTGTCCGAATGCACGTAGATATTGTGGTTAGTTAATATTTTTTTAAGACTTTTCAACAGGTTAAGGCAAAAATTAAGTATCGCCGAAAGATGGCAAGCAATTGGAATGAAAAATGCTGGAATGAGTAACCGCCAAATAGCAGCCTATTTTGGGGTGAACAACTCTGTTATTAGCAGACTTGTTGCGAAGCATAGACAGAGCATGTGTGGGACTTTATCGGGCGAAAAGTCAATCAACGAAACCCAAGATGTCAAAATGTTCGAGAATTAGAAGTCGCACTTGTGGAAGAATGGCAAAGATTTCCACAGTACAGACTTAGGCGTTTGGTTGCTGGAATGAGGCGCGTGTTGAACATTAACACCGGAAGCGTGGAGGTCATACCCGATATTAACGAAAAACACGCCAAACGACAGTCCATTTGTTACTCTTTCACAACAGGACTTGTTGAATGACTGTAATTTTGTAAACAATGAAAAATTTTGTGTCAAACTAAAACTTAAAATCACCTATTGTTTTGTTGTATTTTTTTGGCCTATTTTTGTGATCATTATTAGACCACTAGAATTTAATTCTACAATTTGAGAATTTAAATAAAGAATTTTACAAGTTCAAATTTCATAATGATATATACATTTTCATACAAATTAAACAGTTTCTCATTTGTTTATGTTATTGAAAAAACATTAGATCAGGAAAAGTAGGTGATGCTTTACTTATGGCGGACTGTATATAATATCACGTGTCAATTCTACTTACAGCTTACACTATTAAATGCATACAACATTAATGATAAATTCAAACGGGCAATCTGCATTCTTATTAACATCTGTGTCGTTGTCTTTGTACGTGTTTCCTTGTTGGTTTGTCGTAGCAGCATTTGGTAAGAGATATATTATGCCGTCCAAATTTATTAACGTAAAGCCGGAATATTTGGTAAGACATTGGAGCAGGGAAACCGACAATCTATGTAAATTAAGGTAGGAGTATATACCCTTGTGCTACTCTATTTATATATTAAAAAATTAATAGGGTGTGATAGTCACTTTGCTTGTAATATAACATAATTTTCATCAATTTTTTTAGATATATTTCATGGCATCCAGCTTTTCTTGGGGAGGAAGCCAGAGAACCGGTGCAAACCCCGTTCTTCAGCAGAAAAACTGACAATCCTTGTGTATTAAGGTTGTAGTCGAGCATACGCTGCCCTCAAAAAGACTCAACTTTGGTGTTGACAAACCACGTGATCAATACTAGATGACGCTCTACATTAACCAATCGCCAGGGAGTTTCCCTCCAAAATAAAATCATTAGTTGCAGAATGAAGATGCCTACAAAGTATTTACAAGTCTTAAATATTTAAAGTGATAAAAGAAATTATACTCACGATTATCTTGTCTGTTGCGTTGCTAATTCTGATCCGATAGCTAGGAAGTGTCTTACAATCAAAAGCTCGACTAATAATATGTCTTCGCTCTTTCGCACTATCATCATCAGATGCCCTAAGGACATTTAGTGTAAATCTCCGGTATACTCCGAAATAAGATGAATTTCTTAAACCTGCAAAGCATTTATATGATTGTATGTGATAAATAGCAACAAAGATACTAAAACCAAATGATAAACACAATATCAGTATTTGACTCTTGTAATTTATTTCACGGATGAGATCGAACTTTATTTTTGACCGCGTGTCGGAAATTAATGTCGGAGTTGTGTATGCATATGAATCTACCTATGTCCAAATGTGAAACAGTAAGCCTGTTTACACAACAATATTTTACGAGGAAATGACTTACACGTACGTATATTATTGAAATATTCAGATACTATTTTAGCAGAACTAAATATCAGATAGATCTTTGTATTTTTTCAACTTAAATTGGCTGAAACTGCAAACAATTCCTTCCAATACAACTGTTTGGCGGATAAGTATTTGTCATCGTTAACATTCAGCTAACCGTCACTCACCAATTTATCAAATGAATGAAACAAAAAGTTACACACGAAGTCATGACGTTATAAATTCATTGATAATTACTGAAAATTGAGATCACTTACCTTAAAGGGTAACATTTCCAACCCTTCACAGAAATGACAAGAGATGTTCCGATTGGAATTAGATAAGTCAATACTAATATGGTGCATTTGTCGCCAACGACGTACCAAGAACAAAACAGAAGAAAACCGACCGAACAACTAGAGCCGAAAGTGAAGTGACAAACCTTTATTAAAAGTATGGAGTGAATTTAATTTCTGGTTATTTTTCTGTTTGTCAACGCTAGGATTTGATATCGGGTAAGATATGTATGTCTCGACCTTATTTCGGCATGATATACTATACTAATAGTAGTTGTAGAACATGCCCAACTCACTTTCCCAGCTCACTTAAAAAACTTGAATGGACCTTAACGACGTTTTGAGCAAACAACACTTAGTTAACAGTTAAGAAAATGTTTCCGAAATTATGTGTGATCGATTGTTTCAGTTAGGAATAAATAGGAAATATTTCGTTCCTGAAAAGTTTAGAGTGATGCGACCAGTTTGACAAAGGCTTAAATGTGACAAATGTGTAAATTAAAATGACAGAAAACTTACCGTTCATCAAGAATCAAATATCAAAAGAATATGACACAATCGAAAATCAGACTAATACACGCAACATCCACACAATATTAAGGAGACATCAAAACGAACAGGACAACACAAAAGAGTAAGAAACACTAAAAATAAAATTATTGGTACCCTCAAGTGCCACCATCTAGCTATACCCCGTCGGGTTACCTATGGCCATTTTCGTGCAAAATTTAACTGCAGGAAGAGGAAAACATACTTATGGCCCTGCAGATATGTCTGATCGCATTTCGGCGAAGGCTTTTTCATAATGATCAACTAAGTCTTTATGAGGACCATTGAACTACTGAAGAAATGCCACCAGCCTAGGTGCAACAGTTTTGAGATTGTTAAAAGTTTTATATAATAAAAATCTAGACAACTTACATATATCATCGTTCTTTAGGATAGGTCTTATCGTATCTGGATGGAAAACTGTGACAAACGGTAAAAACGGCAAAATCCAATTTTTTTGTAATCCACAGCATGTTTGCGGGCTACGTTTAACGAACGTCGGGTCCTTAATGAAAAAAGTGTAAGTGCTTACTCAGACAGATCTAAACATATACAGATATAATCATTTATAAAATGTTTTTGCACAACATACAATTGGATAATTAAATTATTAAAACATGTTACTTCAAACACATATACATGAACATGTAAAAAAATGACACATTATTTATACATTGCAACGTTTTTTGACTATGTAAACCAAGACCAGTATTAATGGCAGCTGATTAGTGCTTGTATGCAGTTTAAATGTATCTGTTTGATTCGTGCAAAGGTGAAAATGGTGTACATAAATTATTTGTTGCATATCAATCATGGTTTACGTACAGGGAGCACTGTCTAATTCCTGACCAAAATACATAAGTTGGATATATATAAATGCCCGTGTTATGGCCAAGAACATAATATGGTGGAAAGTTACAATATTATAAAAACGTAGACTTCCAAGAGAGGATTCTGAGTATAATTCTAAAATATTACTGTATGATTTACTATTGATTATTTCCATAAACTGTGGATATATATGAGATCAATGATCTTATTTAGATTTAGAAATCAGGTGATTTTATTTTTGGTCATAAGGTGTGGATATAAGTTTTCTGTGTTACTTATTATTTTTTCTGTATTGATATGATATATCATTAAAAGGGGGGGAAATGTTCTTAAAAACCAAGGTATAACAATAATATATTAATACAGTCTAGCATAAATGAGATGTGTAGTATAGTGCCGGCATTAAAAGGGGATTTCTATCTTGCATTAAAGTGGTGTTCCGTATGACTACAATATAACATTGAAGGGGAGTGTTCTGTATTTAATATATATATTATTCAAGGGAAAGCGTCTGGATCACTTTACCTTGTTTACACTTCTTGTATTTTGTGTCTTTTAGCAATTAATGTAATAGCTGTGTAGATGTTTCTCTATTATACCTATTAATTTACTATTTGTGGACTCTTTTACATCCTGTATAAAGTAATAGTGTTTAACGGAACAATCATTTAACGCGTTTATCTGAAGCATTTCGTTGTCTTTATCTAAAAGAAAGAAATAATTTTTAAATTAAATTACAACTATTTTCTTTGAGAATAAATAAATGATAGTTTTATTTGAACAGAAGGCAAATGTATTTTAACAACTTACCTCTGACGAACTTTTTACATGCTGTCCTGGAACCGATTTGAAAAAAGTTAAAAGTTTCCAATAATACACTGTAAATTTAACTAATTTATAGAACAAAATAGAATATAATATTCCTAAAACAAACAAAACTTGTTCATAAAGAAATGACATTGTAAATTCGATACAAAGCTTAATTTTGGTCTAAAATTCGCATGTCAAATACAACTTATAAATATCCCCTGGCAGAATGAACTGGATCACGAAACATTGTCGACCATAAAAACTGACCGTTATTTAACGTTGAATAATATAAACTACATATTAAATTTATAAATATAAAATATTGCAATAATTTATAATATTTGTCCAAATCACTGCTATTAAGCCTCAAGCCACAAAACGATGCCTGATTCGGACGGGCAGCTACGCTACTTATGCTTTGTATCATAATTGGGTATTTATATAAATAATAAAATCCGATTTTGCATTCCATTTTAGGTAAAAATATTTCCCTCATTATAACAAAACTATGAATTATAATAAATTAAAGAGGTAAACATTCTAGAGTGGATTTGATTTTGTTATGTTGATTGTTAAATAATAGTTTACACAATCTGCAATTTTATATTCGATTTGTTCAATGAATACAACTTTATTTCATTAATTAAGAATCATTTATTGATATCATTTATTATGGTGTGTAAACAAATTTGCACGAATCCTACTTCCACTTGCACTGATTAAATTTTATGCTTGTCTGTACTTCTGTGTCATTTCTATCCACATTATGATGTGAATCTTAAACTACCAAAAAGATTATTTACATATTTCTGTCGTACCGAAGGTCATGGATTTGCTCCGGCTTCCTCTACAAATAAAAACTGGACCCTATGATATATCTTTAAAAAAAACACGCTGAAATTGGCGTTAAAAAATTCAAACAAACAATTACATTTTGCTGGAAAAAGACCGTACATTTAATGTTGTAGCCTTTGACTATTACATTATCATCTATCATCTTTATATTATAATATCATTTGACATCACATTATGCTTTAATCATTGTTTCTTGCAAAATTCAAAAATTCATTCAAGACCAATTATACCATGTGCGTTTACTTTATTATGTTGAGTGTGCATTAGGCATTTTTCTAATATATTGTGTTTGAACAGATATTTGGCTATTTCAGTATGAATATGTTATATGTTGACCGTATAAATAGACAATTATTTATTGTATACTTGTTCACCCACTGAAATATTGTTACCAATCGAATTTGTTAAAGTTGTGATTTTCCGGTTTGAATGCTAAATAAACATTTTGTAATACTATATGAAGAATAAAGTTCATTATCCACCATATTGCAATACTTGTGTGAAATATCGTTTTCCATAATATTGTGAACGTTTTTGTCTTGTCTATATAATTGATTAAATTACTAATTATTGTATAGTTTCTGCCTTTAAAATAATCCTTTAAATTCTATGGTTGACAGTTGTCCATTCACTCGTAAAAGAACAAAAATCTTAATAAATATATCCAATGTGACAATATATTAAACAAACGTTTATTCATTTTTTCATCTTTAATTGAAATTGTCACTACCGCCAAGTTGTACAAACACTTGTCAATAATAGTTATGTAATCACCATAAGGCTTGGAATTTCATGTGCGTATTATGTATTATTTTCTAAGAACATGGATGCTTAACGTCATTAAATGTATTGCTAGTTTTAAAAGTTTGCATTTTATTGTCACTACCTCCTATCTGTTTATCAATTTATAAATAATTGTTTAGTTTAAAAAGTTATATACAGTGTATTTATGAACGAAAGCAAGAAAGCAATAAGGTTTTTTTGTGTCACTACACTCCAATGACACTTTTGTAAGTTATGTACCTTGATAGTTTATAGCAAATAATAAATCTCTACATTTTGTTATTTTGTCTACGTTTCAATAAAAATTACAACAACAGCGTTAAAATTAACTTAAGGCATTAGAGAAGTAGTTAACTAAAAGAGGTTAATATGAGTAAAGAAAATGATATATAGAACAATCAATCAATCAATCAATCAATCAATCAATCAATCAATCAATCTATCTATCTATCTATCTATCTATCTATCTATCTATCTATCTATCTATCTATCTATCTATCTATCTATCTATCTATCTATCTATCTATCTATCTATCCATCCATCCATTAAAACTTTATATTATAGCTCACATGAAAATAATGCATTCTGATTGGCTAGCAAGCCATATACATCAGACTATATATACGTCTACAGCCGTATGCATAAAGCATATTTTTATCCCGTTTGGGGCCCCAAAGAAAACATATCATCTTGACCGCCTTCGTTCTGCTTCGATTGCAAAATTACGGAAGAGCAACAATATCGAACCCCAACAAGTTTTAAACTACATTAATAAAATGATATGTAATATATATATTTTTTTTTAAATAACAGAAATGACTTCAGTCTAGATATCGTTTTTTAAGAAAGCTCTACAATCCATTGATTTTCATTGTGCCGACTTAATTGACATTACCTTCAATTATTTGTTTTCTTATTTTAATTCACTTAAACTAACGGTCACCTCCACACATCAATTAAGACCAGTACAAGCTCCACCAATTGTCATCAACAGAAATTGGACATAAATGTTTTTTTTTTAAATTTGTATTAATTTGATATTCATCAGAAATAGCTTTTATTTAATTTTTGAATGGTTATAAATCTCGAGTGAGCTTTGATCGTCAAAACGTTATGAAAGTAACGATGGGTGCAACAAAGGAATATATTTATTGAATTTATTTTGATTTTTTTTAATAATAACATAATTTCATAATTTCCGGAGTGTAATTTTTTAAAATAAAAACTATTTGTTAAAAATGCATTAAAAATAATATGTTGACCTAAAACGTATATTGCCAAAGAGATACGCGTCGTCAAAAGAAATTCCGCTTTAGTTATCTCTTAATGATTTCTTTTTCGTTATGTTTTAATTGAGTATATAATATCACATTCAAGGCTTATAGAAAATGAATCGTAAGCCTTGAATGTGACATGTTTTACTCTGTCAAACACCGGAATAACATATAATATATATTGTATAACACCGGAATAACATATAGAGTAACTGTTCAAAGCCGGTAGTCCTCGTATTTCTAATATTTCCTTTAAAACGTTTTTGATGAGGTTTTGTTCTGTCTTTCGTCATCAAATGATTTCTAAGTGTGCAATATGATTCAAGTATTTTATTATGAACTGTACTATATGCGGCGTTTACACAAATATATTACCCTACATTTAGAAGTAGGACTTATGGATTTTTCTGATTGTATTTATATGTGTGAATTTGTATATGTATATTTTGTTGTCGGCAGCCCGGTAGCCGAATTGCAAAATAGCAATCTATAGGTGTTTTATGTGCATTTTTGTTATGTGAAGGGCATTTAACACCACTTTCAGAGATTTATCAGCCTTTTCATGAGGTCCAGGGTTTATTGTGGGAGGAAGCCGTTGTACCCGGAGTACACACCGGCTTTTCGGCAGGAATACTTACAATCTTTGTCAAATTAAATAGGAGTAGAGCACATTTACCTGCAGAGAGACTCGAACCTGAAATTTCATTTTTGACAGACACTTTTAATGTATAAAATGTGTTTATAAATTACTATTTCAAACTTGACAAATGTTCTCATTTTCATTCATCTTTCTTTTGTCCGCCGTCTACACATGTGTGCTCATCAATTTCCAGTTTATGTACATGTTTCGCTTGTCTAAGTTTTAAGTCTATGTAGGTTTTTTGTACTATGCGCCACACGTTCATTTGTACTTGCAATAAATACAGGTAAATAACTTTTATAAGGAGTCGTAAAAATCCTTTGCACGATATGTAACAAATTGTAGCAATCCATTAAAGACTATCTTGCAACAACATTGATTGCAACATCTTTCGCGGTTTCACAGTTTATGAGCATTCACGTATTCACTTTTAAGAACACCTATATCGAATGAGCTTGAAATTTACATCTAAACCTAAATACATTTGAACATTTACTTTTGCTGATAAAGACGTATTTTGATCATACCTTATTATACAGTTAGTGCTGTTTGTGTAAAGTTTACTGTGCACTGATTTGTCACCTAAATTTATATATAAGTTACTATCGATAAACTTGTTACTCTTGTTACGCTAGTCATTTATGACAATATGCAACGACAATGACATTAATTAAGGATCATGGAACTCACAATCTGGAAGAAAATCACAAACTCTTTGCGGCGTTTCTGATAGTTGCCCTTATTAGGTCACAATTGTTTTAAAAATCAAAGTTTTTAGAATTATTGTAAGAAAAATTGCAAAGAAAACCGACCGAACAACAAGAGCCAAAAGTCAATGGACAGTTACAAATCCGGATATAGACAAAACGCAACACAAAAACCAAAACCACAAAAAACAGAAAGAGAGTAACCCGAACCCAATAAAAACCATGGGTGCACTCAGGTGCTCCGGACGAGTAAGCAGTGCCTGCCCATAATTAAACACCCGTCGAGTTACTCATTGTCATGTCTAGGGAAGAGTCAAATCCAGGAATTGTAAGGTTCCTAATCTGTAAAATTTATTACTGAATCAGTTTATTGATCATACTAAATGAATATGCAGAAATATGCGTAAGCCTTATAACATTATAATTTCAACAGCACGAAAGTCCAATAATATTTGACATAATATCTTTGTTACATCTCATTTATCAACTTGCGCAGCTATTCAACATTGATCGACTTAAAATACACTCGAACACCATTTTCTGGCACATGGCTGATTGTTTCATTAGACATCACATAGTGCTCATCACATTCTATATCAAATCTAAATATGAAAAGAAATCAATAAAATAAAACTAAAAATAACCTTAAAATTTTAATATGTACAAATAAGCACCCTAAAGTTACTGGGGAGGAAGCCTGAGTACCCGGAGAAAACCCGACCTTTGGTTGGAAAACTGGCAATCCTTTTCAATTAAGATTGAAGTCGAATAAACCATGACCGCAATGAGACTCGAACACATAACCTTACTTGAACCACTCTGCTACCGAGAACCCCTAAAAGAGTGTGAGACGGGGCTGAAAACATTCTTTATACATTTTGTTAAGTAGCTTAATGACAATTGTTGGTAATAAGAGTATTCATTTTGATACAAGAAATTATACAGCAACTATCCAAATGTTTCACATCTCATGTGGACACGAGGAAGAGTGAACACTTGGTTTTTTTGTAACCGTTGTAATATTGTTAAAGAAATTTAACAAAAATGATGTCGTGGTTTATGTATATACCAATAAAATTAAGGTTACCTTTGTACTATTTTGGCAACAATTATAATGATTTCTTCAATAGAAAACTGTTTGGCAATACAATCTCTGAAAACAAATAAAAAAGTAATATAGAAGGAAGAAGAGTTTGTATACAGGTTTGTTTACCATGCATGTTTATCTAGCATACATGAGAAGCAAAGTGGCAAAATTATAACTGAATAGAGATACTATGCGTGGTAGACTTATATCACTTTCATGGAATACAGCAAGAGTGGAAATTTACATAAAAAATCCTGAATTTTACTGAAGTTAAATCTATGTCAGATCTATATCCTGTTTTTTAAGTTCGTGGTCCCATAAAAACATAACGACATGGCGGGTGTTTTAAATTGAACTGTTTTTCTGGCCTTTAAACAGGGGAATGAATGAGGTAAATTTCAAGACAAATATTTTTAAATGATATTCATTGTCTTTTATAAACAAATGTATTTCCTGGTCAGACTCAAGCTTGATTCGGCTTAATTAACTTTCGCAAACAGATATAAAAGATTAATGTTTTTACTGACTTTTGATTTAACAAAACTAAATCTTAATAACCAGGCGCTTAATACTGGGAGATACATGTATGTGTTATTTTAGTAGAACTAAAAAAAAACAATAATAGAAAACCATATGAAAATGACACAATCCGGATTAGGAAAAGACAAGAAATAAAGAAAAGAAAATGAACAGCCATAACAAAATATTTCACAAGGATGCATTCAGATACTTCGGATGAGGTTGCAGTACCTGAGTCTTATTAGACGCTAGTCGGGTTAACCATAAGCATATCCACGGAAAGTCAAATCCTTACTGGTGGTAGTACTAGATAAGTACCACGGAGGTTTTGTTAGGGTCATTTGGGATTAAAGTTAATTTTTTTTAAAGATACAAAGGTCCATAGAGTAAAATGTGGTTCTCGTGACGACGATTGTGTTCTAGAATAAAAAAAACACTAATACATATCAATGCAACAGTTTTCTGGTTGAAATGTTATGAACCCGAAAGTTGGAGTTTAGTTTAATTGCATCATTGAGTAATCTTACAGTTAACACAGATATCTGGGTTCCACTTTTAGTGCTACAATCAGCAACGAAGTTAAATTACTGAATCAAAAGTTCGTAAGACTCAAGTCGTTATTGAAAACATGACCCTTCTTATATTGTTACACATTAAACAATTACCTTGAATATGCCATGAAAGGTAAGAACTTAAAACCATCTGTTGATTGTGGTTTAGGCGCATCAGCGAATCGTTCAGGTCTGAACTCTTCAGGTTTTTCCCATAAAGCTTCATTATGATGAAGCCCATATATATCAATTTGGAAATACGTCCCTTTTGGAAATGTTATGCCGTCTACTTGTACATCCTCAGTTATCTGTCGGTCTGCTGTAGTTGATGGTGGGTGTTTACGTAAGACCTCTTTCAAGAACATCATGGTATTTAGAAGTTTGGAAAAATCCGTCCTAAAATATGTTTCAATTTTTTTTACCATTAATAGATTTGTATAACATCAAAGCCGAGAAACAGTGAAAAACAGCTTAACCTTCCGGAGCATAGTACAGCAACATTTTACACAAATATATTTAGACATTCAAACCACCGATTTACGTCGTCTTACATTGCAACAAGACTATGTTAATGACTATGTTAGATTTAAATTAAAATCTTCATATGTATAAAACATAATGACGACATATCAGAAAATATTTTATCTTTGAATTTAAAGGTCTTATAAAATTGACACCTAAGTTATGAAATTGCATTGTAACTGTTGTCAACTTCATTTGGTATTCAAGACTTTTGATAGTTGGTCTACTAATTAAATAATCGGTCATTCCGTCATAAACGTGAACACAGTGATAAAGATGAATACAGGCTGAAAAAAGCATAAACTTAAAAAATCAACTGTTCGTCACTTCCTAATCCTGCCCAAAGATTTACATGTAGATAGAATTAATGCATACGTGATATTTCCTTCCTAACACAGAGACTTTATACTTACTCCTGCAGGTTTGTTTTGATTTCATTGCCATCAAAAAGGTCTTTCACCTCATGTCTGATAGTTCCTTGATACATTGGATATTTGGCAAGGTAAAAAAGAGCCATGCTTGTTGCCGACAAAATACTTCTTGAAGCTATAACAAGTCATTGTAAACGGCTTAAAGTTAAGTGAGCAAATTTTGTTTCATTTATAATGTTATGTGCCTGTTGTACTTACTAGAATGTATTACCATGACAACGGAAAAGGAAAGATTTGATAGAATGAAATTGAGAATAAAAACATTCTCAGCAAAGAAAATGTTTATGGCGCTGGACCTTGTTCTTACTTCTATCTTTTCAATGCGACACGCTCAGCATAAAAAGTAACAAGTGCTGATTATCTTTGGATGGACACAAAGGTATCTAAAGTTTGTCTTTTCTTGCCTGTATAATGTTACCCTACTTTTTTCAAAGAAAAAAATGTGATATATTAATAAATCAATGTATTGATTTATTGCTTGCCTTCCAATCAATTAGTCTTTTAGTTTAGCGATGCTTTTTGTCTCTAATAGAAAAAGAGGATAACGGTGAATTAACCAATTTTACTGCACATGTTAAAGGTTAGCTTTTTACGTGTTGGGTCATACTCCTTTAATTATTGATGACGTAATAGTAGAATGTATGACGTATATTTTGTGTCGCTGATAGAGCATTTACTGGTTATTAATAAAAGCAAACTTTTTTAAATTCATTAAAGCGAATGCAGTTTTAGTAATACAATCAATACTAGTGCAAATCACATATATATTTGTTTTACCATCTTACGCTTCCAAGTTTTACATGATGTCAGGAGGACACTGACAAATAAATAATCTCCAAAAGTTAAAATTCTTGCGACATCTTTTTTTTTTTTTGTAGTGTATACTTTTTAAAAATTTTGTATAATAATTACAGAAATCTGCATTGGTTTTAACATTGTTAAAAGACTTATATCAAAGGGACATGTGAAGGCTGACAAAAATAGCATTGCTGATACATTCTTCTTGAAACGTTACAAAAATATTTCGTAGCTAAATAAGCAAAATAGGTAGACACAAATGATTTTAGGATTTTGGCATAAATGTCCATCTTTCTTACATTTCATCTTTTAGCTCATTTTATTAGCCATATAAAAATGATATTCACATTGTAATCATTGCCTGAACTATGGGACAATTACTTACCATCAACCAGTCCGATATCAGCATCAGTAACACGTTGCCCATATTTGTTTATTACTGCATTCTTAATATCGCAGTTGTCGTCTGTATTCTATGTAAAAAAGGTTTATAATAACTTCACAGTCTTAATATAACACATATAATTTTGTTTGTAAGCCGAAATCTGATTAGCCAATTGAGCAACCCAGTTTAAACAAAATAACTTGTGTTGACCACATGTGTTATTCTAACGCCGTTAAAATTTGCATAGTCCCATGATGCAATAACTGTTGAAATCGTAAAGTATTATATTTAATATTTCAAAATTTTGAAGAGGTTTTCTTGATAACTTGTTCAGAAATTTGTAAGATTTGTTAGATGAACCGTTACATTGACACTCAAATTGTTAACATAGTGTTACACAAGAAACGTCTGCATATAAAAGACAAACGAGGACTAATATAAAGTAAGTATTAACTGGTCCACTTGCTATCTTGTAGATTAGAACACAGTAATAAAAGTTTATTTGAATTCAGTATATAGTCCAACAATAGAAATTATTTACTAAGCTTTGGTCGAATACTAGTCTTGCTTGAGACTGTTCAATCAGAACTACACTATTTTTTTTTGGATAGAATCCTATGCACAGCATCCCAAACTGCCAATATAATTGTTTTTAAAAGTAAATTAAATCTTACCCGATTTTGTTCATTAGAATCGAGCCAAACTTTAGCAAGACTTCGCATTCTTCGGACCAAAAAGAAATCTTTAATACCATACGGAGTCATGTAATACACGAAATCTGGATACAAGTACCATGTCCTAACAAGGATAGAACAATCAATAGAATACATATTGTTGACGGTTGTCGTAATCCGTATGTAACGCAGTTGTTTGTCTGAGGTTGTTGTAACACGTTTGAATCGCAGTTGTTTTGTCTGCTATTTATTTATTTAAATTCTTATCAACAGGATCTTTTTAGAAATGTAATTTGTTTAAAAATTTTACTAGTATGATCATATCTATATTTTGGCTGTCACGCTGTATTATATATTCTTGTGGGATTATTTTTCATATATCTAGTTTGAACTCGCACGGTCTCTTACACCTACAGATTTTATAAGCGATCTAAATATTGTACCTTATCAAGTTAGACTCCCCATTAGAAAAAGAAATATGCATATGAAATACACAACACTTCTTGTGTCATGATGGGGCATTTTAAAAGTTGGCGTTCGAATAACGGCACCGTCTACATTGTCTAGACTTTCTCAATTAAATTACAACCATGCCCAACCAAATAACCATATTTTTGTCATTATCTATTTGCCCTATGTGTGATGAAATATGTTTTATAAATTCAGCCGCGAAAAAAAAATCAAAAATATTTCAAGAAGTTTTGTATTGTTTTGAGTTTGTAAAAACATTAACATTTGTTGACAAAGTAAGGCAAGTATTTCGTTACTAAGCATTTTTTATTTCTTGGACAACCTGACTGAACGTTTGTTTTTGGAAACTTCATAACTCGTATTCAAACACAATATTATTTTCCAAAAATACAATATCTGCTTACAGAAAATGGCTGCTAACTTAATATACCTTTAGATACCTACTTATTTCTCAGATGCCTAAGGTTAGTCCATTCTTGCTGGGTTGATATAAATGCATCAACATTACGTCTGAAATATTTACAGTGTCATTTTAAGACCGTAATGATCAGGTCACTTCAAATTTTTTTCATTTGATAAAGACTGAATCAATACAATTCAAAATAAAATTTCTGCGAATGATGGACCAGGTATGTGGGGTTTGGACGAACCAGAAATCAGAAAATTATTGCGACAGGTGGAACAGATATATAGAGTTTGTATGAACCAGAAAGGTTATTTTTGACATATTTAGCAGCTATGTGTTCTTTAGATACATAGAAAAAGGACACTTGGGCGGTTTATGTAGGTATACATCTTTCCCACTTGGATTGATTGATGGAAGATTGATGACAGAGTGATGACATTTACGTGTCTGGTCGCGTCATCCGGTCAGTCTGGACATTATGATCTAGAATCCGGGATTTAGATACATGTCTGTTTATTATGTGTGTTTTTACAATTATATGGAGTAGGTATTGCCAAAATGCGAGCACAGAATATAGTCCTTTATTATTTATATGAAATATGAATTTCATAATTGACGCAATGGAAACAAATATTGATAAAAAGAGAACCATTCAATAACAAAGTTCTTGAGAAAAAAATTAATGGCATTTTTTTTTGTGATTATGAATATAAACTTAAGAACTAATAAGTTTCTTTTCGTTATATTGTAAACTACCAAACCCGTTTATTTCTCAAAAAAAAAACCTTTTTGTTTAAAAAAATGTAGGATCAAGAACTATCTCTGTCTCTGCTTATGATAAATACGCGTTAGAAATTATTGATTTTATTTTTAAAATGTTATTCCTTCAGTGTTCTATAAAAGTCACCATGACTTAATTGATCGTTATGGGAAATCATACGAAGTCTTTCGTGTTATGATTTGACATTTCTAGAAATAACAATGAGAAAGTCGAATGGGTGTCTAATTAGAGGCAAGCAATGTTTACTTGTCCGGAGCACCCGTGTTCATCCATGGTATTAATTGGATTCGGGTTACACATTTTCTGTTTTCTGTTTTTTGTTTTTGTTCCGGGTTCTTTATGCTGATCCGAATCCGGTTTTGTAAGCGTCCCTTGACTTTCAGCTCTTGTTGTTGGGCGGTTTCCTTGCTTATTGCTTTGATAATATCTACATGTGTTACTTGATATCAAAGGAAGTGTTATAATAGATAACTTCAGTTGGTTTCTTTGATCATGTTTTTGTTTATTGCTGTTATAGGCGATTTTCCGTTACTTCTAATTACGTTTAGCGTCATAAATATAGCTGAAATATTTCCTGTAGGTCAATCCCTTAATTCTGTTTAAAATATTATTAATTGTATTGTACACTTACGGATTCTCCTCGGAGTCAAACGACAGAAACGCTTGTAAATGGATTTCTGTTAATAATCGAGTAAGTAGAGGAACGATGTCCATCGAACACCTTTTCTTCACCTTTAGTTTATTCTCAATTGTTTTCTAAAAGTACAAATTTAATCAACTATAAACCATAACAAACTCTATAACAAATAACTGCATACCAATTGCACTTCCGGCATTGGATTAGCGGATGAGGAATACAACATAAATAAAACAATTCAAAGGCAGTCTGCAAGTATAATTACCTCTTTTTAGATTATGTTGGTTGATTTGTCTTAGCATTTTGTAAGATATATCTTGCCGTCCGGTTTCTATCAGGAAAAGCTGGAATAAATATGGACAGAAAACAAAACATAGGCAATCCATGTGAACTAAGGTTGTTGTAAAGTACACCTTGTGGTATTAAGAAAAGTGGGTAATGAAGGGCAACAACAAGATCTTTAGTTACAAAGTGATGAGGTGCAGAAAGTATCTTTCAAAAAAATAAATTTATATGTTAAATGATAAAAGAATATGTACTCACGATCATCGTTTCTGTCGCATTGCTAATTTTGATTCGATAGCTAGAAAGTGACTTGCAATTAAAAAATGGACTCATTAGGCGTCTTCGCTCTTTCACACGTTCGTTATCAGAAGCTCCAAGAGCATTTATTGTTAATCTGCGGTATACTGCGAAATAAGATGAATTTCTTAGACCTGCAATGAATGATCTATAACGTTTAAATCTGTAATACCATATGGCACACAAATTGTTCGGATTTGACTACAAACATCTGTTTAATTATTCGACTAGTTAAAATAGTAATATTGTCTATATGTTGCCAATGATGTAAACTGACTTCACTTATATTATGTAGTTATAAGATAATTGGGTTTTCCTCTGTGTTTGTTGTTATATATGTTTCTTTGTGAACAGAATGATTTGATGGCCGAGAAGATATGTCCTGATCTCGTTTTATCCGGATACCGCTTATTGATATTACTTTAAATCTCAATACAAAATCTGCACCATTAAATCTTTTTCCAACTCACGAGATATGTCGGATTGCATTTGGCGATTAATTTTCCATGACGATGATCTAAGTCGTGATGTCAGCCTTAAAACTTCTGAAGAGAAGCCTTCAGCCTAGGTGCAACAGTTTAGATACATGTATTGTTAAAGTTTTCTATATAATAAAAATCTTTACGGCTTACATATATCGTCCTTCTTCAGGAGAGGTCTTATCGTATCTGGATGGTAAACTTTGACAAACGGTAAAAATGGTAATATCCAAATTTTGTATAACTTCCAACATTTTTCTGGGCAACTTCTTAAGATCGTCGGGTCCTAAAATAAAAACTGGCAAACTAAGACAGATATTAATATATACGAGTCTAATAATATATGGATATAAACCTATACAGATATAAACCCATACAGATATAAACCCATACAGATATAAACCTATACAGATATAAACCTATACAAATATAAACCTATACAGATATAAACCTATACAGATATTAACATATACAGATATAAACCTACACAGATATAAACCTATACAGATATAAACCTATATAAATTTAAACCTATATAGATATAAACCTATACAGATATTAACATATACAGATATTAACATATACAGATATAAATCTATACAGATATAAACCTATACAGATATAAACCTCTACAGATATAAACACTTATAAAAGGTATCTGTACACAACATGCAGTTGGATAGTTATAGACAGTTGCAACATGTTAGCTCAAGCACATAAAAATGTAATTAAACTGAAATATTTTATTATATATTGCGACGTTTGTACACTCTGGTAAGACTAATATTAGAAGTAATATGCAGTCTAAAGGTAATTTATACATTATTATTATAAATTGAAAATATATTTCAGTGCAAATTTACGAACACTTGTATAACTAATTCGTATAAAAATTTTGATTACACTTAAATGTAAAAATGATGTCAACAAATATTTTGTTTTTTTTTTCGGACTCTTTTACGCCCCGAATAAAATATTGTTCGACCAATCAATTCTGCTGTTGACATGAAGCATGTCATTGTTTATCTAAAATAACATTATACATTTTAAGTTAAAACTAAAACTATTTTATAAGACATAATAGTTCAACATATGCCAGAGAATTAAATATTTTTGACAACTTACCTCTGACGAAGTTTTAACGGGTGGTCCAGGTATCGATTTGAAAAAAGTTAAAAGTTTCCAATAATAGACTATACATTTTACTAATTTATAGATCACAACAGAGCATAATATTCCAGACACAAGCACAACTTTTTCATTTAGAAATAGCATTGTGAATTGTGTAAGCTGAATTTAGTATTAAATCGGCATGTAAAAGACAGCTTATAAATATCCGCTGGCAGAAATGAAACGTAACATGACATTATTGACCCGGAACACTGACCTCTATTTAACGTTGATTTATATGAACTAATTTTAATTGATAAAAGTAAAATCTTTTTGTTATTTAAAATATTTGTCACAATCACTGCAATGGAGCTACATATTACACGTAAAAGCATGCTACGTATGGCTTTTTATCCGGAATGAGTATTTATATCAAAATAAAATTACCTTTTGCATTTCCATTTTTGATAAAGGGGACAGATACAAGTAATGTACTTATGACAGGACTTTGCATTTAAGTGAATTGACAAAGCCAGGCACACATTAATCTGTTTGTTTCAATGTTGGTTAATGTCAATTTCAGCAATTTTTCAGCTATATTATGATGAGATTTTGTTGGGGGAGGAGCCCGTAACTGCCTTAACCACTCAGCCACCGAGGCACTGGTACACATTTGAGAAACATTTTATTATTATAGTTATTATTTTATTATAGTAATATGTGAGGAGACAATTTAGCAATATTTCATGTTCAATTGTTAGAATTGTAAATTTAACGCTAAACAGTTTTCAAGAAATAACAAACATTTATTGCTGCCATTCTCCGGAAAGAACATAGATTTATGAAGATATAAAGCGCTTGCCATTGTACTCGTACTAACTAGTTTGCCTGCATTACCAAAGCTTAACATTCCAAAGGGTTGTTTATGTTTTTTTTTTCTCAAAACACACTACATTTAATGTTCTGGAGTTTGTCTTTTCTATTGCCATCTATCATCCTTATTTTATAGTATAATAGTATTACTTGGACCCACAGAGCTGTCCAGCACGTTTCCAGGTTCCCAGGTGGCTGATGCCTCTCGTTGGCGGGATGTCAGGTGATACAACAGAAATACAGACAGCGAACCACAGTGGATAACATGGAGAATACAACGCCCCTTGTAGTATTAAGACCCCTTTTGTAGATTTCGCGGTAAGGGAGCTCATTATAGCCGATATAAACGGCTATTTGTTCTTTCCCTCCCATAGCCATACATTTTCTGTGGCATTCCAAATTTTTGTCTCTTGGAGCCTCTTTTCCGAATGGATTATTGTTTGTTAACTTGTTCTCATCTTAAATACTGCTCGCTGGAAGTACAGCATCAAATCGATCAATCAATTTATAGTATTATGTTTGTAATTTGACAACATGTTAAGCTTTAATTATTGTTTTTGCTCACTTATAGATCAACTAAAGCATGCGTATCTACTATTTCGTTGTCTAAAAATAGATAGAACATTTAATCTGCATTAAGTTAGATTGTGGTCTTATTATATACTACTATTTATTATCAACTGTGTAATAGTTCACTTCCAGAAATATTGTTACAAATCGAACTTGTTAAGATGCGATTTCTGGTTTTAATGTTTAAATGATAAATACAGTTTAGTATCCATCAATTGGTCTAGGTACCATGCTATTGTGAACTTTTCTGGCCAGTATTGGTTACACATATTTATAAAAAACAGTATATAATTTATTGAAAGTGTTAATTATTGTATAGTTTATAGGTTTGAAATTTTTTTAGTGTTAATAGTTTATAATCAATCATTCAGGATTAAAAAAACAAAAACCTTAAACAATCTCTAAATGTAAACATCTGTTAAACTATTGCTTATTCAGTTTTTATACTTTAGTAGACATTCTACCGTCACTTTCGAAAAGGTGTAGGATCATTTGCCAAAAACGGACTAAATAATTATGCAATCGCCAGAAGGCATAGACGTACTTGTGTTTACACACGGAAGTAATAATTATCGAAAACTGATGTTAACTTATGTAAACGAGATTTTGTGACCGGTCTCAGATTACTTTTTATATATTCTTTTATTTTAAAATGTTTGCATTTTATACAACTTGTTCTTAGGTATTCATAATAACAATTCAATTTTATGTTACAAAGTGATATGTCATTAGAGGAAAGCAGTAAATCAATTTAGTTTATTTTGTGTTACTCCGCTGCAAAAAATATTATTTGTAATGACAATATTGCATACTTGTTTCCAAATGATTAAAATTAAGATTTTTCTTCATTGTTTCGACGAAGAACGATGTTTTATACACGGCATATACATAAATAGAAAACACCATTACAATAAACTTACGTCATAAGGGTGATAATGAAATAAAAGGATATAAATAATGCATTATCGTACAGTCCAATAAGATTCTTTATTTTAATGACTTTTAGTGTAAATGTAACATTCATTAATATTAATTTCTGCCGGATTTGTAGAATTCAACACAATAAACGTATATTACATTAACTGACTTCATATTACATTACCACAAATTGTTCATGTATTTAGACCTAGTCTACTTGAATCCAATGTCAACAAGACTATTTAGATATCTCCTTGAAATTTGATGCATAATGTGATTTTATTGTAAAATGAAATCTAATCATGCACGATAAAAGACGCAGAAAAATCCATGAACAATGTTCTAATCATAAAATGCATGCATGTTTAATACAAAAATATAAATGTATTGCAGTCAATATAACATATGTTGTTCCTTTTGTACGTGACTATATTTGTTCTTACTACATGAAGTTAAATAAAGTTTTCAGGCCAATAGTTTTTCTTGTTCCTGATATGTCTGCCAAAGGGCATATTTAGGTTATATTATACACTACAACGTTTTATAGAAACCAAAATCAGGTTACAATGAAATTTCTGTTTGAAATAATTCTGTTTGTATTTACAATATTCTTTTGTGTTTTGTTTTTTAAATTTATAAATTTTTTAGTGTATTTTTGGAAACTTACAATTTTTTTCAAATCCGTGCCTGAACCTCCAAATAACACTTTGTCAGAGGTAAGTTTTTTAAATAGTTTTATTCGATCACAGTTGTTAGAAAACACATTATAAGGATCTAATTTGACACAATTCTTTCATTTTAAAATCTATGATTTTTAGATAGCATAACGAAGTGCTAAATTTGCACATTTTAAATAGTTATCATATCATTTTCTCTATATTCAGACTGAGACAGAGTTCTCAAAGAGAAAAACTCAAACATAAATCGAGAAGGAAGCTAAAATTGACAGTGACATTTTTAAAAGCAAAATGCATATTGGTAGGAAGTGGAAATAATTCGCTGTTTAAAAGATGCATTATTTTTATGTGAACGATGACTTATTTTGAATACACTAGTCTGGTAGGGTCTTGAGATATAGCGTCAAACAATTGATTAAAGATTTGGATAACTTTTCCCTTCCAACATGCTTTACTTTCCTCCTATGTTCAATGGTGGTAGCCTTGTTTGCAACAGACATGGTAAACAGGCAAGTGTAGAAAACGTTGAAATGGACACAAACTTATATTTCACTAATCATGTTGTATGTGTAATATAACTATAAATATATATCGTATAGAGGGTTATTTGGCGAGTGTAAAATTTCGCGATATGATTTCCAAGTATGTTGTATTAATTTTTCGGGTAGTTATTTTCGCGAATTTAATCAATATCTGCATATGTTTCATTCTAATTTATATTTACATACTATAATTTACATACGTGTGTTATATTTTCAGTCTAATGCGTATTATTCCATCTGATATATGGATACCTTTCATTCCGATGAATATCCAAATGTGTTAACCATTTTTCCCCACGATTTTAGTTTTTCGAAGACTGAGAAATTTTGCCGCACTTGGCCAAAAAGGTACACGAGGATAGCAAATGCCCAACTACAATGAATAATATAATATAATTTGAGTCTAATATTGAAAAGTGCAGCAACATCAATATTTAGATAATTTAGTTATTTAGATTTAGATATTTTAGAAAATAACTTGATATGAGAACCAATGTTTTAGCAAGGTTATTTGGTCATTTATTCATTTAGTATCAAAACGGACTTTTGTTTATGAGATAGCTTAAAGTAAAACGAATGTTCGCAATTCGTTTTTTTTAAATCCAAATGAATTTATATTTGTAAAACATTTAACGATCTGTATAAGACAGCTTTGCATTCGTTTCTTTCAGGACCCAATGTTTGTCAGAAGTAGCCAGGAAAAAGATTTAAAGTTACACAAAATTTGGAAATTACCGTTTTTGCCATTTGTTAGAGTTTACCATCCAGATACTATAAGACCTCTTCTGAAGAATGCAGATATATGTAAGCTGTTGTTTTATTTATCTAAAGAACGATAACATACAAAAATATTTTTTTCATCCTCCGTATTTTGACGTAATCAATTATATTTTTGTGAATAATTAAAATGTTTCAGATTTCTGGGCAACATCTTAGAAAACCTAGAAAATGACACTAAACTCAGGTGAGGAACCTATATTTTTAAATGCAGGTTCATGGAGATCTAACGGATACATTGCGGACATAGTCGTCAAAACCAATTCGAAGAATTCGTCACATATATTGGATTATTTAAAAAAGTTCGAAAAAATTGTTTACCACCCAAACGTTGAATTTTAGTTTTCCAACCAAATACAAAAGTTCCTTTTAAAAGATGATAGAAAAATGAAATCTACTATTTAACGTCATATATATTATGTCACTCAAAATAACGACACATTTTATAATTCTTTGTTTAATATAGGAAAATAGCAGTAATCCATTCAAAACACAGTATATGTCTTTTGGTGTAAATTGTTTAGTGGTTGGAGAAAAAAACCTTTCTTAGGGTAAACTATAAAATCAAATTTTGCCGACAATTTCTTGTCTTCACATGCTGTGTTTTTAAAAGAACACAAGACAAAAAGATTAATCAGATGGTGCCTTGTAACTGTATACAGAATTAACTTAATAATTGTCATTTTATTAAAACCAAATTAAATAAGCATTCCTTTAAAAAATGTTTTTGAATGAAAATAATGTTTTTAATATATATGTATAAATCAACACTTTGCAATAAAAATGCATAACATGAAGCACTTTCATAACTGTTGCGAATATTCATTTAAAACAGACAACAACGATGTTGGTTTAAGGCTCTTTTCGATTGTCTGGAGGTTATTATTCGTTAAAACCTTATTTGGTGGGGTGTCCTTACCCATAGATATCACGAAAATATTTACCCCACGAGTAAAACTTAAACCACAGTAGTTGTTATGAAATTATGCTTTTATGACAAAATTAAGTTTTCCAGGTTTATCTAACTGTTTTCAGGTTTAAGGAAATCTGCATATTTGGGGGCCTCACACAGATTTACAATTAGCAACAATACGCTTGTGGTTTCCGATGATCAAGTTTTTGTGAAAAAGCAGAGATCTATTTTGAGTCATTTTTTTAATCGAAAGTTCATAGCTAGTTATCATCTTGAAGTTAACAATGCAACCGAAGCAATGCTCGTGAGTATTTATTTCTATTATCACGCAAAATTGTTATTCTAAAAATATTTTATGTTCACTGGGATGCAAGCACACCACAGCGGTCTGACATGATATATTAAGATCCAATTTGGCTATAAACAAAAAATGTTGCAAGGCATGTTTCACATCCTAAGCAACGGACGTCATGATACATGTACAACTAAAAAGTCTCAAATATTGTTCTAAACACTCAAGTAAACAACAACTTTAATTGATGTTGAGAACTCTTCTGATAACAGACAACACACACTAGTTGTTGTTAGAATGGTTTTTTACGCAGCTATCAGCTTTAATATATCCATTTTTAATTTTGTAAGGAAACCTGAAAATCACTAACAAGCAAGTGGTTGTCGAGCAATTCAGGTTCGAAGTCGCAACCTGTTGACACGTCAGTTATCTATAGAAATGACTACATTAGTCCCTCTTCTATTAAAGCTTTATAACCTTTTTTCTGAATCTTTTCATTACAGTTCTTTTGCACCGGCATGTGTAAGTCTTACGAGAATACATTTAAATCAAGTCTTACTTGATTATCACAAAACATACACAATTAAGTATACATTTTTGTACGGTTTCAAATCAAAGTTCTTACTGGTCGTGTTGAAACCACAAAACATTAGGGTTGCCTCTTTTTATATCTCTGTATATTTTAGAAAAAAATTGAATGTAAACCAAAGAAAAAGGACAGATTTTCTGTGAACCTGCTTCCTTTACTTACTAGATTAGTGACGGAAATTCATTTACAGATTTTCGTGTCCTTTGATGCGAAGAATAATGCGTAAGTGTAACTTAAGTAATAAGACAACTAGATATAATTAAACGTTAAAACTTTGACCAACAGAAAACTAAAATCATACCAGCAACAACAAACGAACAAGTTAGAAAAGTCAAGTGATGTAGTAGAGGAAGATTTACCATGTTGGCAAAATTCTATCAATTATAAAAATTCCGCAATGGACACATTTCATTATACATTTTACTTATGGTATGAAGTGAAAACAAGACGCAAAAACCGTTAGATAAAGATGATATTTTCAGAGATTAATACCAATATAACATAAAATTAAACATGCCTAGCACCATCTTTGTATTTTAAATCTTATTAATAATGTCTACATCCAGTATTGTAGCTTCATAGAAACAATGGTAATGGATTTTACTGGTAGTTGTTTGTTATCATTGGGTCTAAAATTTTAATGCACAAATTTCAGACGAAATGTTGACGACTTTCTATCGAGCGAGTTAGAATTGACCAAACTTAGGCACAACAGAAACATGTAAGTGTCTTAATAGATGTGTAACTGTTGCAATATAGTTTTTTTGCATGTCTGGTCGAAACGATACTTCTACACATTAAAATAAATTTCTTCAAACAATATGATTAAGATTTATTGTACATATTATAACTTTTTGTCGCATATTTACAACTCAATCGATCATCAGATTGTATGAAATATCTTTCTTTATCTGTATACTGATTTTTGTCATGAATGTATGCATTATGTATTTATTATTTATATATTCTACTAATGTATAGGAAAAAGTCTGCGTAGGTTTTTATTCCTGAGGCTTGGGTAGACTTTATTTGTCAGTAGGTTGCATTGACGCACATACGAATAAATGTGACTTTCTTTGTTATTTCTTAGTGTGTTTTATTTATAATTCTCATGTCATTTCTAGGAAATGGCACTTGTATCCAGATTTCGTGTATTACCTGACACCAAATGGCATTAAAGATTTCTGTTTAGTCCGAAAAATACGAAGTTTAGTTAAAGTTTGGCTTGAGCCTAAAAACCAAACTCAGGTAACACTAATGTAGACAAATTAATAAATTTTTATTTTAAGATAGAGTGTAATTATTGGAGTATTTTACGTACATTTTCAGTTTACAATGTTACTTTACTTTTTGTTGCGTTTGTGTTCAGATCAACAATACAATTATGAGGTCAGTCTGTGTTCTCAATGTTCTACATTAATGCCTTTGTAATTTTAAATTATTATGTGAAGAAATGACTTAGTACCACTGTTTTCATCTGTGTAAGTCCCTGATACGCAAACGTATTTAGGAAACAAAATTTTTCCCGACCAGGCAAATCAGATACAAATGTGCATAAGTACAAGTGGTTGTTATTTTACATTGATTTAGAGTTAGTATTTATTTCTATTTGGATCTAGAAGACAGTTGACACCTACGATATAATGGACGCCGCAATAAACGAATCTGGTCAACATGTGTGTGACACAGCTATACATATGATTACAAGTAAGTTACTGTACTTATGCATTGCTTAACTTTATTTTCATTTGTAATGATTATTTTCTTATGGGCAATGAAACACACAGAGAGTTATATTACAAAGAACACAAAAAATATGTATGTGACTGAAATGTTTGCCAAAATAATATGTTTTCATATTTGTCATATATAGAAAAGGTAAGAAACGAAATGTGAAAAAACATCATGCAGCTCTCCAGTAATTTTTATTATATAGGCTCTGCAGGTTAAAGTAAAACAACGTATAAATACTGTTGGAAAGTCAATGAAAAGGCACATTTGTCGAAAAAAAACATTGAGACATTTGAAAAAAAATCAACGTTCATGGGTATCAAGCAAGTGCTAATTTTTGTTTTTTTTAATGATTTAATAAACGAAGATCTGGCATTGTTAAAAAGAAAATTTACAAAGTTGTCTTTACAAACTTTACACTTACATTTGTGTATTTGTTATAGCGACAAGGAATACCGTGTCAGTAACAACGATGTTCCTTTTTCATCTGGCAAAATTTCCATCGTACCAAAAGATAATTAGAAGTGAGACTAAAGACCTATTTAATGGCAATGAAATCAAAACGGACCTGCAGGAGTAAGTATACTAATATATTAATGAATAGAATACATAGGTCTTAAAGGAAACACCTGTCTAAAAAGCAGAAAACCAAATCAGCGAGAATGGAACAAAACAATAGAAATGAACATCAAGGACTCACTAAATATTGAGGTTGAAGGGTTAACAGTTTTGCTCCACGTTTGTTTCAACATTACATAAAACAATATCATTATTAATTAAATATTGAAATATATTTCAGAAAGGAATTTTCTAAACTTCTTTATACGATGATGTTCCTTAAAGAGGTCATGCGTACACATCCACCATTAAATAATACAGAGCGACAGATAACTGAAGATATTGAAATGGACGGTATAATTTTTCCTAAAGGGACGTATTTCCTTATTGATATATACGGGCTTCATCATAATGAAGCTTTATGGGACAATCCTGAAGAGTTCAGACCCGAACGATTCGCTAGTGCGCCTAAACCACAATCAACGGATGGATTGAAGCTCTTACCATTCATGGCATATTCAAGGTAATTGTTTATTTTGTCCAAATATATACAGGACTAGTTATACATTCAATTCAATGCATACATCGCTTCTTTATTCTTATAATATAATTTTTTGTCTTCTAGTGTATACGCAGCCAAGATTATTGAATGTTAAGGCCCTTTTAGTAGCGGCTAGAAATAATAATACTGATATCGAAGCCTTAGTCCACCGATGCAATAAGGGTGGAGCCAACCCATATCCCAATATTATTCCACAAATTTCTGCTTCTTAAGGCAAAAGATGAAAAGGTTTTGTTTTAGTTTTAGTTTTGGATACGATGTCTTTGATATTTTATCATAGCTGACTTTTTTTATTTTCTTTGATGTTTTCTAACGCAAACAAATTTTTTAAATGTCAGATGAAATAGATATAGCGATATATTTATATCTATTAGAGTACTATTTATTATAGGTCAAAAATGGATCTTTTAAATAAACTATGGCGAATTGGGATTTGCGATATCTTTCACCGGAATCTTCAATTTTAAAATGTTCATATCTTCTGATTAGTTCTAATTAACGTTAGAAATTTTATAGGACTTCCCCACCACAAAAAGACCAGATATGTTCTGTCGATTATGATTGCAAGCAAAGTTGAGTAAAACATATTATCCTGTCTAAGAACGAAAAGACCCCCAACGCACATTATTGTCTGTAAATTTTCATTTCTGCTACTTTTGAGGGACCGTTCTACTACATTTCTTACTGCTTTATATGTTTACAGAGATTGTATAGCGAAACAGTTTGCAATAGAGGAAATGGTGATAATTGTTGCAAAACTATTACAAAGGTAAAAAAATCTTGTTAAGTAGTTCATACATATTCCGCAACACTATTGTGTAAAACAGGCCTTGCCTACAAACAGAGTGAAAATATTCTAACAAAATAAACCAAACAGTTCAAAATACCTGAGTTGTGAAACAACAGTCTAATTACACCGATGTAGCTTTTAAATAAATCATACTAAATAGTACTTGAAAGAAATGAGATCAGCAGATGATATTACGAAAACTAGTTTCTGTGAAAATACGTAACATGTTAAACATTTGTATTTGTAAAAAAGCGCGTGCAGCTTAAGACTGCGAATTGTGTACACTTGTACCTTCTTTTAAACATGAACTGCTTAACCGGAAAATGCATTGAAATATTAAGTGAAGTGATACGGAGTTTGAAATGGAGCTGATATGAATTCCACGCAAGGGATCTGACGAAGATGTAAAGCTTAATTTAATAGTGTGTGTCGGTTTTATAATACAAATTAGAAACTTGATGAAGTACCTTATAATTATTTTCTTTTCTTTTTAGGTATGAAATAGAATTTGATGAGCACTTCGTGATGTCTAGTGAAAAAATTCACCATATTCCAGAAAACGGTGTTCGGGTGTATTTTAAATCAATAAGTTGAAAAAAGCTGTGATGTTTGATAACTGAAATATAATTATACAAAGATTCAGTTTAGTTTGAGTAAGAAACATTTAAATAAATAAATTTATTGAACATTGAGAACGTATCATTACTTTCCAGATAAGTACTAACCAAGAATTACTTTGTTTTCGTATAACAGATAAAATTTATTAAAACGCGGCCTTTTTTACTACATGTACATTCCCCATACCAAAACTAAATTATGACTTGTATTTGTTTTTTTTTATAACCGTTTAACTAGAAACGTCATCATGCATGCAAAACATCGTAGAAGAAAACAAGATATAATTTGCGAATACTACATTTATTGTAACCTAGAGTGTCACTAGGAAAAGACCTAATTATGAGAGGCATTTAAAAAGCCCTACCTTTATGTGTTGCTCCGTCTAATTGTATAGGGTTGCGTCTGTTCACAATTACGCTTGCACCTCAGTAATTGGTTGGAAAAAAAATTGAGCATGAGTTTTCATAAAACGTTTAGTCGATGAGTCAATAAGTCCAGTCAACGATTAAACAACGGTTAAACAAAAGCGGTGACAACAATAAAACAGACACACAACACAAAAGCTAACAATTGAGTAACACATTTAAAACCGGGGGTAATTATGGTGCTCCGGAAGGAATACACTCAAGCTCCTAGGGTAACACCTGTCGTATCACTCAGGTTAAAATCCGGTTATAATCCTATGCTGTGGTTGTCATAATCAAGTAAGAAGGAACATAGATGTTACAATAAAAGGAACATATAAATTCGCATGTGTGAAAACAAAACCAGTGTAAATTAAATCTGCTGTATTAATCGCAATATTCCCAAAAGTTAACCATCTGATTTCAACTTCCCCATTGTTTATAAAAAGAAATTAAAGTACATATTTAAGACACTTTTCCGCAAAGAGGTTCTTCTTTGTTCTTAAGTATTTGTCTATGTATATTTATGTTTGGGTACAGTTAAGGTAAACTACTATTTGGAATAAGAAATGTACTTAACCTTAAACTGCTTTGACATTCGAAAAATTTAATACATGTGTTGGCACGTGGAAGTCTATTGCTTATCTATTATAGCTTATCTTAAGCATGGGGTTCTCGGTGGTCAAGTACTTAAGGTAGTTCGTCTACTATTGATCACGTGGTCTGTCGACACTGAAATGGCGGGTTCGAGTCACACTGCGGCAGGGTCATTCGACTCCAATCTTAATTGACATGGATTGCCAGTATTCCTGCCGAATGTCAAGGGTTTTCTCCTGGTACTCGGGGTTCCTCTGTCAATAGAAACGTGACGCCATGATATAGCTGAAAAATTGCTGAAAGTGGCGTTAAACTCAATTCAAACAAATAACATTTTAACACTGGTATTCAAAATTGGCCGAACAGTGAACAACTTACTTTCTTGCATTTATATTATTTTGTTTACGTGGTCTGTATCTTGTTTGCATCTAAAAAATCGTTTCTGCTGTTCAGGATCTTACAGATGTATAAATAGCGTCATAAGTACTGTGCGAACTTTGAAATTTTTTGCTTACTTGGAGTTATTTCATTCCCTATTATTTATCTTTGTAATATTTGTCAAAGGAGATAAATCAAGATACATAGATTTGAGTTAATTACTCACAGATAGAAAACAAAACCAATAAAATAATACGAATATAGGCGCAGCCTTAATGCGAGCATCGCACATTTCATGGTTCACGACTTTATTTCAGAGCACCCTAACAGTGCCTCTTCATTGCAGTGGTGACGTGACGTCTTTCTATCTAGCGAAGTCACAAAAACGTCAATTTGAAGAAGGGTTGTAAAAAATTGTCTTACATTTTTGCTTTTTAAAGAATAAACACTTCCATTTTTCGAAGTAAAAATTATTTTTGTCTATTTATAAACTAATTCTACTATATTTTCTTCGGATAGCTCAGCTACCATCTGAAATGGATTTGTTCATATGGTTGAAGTGACTTTTTAAACACTGCACACATGCATTTAACCGTATAGCTCGCATCTGTGATGCTCACTATTAAAGAAAACACAATAAAAGAAACCAGAAATACAATATCTCATGGTTAATAACAAAAATATTATGTAGCGGTGTTGAAAGTTTCAACAGGCCTAAAGCCGCCATTGGTGTCATAATGCCCGGATAACACAGACGTGCAAACTGTATCGAAAATAATATCGTATGAATACAAGTTTAACAATCTGCGGTTCATTTTGTTATGTTTGCTATTGTAACAAATTGTGTAAAGTAATACGGTAAACATGTCTTTACGGTGTACCTCATCCAATCATATCAAAATTTACAAGCAACTAGTGAAATCCAATCCCCGAGGTTGCCACGTTGAGATTGGAAAGGTTAGTTTAACTCATCCACGCATTTGAAAAACATAATATAAACTTGAAACGATAATTGGCTGCAGACAAGTTGAAAACTCAATCTGCTTCTGATAGCTAACGCTTTATTATGGAACCAAGACTTCTGATAGGTAGCGCCGTTTTATTGAACCAAGACTTCAGATTGTTAGCGCCGTATTATGGAACCAAGACTTGTGATAGTTAGCGCCGTATTATGGAACCAAGACTTCTTATTGTTACCGCCGTATTATGGAACCAAGACTTCTGATTGCTAGCGCCGTATTATGGAACAAAAACTTATGATTGTTATCGCCGTATTATGGAACCAAGACTTCTGATTGTTAGCGCAGTATAATGGAATCAAGACTTCTGATAGTTAGCGACGTATTATGGAACCAAGACTTCTGATTGGTAGCGCCGTATTATAGAACAAAAACTTATGATTGTTATCTATATTAATTTTTAACATATATCGTTCTATTCGATTATTTCCCTCGATCAATCATAACAATATTCAATGATAAATATTGATTGTGCAATATTGTTTCTCGAAAACGTTTTACCTCGACATTCAAGCTCACTTTGAAATTAGTTCTGAGTTTTGAAATAAATCATATTTTTTTAGCAATTAATGAAAACGTCCAGTTTGATACATTATACATTATACAAGTGACAATTATTGTACAGTTTTAACGTTTAAAAATCCGATTAAATTCCCATCAAAGTTCATAAGGAAAAAAAATTACTTCCAAGTTTACAATTTGGAAAACAACAAACTTCAAAGATAAAAATCTATAAACGTAACATAATTTTGACTAGTTGTTTACTAATTGGAGTGAATTCTACTGCCACCAGAGACAAGATCGATCATTTTTCTATAAAGCAATTATGTAATTGCCAGAAGGCATGGCTATATTTCTACACAAGGAAGTATCATAAATTAAAATGTGTTTAATGTTTATATGGTTGTAGGAATTGTCCTTGCATTATATTCCTTCATTGTAATTTAAAATTATTTTTAAACATTTACATTATTATATATAAGGAATAAAAAAGGTTTAAAATGTCATAATGATAACACTAATTTATGTTTTAGTTCGAAAAAAAGTTGTGTACAATGATAATGATAACTTGATTAATTTAGTTACTTTTGTTTGTCATTTAATCATTTTACTTTCTTATTACTTTAACTGTGTTGTTATTTGTAATACTATAATTCTTGTGTTCAGATTGGTACGCTAGTAATTTGGTTATCATCATTATTACCTATCTATATTAGACGAGCATTTTTGTATATTTTGCGGCGTCCAAATACATCTTTCTAAGCATCCTAATTCAGGCTTATTATCACAAGATTAGATTCAACTTGATAGGGAAATTTATATGCAAAATGTAATTTTTATTGATAATCGGAATTCAGGGCATACATAGCAGGTTTATTGTAACACTTTATTGTGAGGTATGTGGTAGGTTGCTGTCATGGTTATACCCAATAAACATTTCAAAATCTACATTAAAAGAATAATTTCATATTATTCAACGTTAAATAACGGTCAGTTGTGGCTAAAACGTTTAGTGTTCCGGTATATGTTTGCCAGGGGATATATACAGCCTGTCCTGACTACCACATTTGAGTAAAAACCAAAATCACCTAACAACTGAAGCCATGCCATTTTTAAAGGAAATATTTCATTTCGTATTAGAAGTATTTTGTTGTGTATTGATGTATAAATCTGTAAAGTTTATAGTGTATTATTGGAAACTGTTATCTTTTTTCAAGTCAGTGCCTGGGCCGCCTGTTACACCTTTGTCAGAGGTAAGTTATCAAATTATATATTTTAGGTAGCAAGTGTTACAATTCACATGAAAGATATAGTAAACAACAATTATTATAATTTAGACTTTCGATTTATGGCTTGGGTTCTTGTGTAAACATGTAGGAATTCACTTTAAATGATACAATTACGAATTGTGTGCAAATCCTAATTGATGAATATTGTATTTACTATTTACGGCGTGTGATAGAGTTTACAAACAAATGATGAATCAATATAAATAGAGAAGTAAAACCATTTAAAATAAATCTCTGCACTAGCTACCTAAAAGGCTCAACGCACATTTTTAAAAAGAAATGGCACAGACGAGGCTAGCATAAACTGACATGAGTCTCACACACTCGTAAAAGGGATTCATTAATAGATATACAGTACAGATATCTAGAAGCATATAATACTAACATACAAGAATACAGAAACAAAAAAGTGACTTTTAAAATACAAACAGTCAGGACCATTGTAGTGGCTGTACTTTTGGTTGTTTCTTCTTAAGTTAGCCGGTTTCTTGGATCTTGATTTGTCGATTGTCGTTTTTGAGAGTTTAGCACTTAGTGTCCGTCATTTTGTTATTATTTAGTTTATCAAACATTATGCTCTCAATGCAATTGCACATGTATTATTACCAGATATAGTTTAGCCATATTTATGTCTGGGGAACAAATTTAAATTTGCTTTTTTCAGGACACAACGTTACAACGAAGTTGCCATAAACAAAATTACAAATTACACAAAATTTGGAAATTACCGTTTTTACCATTTGTTAGAGTTTACCATCCAGATACTATAAGACCTCTCCTAATGAAAGAAGGTAAGTTTTTAAGTATGCAGGAAAAAGTAATAACACATCAAGTACATCGTTACAAATAATCTCTAATTACTTCTTTTTCAAACTGGTCTCCTTGCATTGCAAAATGATACGATAAACCAATCAATCACGCAATCACAAACAGCGGAAACAGTTTCCATTCTTATAACTATTTAACTAGTGTTTTCTAGCCAATCGTCTTCTTTACAATTGTAGTTTGATGTTTGCGACAAAACCGAGTATTCGTTATTGACTCAAAATAATACTGAGTTGAGAAGGAGCTAGTGCACAACAATAGACTGTACTTTACCTTCAAAGAAATGATATGTCATGATGATACCTAAAATATTTTAATAGCAAACAATTAAAATCTCCGAATATACTACAATCAAGTTTGTCATGCTTTTAAAACCAATACTCTCATCTTAATCCATATAAACCAATAATAGCAATTGTTTGTGATAGATTAAGAAGTTATTAATCACGCTTTGTTACAAAATCAAGAAATTAAAATGCTATTTAAAGCAGGCAATATAATACAAATTTCAAACAACAAACGGCAAAACCGTCAATGAGAAAGAAAATGAACCCTCTTCCTGGATACAACAAAAAATAACTGCATATTGACAATTTAACACATGATGTTTTACCCAAAACACTGATGAACTTCCTCAAAACCAGAGTTAAATATGTATGTTTAATTTTTTTTTATTTAGTATTAACACATTTAGTCACTGTAGTTTTGCAATTACATTGACTCCTTAATCGTCTGCTATTCAGGTTTGAGGAACTCTTCATACCTCGGAGTATATCACAGATTAACACTCAGCTACAATACTCTAGTGGCTTGCGATGATCAAGTTTTAGCTAAAGAACAAAGACGCATAATGCATCCATTTTTTAATCGCAAGGCACTAACACGTTATGAAATCGAAATAAACAATGCAACAGAAAAACTTGTAGTAAGTATATATTTGTCTTACCAATTAATTTTGTAATTGTATCTGCAATTCAAAGGTACTCCATCTTCACTGCAGCGAATTGGAAAAGATTCTATTCAGGTTAGAGGAATCTACATAAAGGTTGCGAGTTATACCAGAAATAAGTTCGTGATTAAAAATTTGTTAATTGCCATGTTATCACGTGGTTCTACGGCATGATCTTTGATGCCATGTTATCACGTGGTTTTACGGCATGATCTTTGATGCCATGTTATCACGTGGTTTTACGGCATGATCTTTGATGCCATTTTATCTACAATTTAAGCTGGTCTTATATAATATAGTAACTGCCTAAATTGATGACTGTCTTTTTTAGAAAACGATGCTCAAGCTCAGTCCATGCTCAAGCCTAGAACTTTCTTCTACAACACTGAACGCCTTGGTACAGATAAATGTTGCATACGAACAAAACATAGAATGATTTCAATTTAAATGTAGTTAGAGTAATTAGCATAGTCCATCAAGACTGCACACTTAGAGTGTTTTATTAGCACAGGCAAACATTAATATTTCATCTTCTTGGACCTGTAAACATGGAGTATACAATTTTGGAAGTTAATATTTCAACATGTTTACTCTGGTTTCTTGATACTAACTACACACAGGGACACATACCTCAACTGGCAGTTTTGATCAGCATATTTCACATATTATTCGAAAATATAACTTCGGCCAGTTGCTTTATCATTTTGATAAGAATGTACCTTCTTTTATTCTTAGAACAAAATAGAGAAAAAACTACAGATGAAGAAAAGATGTCACGTGAACCTGCTGCCTCTACTGACTAGAATACTGGTAGAAATTCATTTAAAGATTTTTTTATCCTTTGATACAGAGAAACATCCGTAAGTGTAAATTAAATAAGAACATAACTATACATAAGCATAAGAACAAAATACAAGTTCACAATTACAAAGCTTGGGTTAACATAAACATATATAACAAGTAGCCGCAAAACACGAATTAAAGGATAAGAAAACAAATAGGCACACCAACCTCACTGACGCAATGTAATACCAGGTGTCCTGGAAGAGTATGCATAAATTTTGCAATGTTACGATATATACTCTTTTTTCAAACGAAATATGTGAAATAGTTGAATTTATTTTAAATTGTCAATGAAAATTATGTTGCCATTTTCATGAAATTTCAATAACATTTTAATTTAGAAATAAGCACAACACAGCAGGCCTACATTTGAGGCAAATTGACAACATATTAATATTTCAGGCGTCCAAACAAGGTTACTTTAAAGCCAATAACTCTCGTGTTTTAATTTACCCTATAGCATAACATAACACACTAGTCTCGGAATAGAAGACGTCAGTTGACAAAAAAACAATAAGGGACATTTTTTAAATTGATCGATTTACGACTAAATTACGAATGCGTAACGATTATTCACAAGATTACTGCCATACTTATTTCCGGAAGCCTATCTGATCATTACACACATTGCAGACTTGAGGTCACGTGTGTTTTACACTCACCTCTTTTTCTACTGTTGCCGCGAAGAAGAAATGATGTCATACCTTACAATATATAATATGGTAACGTGTCTTTAAGGATCAACCAAATGGTGACATTCGAAACGGTCTCTTCACGATTAATGGTAATTCGGTTCTTAATTGTTATTAAAATTTATACGTGTGTATCAATGTACACAGCAGATTTTAAACGCACGAACCGTACGACGGAAATATACTGATCAATGTAATTTGAAAGATTTGTGGGACTGTAATCCCTTAATGTTGTTGACATTTTAGTCTGCTGCAACAAAAGTTAGTAGGTAAAAATGTTTGATTGTTTTCATCTGTACATCTTCGCATTTAAATGGTTAGAATTATAATTTTATGTCAAATAAAAAATAGTAGTGTATGCTCCTATCAAGACTGCGAACTCGATACGGACCTTAATATACCCGTAATTCTGACATACACACAAGATTCTGTTACATAAGAAAACGTCAATATCTTAAATTTTGATTTACATATTTTAGACGTAATATTGATGAATATATATTGGCAAAGCAAGAGTTGATGAAACTTAGGAACATCAGAAACAAGTGAGTGTCTAAATTAATATTAACTTTTTACTTACTACGCATGACTGATAAAAGCTAATGTTTCTACAAAAATAATTTTAAACAATGCACTATCCTTTTTTTGTTGTATCAATTGCATTTGTAGGCTGATTGGTGGCTGAATGATAAAGGTAGATAATCATCTATTATTGTTCACTGACATGTCAACAGTGTTGTGAGTTCGCGCCTTAAGTCATGTATAATTTAATAGACTTTAACCTTAATAATTAAGAACGGCCATATTTTCTGCTGAGGGTTGCAGGCTTTAAAACTACTTTGACTTTTCCCGCAATAAACATAATCGCATCATATTTGTATACATAGTGGCCTTAAACATAAAGTATATAATAATTTTAAACTTTACATATTCTCACATTTTATTCCTAGATATTCCGGTTTTTCTTTATTATCCACTTATTGCATATATATGCTGCTCACTTGATGGGGCTGCTGTAGCTTTGTGCGGAAAGCTTTGGGTGCATAGTTAGTAACGCGTTGTACGGAAAGCTTTGGGTGCATAGTTAGTAACGCGGTGTACGAGTGCCACTCTTTTTACACCCTTTATATGTAGACATCGAAAAAGAGAAAACTAATAGAAACAAAATGACTCCATTTCCACAACTGATTTCTTGTTTGTTAGTTTTTATGTTGTTTAACGCCACTTCCAGTAAGTTTTCTGCTATTTGATGGCGTTCCTTTTCATTAAAGCTAAAGTACGCGACGAAAACCCCGAGCTTCGAAGACTGGAAATCCTTGTCAAGTACGATTTAAGGGGTTTCTGATTTAAATTGTTGTCCATTGAGAAAAAAACTGGTCAAAAGTGATAAAAATGGGGTTTTTTTTAAAAATAACCTCCCTTGTTAAAAGATTTATTTTCATTATTTTTGCCAATAACAAACTCATTTATGTGAATTTTTTTTTATTTTAACCATTAATAAATGAAAGTAATAATATAGGTATTAGACTTTTATTTTTATTTCAAATTTTATGGAAATTAAGAGTTAATAATGAAAGAAATTGTTATTGT
Source organism: Limnoperna fortunei (assembly GCA_944474755.1). NCBI lineage: Eukaryota > Metazoa > Mollusca > Bivalvia > Mytilida > Modiolidae > Limnoperna > Limnoperna fortunei. The sequence continues at coordinate 19,268,212 of OX104123.1, read as the reverse complement.
ATTTACCATAAATGTTCTATTTCGAAATTTTCACAAAAAATGGCGGATGGTGTCCTGCATCCCCTTAAACTGTTTTCCTGGTTTGCTACATAATTTTTTGTGTCTTTGCAGTTAAACTGATATTTCTACAACACCGTATTCGTTACTTTTACACATTCGTTATCGTGGCATTGTTGACACAATTTAAATTCCGGAAGTGCATAATTTCTGAATCGATATAGTAAAAAAAAATTTCATTCCGGATCATTTAGCTTTACTTATTGCATTAGCCGGATAAAATTTTTAACTATCCGTTTCCACAATTCTATACTCTACAATTTTAGTTTTGTCAACAATGCCATGATTTCGAAAAAGTGTTACAATCATTTAATTAGACATTGTAGAAATGTCAGCTGAGCGAAGGAAAAAGTAAAAGATATTTTATTTAACAAAGACAGCAGTTTAAAAGCGGAAAATATATATAAATCTCGAAAGTGTTGTTGCTCCACTAATGGGACCTCTTCTAGCTCCGTCCATAAAACAGGAGCTACATTATTGTAGCTATTATTTATGTTTCTCAGTTGTAATTATTCTTGTTAGGAAGTGGTACTTGTATCCAGATTTTGTGTATTACCTGACACCAAATGGCATTAAAGATTTCTTTTTAGTTCGACGAATAAGAAGTCTAGTTACAATTTGGCTTCAGTCAAAACCACAATCACAGGTAATAATTAGTTTGTTTTTGAAACAATAATACTCGAGGAATGAAATTAGACCGTATGTAGTTATTTTTATTGCAATGGCACTCAACTTTTTATCTAATGGCTACAAAATTGTTATAATTAACCGGATGAATTATGAGCGTTATGTTACTTTACTCTTAATGTAGAAACTCACTGGCAATAAACATAAAGAAATTCTCAATATAACGAAAGGTAAGCAAGTCTATGTATTCAACAGTCGATAATCTAAGTTTGTAAGATTGTGTGTGTATATATGGCGGCAAATGTATCATTTAATGTTTTGCCTCTTGGCTTGTTGTTGCATGTTTTATTTTAGGGAAATAACTACATGTATTTCAAAATTAAACGGATTTGTCCTTCCTTATCTTAATTTTATGTCTCGTGCATACGAATGCAATTCACGAAACCACATTTTAAAGATATGAAGAATAATTGGAGTGTTAAACAAGAACCCATATTAATAATATTTTATTTAAAGAATATTTTAAATTTCTGAATAGGTTTATGATCAGTATTTGCCTAATTTGCATATATGTATATATATATCTGGACATCTGAGAGTGGGAACTGGGGCACTTTCGAATAGGTCCACAGCTTCCTTACCTTGTACTGAAAGAACTTTTTGAAATATATTTTATATTTGTATTCTGACGATAATACATGACAAGTTATTTGATAAAAACAGCGATGACTGAAAATAATTTTTTTTAACTGCGTATGAATATGGCATATGACCAAGTTATTTTCCGTAGCCTGGTTTGCTCCGTTTGAATCGGCCAATCAGATTTAGGCTTACACTGCAAATTAAATTTTATCTTTATTTTGAAAACATGTGCATCACTACAATATAAATGTTTAGGTACACAGTATCCGATAAAAACTCAACTCAGTGGTTACAAAATGTAAGCAATTAAGTTAGTCCATGATATTATTAGTTGATGCGAATAAATAATAATATCCCTGTTAATTTTAACATAGACAACAATAATCGTTTAAGAATGACATTATTATTCATTATTTTATACAGGATACTGGTGACAGCTTCGATGTTATGGATGAACTAATCGACCAATCTTTTAAACACATTTTCGACAACACTATTGCAATGGTTGGATGTAAGTTGACATCTTAACATTGATTTCTTGTAACAATTATTATCTTAAGGATAAGGACACATTGAGTGACAAAATTCGAGAAAAAGAAATCTGGCTGAAGGTGTGCCAAAAAGGTTGTTCTCTATTTTAGATTTTTAGAAATTTAAAGCAACGAAATCTTAAATATCTTGTTTTAAATTCAACCACAGCTATCCACTATTGTATATATTATAGAGATACCACAAACAAATCATTATTTTGATATCCCTTGTGAAGGTTAACAAGTTTCCCAAAGGCGCAGAAAGATACCATTTCTTCCGTGAACGAACAACTTTTACATCGCAATATTCTATAGACTTTGCATTGTTTAATATCTAACATCTAATCTGAACGCTCGAAATAAGAACCATAGCAACGTACTTGTTTCATGCGTTTTGATTGGATGACGCAACGAGTAGAGATAAGCGCGGGAGAGTGCATCTAATATGATTAATCTCTACTAGAAATGGGTAATGTACGGACGAATACCAGTGAAGTCTATCCAGATATTTCAAATAAACCATACTACTTAAGCTTGCCTAAACTTTTACACTTAATGATTGTAGCAATAAGGAACGTTGTATCGGCAACATTGATGGTACTTTTTTATCTTGCAAAGTACCCACTTTATCAAAAATATATCAGAGATGAAGTGAAAACCCTGTTTGATGGCAACAAAATCAGAACAAACATAATGCAGTAAGTATTATAATGGCGTAGTGTAATCTTTAGTTGGGCGAAATAATATTAAACCTTCCTTAATTTTTTTGAGGTAATCATATACTCATCAATATGAAACGACATTGTGATATTTTGTTTAAATTTTAGCATTTGTTCATTTATAGTATTGCGTCCAGTTTTCACCGCATAAAAACTTTCAACCTCTTTCATAAAAACTAGCAAACCTTGTCACTGAGGCTGGAATTGTTTATAAATGGCTGTACTCCTTTCAATTTGTCGTTGTCAGTAAATATATGTGACCAAATATTTAGATTGATTGATTGATTGTTGTTAAACGTCTAGAAGACAATATTTCAGCTATATTCATTACGTCCAAATATTTAGAGGCTGTATATTTATTTAGAGGCTGTATTTTAATTGCATTATAAAAATATTACATGTAAGATATAAGAACCGCGATTTAAGTTCATGGCTAGACTATCATAGAAGTCAAAGATAAAAATATTTGTATATTATAATTATAATTTAAAAACCTTGCAAATAATCTATGTCCACCGAGGTAAACGTGATATTTTGTGAAGTTAACTATGACAAGTTGTAATCAAATATTTGTTAGCTACCCTGAACTAAGGATCGGGTATCTGGGCGTATGTTTGAATCAAATAATTTTTTTTAAATAGCATTGTTTAATGAAATGAATATACTTGACTATTCCTGAGAATGATGAAACTGTGCTTCGGTAGTCAAGGAAGTTTAGTCTTCTATTAAAACATTTATCACAAAAAATGACATATCTGACAAGTATGAGTCCTTCCGAAATAAGAGCTTATAATTGCAGTAACAAATACAAATATTGTTTCGTATTGATATGTCCTGATACAAATTCATTCTTGCTGAATTTTAAATCATATTTTAGTGAGAGTTTTCCCAAACTTCTTAATACAATGATGTTTCTGAAAGAGGTCTTACGTATGCACCCGCCAGCCGATTATACAGAGCGACAGATCACCGAGGATGTTGAAGTAGATGGAATAATATTTCCTAAATGGACTTATTTCCATATTGATATATACGGGCTTCATCATAATGAAGCTTTATGGGACAAACCAGAAGAGTTCCGACCCGAACGATTTGCCGATGCTTACAAGCCACAATCAACGGATGGTTTAATGTTTTTACCTTTCATGGCCTATTCAAGGTAGCTATTAGATGTATAAAAGGCCTGCCTATTTCAGAACAAACTTTAGTCAAATCTCACAATAAAGTCTGAAATTTTCCTCAACTACCGAAAGAACATAAAAATTTTCGATAGGCGGCAGTAAACATTTAAAGATAAAAACGCTTCTAATATTTTTTTTACATCTGTGGTTATTGTCGTTATGTTTGTAGACTATACTAGGTCGGTTTTAACCAGACAAGTTTATGCATGTTTTGTTGTTTTCTTTCCATCAAAATGCATTAGGTTGACACATCACTGATAGTTGTAGTCCCAGGACCTCTTTCATTTTTTGAAATTTTCCAAACAGTGCTAACATTCCATATGTTTATAATGTATATAAAAAATTACATTAATCCCACAATGCACGGCACATATACCCAATGTATTAGAAGTAATTAAAAGTGAAAAACAGATTATTATAGTATATTTTTCAATCATTGCCATGAAATAGCCAAATATGGGTTATGTCGCTAACTAGTCGACAAACTATTTGATTTCTAAAATACATACAATAATCTTATTATTTTAAACGTGAGGTCAACTAGGTTTTGCATTGTTACATCGAAATTCAGTACGTAAAAATTTATCAAAAATAGTACAGACCATTGCATCAGTTACTACGTTTATTTAAAAAGTTCATTCAAAACAAAACCTTCAATTGGTTCGTTAGAAGTGTAAGTCCTCGAGGGTATTACCAGCTATTAGTCACACATTGGTGCTGACAGGAATATCATTAATTCTTTCAGTCGTATTGTTATTGTCTTCATTGACTGCTCTGAAGTCTTGAATATGATTTAAAAGCTTACACATAAAACATTAACAATATCTTAATTACATGAATTTTAAATATATTTGGGGGGGGGGGTGGGTTTGAGTCCCAGTAATGAGTCTTGAGTAGAAAGCTATATCTTTGACATCTTGATATCTTTGACATTAAAGCAAAAATATCTAACGTATATTTAATGCCTTGCATATTCACTAATGTTATATCAGCTGAGTATGGCTTCATTCATTACAAAGAAGTGAATTTCTCATCCTTCTATGAACTGCATATTTCTCTACCGATTTCCATTATGTAATTAAATCACTGAGTGTAAATTAACTTTCTTGATACCAGGCCATTGCAGCAAGACTCGCGTCTACCTTCTGGCTCAAGATTCAGGAGAAGAGTTGTCAATTCAACACTACTCTACCAAAAACTAGGAACCATCCATTGTTTCTACCTAATATATTTCATTACTGTTTTATCCGTTTACAGAGGATGCATAGCCAAACAGCTCGCCATTGAGGAAATCGTTATAGTTGTTGCCAGAATATTACAAAGGTAACCCCTATCTAGAAGATCTACGATTCAAAGTGACACTTTTTTGAAAAAAAAATGTCTCGTGTAAACAAGAAAGTGAAACATATTAAAAATTATTGCCGGTTTTTGTTTGCCGATTTATTTATTAAACATTAGACAGACGACAACAGGTAATGTTGCGGTAATCGGTGCTTCACTGAACACATCTTTATAAAGTGACTAAGCATTAAAATGTTGAATAGTTGCTGCAAATCTGTCAACTTAAGTGTAATTTAAATTCTTAATAAATCATTTCGTTTTTACAATTTTTAAATTGATTTATATTCGTACATTGTTCTATCCGCGAAGTGTAGTTGGCTTAAGTCGGATTTAGTATAACGTTTTGCAATTTTAACATCTTAAACATTTGTTTTTTTTAATATTTTATGGTGAGATCTACACAGATGAGTCTTGATTAGACGAAATGCGCTTCTGGCATAGTACATTTATAACCGTTTTATTTTTTCACAATTATAATACAAGAGAATGCATACTTTGAAGAGTGTCTAGTCAGTAGAATTTGTAAACAAAAGAAACGGTCATATATTAGCAACTTAAACTAACTTGACTTAACTAAACCAGAAATGCAAGATAGCCATATTTCTTTACTGGTTTTGAATTTAAACAAAAAACGACTTCAGAGATTGGATGTAGATGAAAGTATCAGCAAATAAGTGCGCTCGTATTTTTGCGATTAAAATAATAAATACAAATTAAAACTTTAAAATCAAGTCGTATTAATTTTCTTTGTAATTATTTCTTTTTTAGATATGAAATAGAATGTGATGAGCACTTTGTGATGTCTGCGGACAAAATTAAACAAATTCCAGAAGACGGGGTTCGATTGTGTTTCAAATCAATAAGTGATGAATAGCGGCCCTGGTTGAACACGAGACGTAATTATACAAAGATTTAGGTTTGTCGTCAAGTTGTGAAAGATAAATGCTTTCTGTTAAACGTTATTACGCAATAAATAAAGAAAATAAAATATTATATTAAACATTTAGACCTTTACTTAGCTTCTCCCCAGATCATTCTTGAGTCAATAATAATATTATATGCAAGAGGCTTCTATGTCTATCATACGTCAACAGTACCATTATATACAAGTGCTTTCTCTGTATAATATTATGTACAAGACCTTTCTCTGTCTAACATACAACTGTAGCATTGGAAACTACAGATTTCTATGTCTAACATATTTCAACAATAGCATAATATACAAGAGCCTTCTGTGTCAATCATACGTCAACAGTAAGTAATATTAATTTGTAGACGTATAGATCAATATATGATATTAACGTTGTATTTCTGATCTTTCGGAAATCCGCTGGATAGATATATAATATGGTTGTCCCAATACTTTACATATAATTTTCTTGCTGTGACTGTATGACAAGTAATTTTGTCATCATTATATACAAAAATACTGTATTAGATTATTGTCAGAGTAATACTTATTGGTTACGAAACTTCCATCGACACACCCTAGTACACAAGTACTATGTCTTTGTTTACGATTAATCTCGGCTAATGAAGCTATATTTTTATATAGCAGATTTTGCAGAGGGGTCAAAACCGCTACACATAAGGCAGGTGAATGTTTGCTGCAGTGTCACAACGGTGTGAGTTCAAATCCCGCTGAGGGTAAGCACAAAGCTAAGCATAAACAAATTATATGTACTGTTTAATAAACTTTGTGACGCATAAAAGAATATTCATCGAGGTAGCGATGAGCTAAATGAAGACAAACCTTATAGCTACTACGCTTTTGTTTTCTTTAGAAGATTTTGCATTCTGATTACAGTTTCAAATTCACCTGTTCAATTATAGTTAACAATCCTTCTACCCCAATTAATGATAATATCCTCCGGTCGTACGTTCCAGATCGTTATTTGGTTAAATGTACCAAGCTTTCTATCGCATGTAAATTTCCGTGTTGATAGATCTGCACTTTTACTCAAAAGGTTTTGAGTTCATGCACAAACAAGTAGTTTACAAAATTGAGAGAGTTCTTTAGACCTTTAACTGGACTACACGTTCAGATCTAAGTGCTCGGCCACAGATCTGTCTAGCGCGTTTGCCGGTAGAGGATATGGGCGGCCCTTTAGAGGGTTGTCAGGTTACGGAACTTCTGACCACAGACAAACGCGAGTAAGAGCGTCACACTCCATGTTACGTTTTTGTAGTTTAAAAGAGAATAGACTCTACATTATGCGCATTTTCCTCCATTGCCCCACTCTTCATAGTTTTCCAGTGGATGTCAAATTTTCGGGCTTTTTATTTATATATATATATAATACATACTAGATATTTAACAACATTTTAACTGACCAGTCATCAGATCTTGTGTTCGTTTTTGCTGACTCGAAGTTGTTCAACGAAAGAAAGAAAGAAAAACATTTCAGCAAAATGATGTAGTTCGAACAGAACAGGAATTGTAGTTTTATCATCATTCATACGTTTTCTATTTATTTCTTTTTTGTTGACCGTTTCTGATGACGCTATGCCCCTTGCCTCTACTAATTCAGAAAGTTGATTATAAATTTATTTAAATTTATTTTTTCTTGAACGTTTAATTGCTTTTGATTTGTTAATCTGTATTTCAATACAGACAATATTTGTAAAACCAATATATAGTTACTATCGTTGGAATGGAAGGAGAACATGTGGTACTCCTTTTTAGCTGCATAGACAAGAGTATTACACTAAGAGCATGAAACTGTCACACATCGTTCCTGTTAAACCCAAAAGTAGTTGTGTTAATCTAATTACCAAAAGTGTTCCTGCTAATAGATTGTACTAGGTCATCGTAGTTGCGGAGGAAGATAATAGCAAATATTACCCAATCAAAGTTAAACAACGAATGTAACGTCCCCAATGTCTAAATTTGAATTAATGTATGAACAAAAATGCGCTCTTCCGTAAAAATAGACAAATGAAAACCAAATGTAATGTCAATAACATTTGATGCAATTCTTTGTTACATCTCATTTATCAACTTGCGCAGCTATTCGACACTAATCAACTTAAAATACACTCGAGCACCATTTTCTGGCATATGGCTAATTGTTTCATTGTTTACTTAGTAAATTATCTTATCTGGATCTAGATCCTTCGTTTCTGTTTTGAATTGTGGAGGTGAGCTTTTGTTTCTGTATTGATACAGTATAGCAACTGTGAATTTCTTGAGAAAAGCTAAGGTATAGAATTGACAGATGAGCGTTCTCTATTGGTACAGAATTAAAGGTGGAGCTTTCTTAATTGCTACGTATGGCTACTGTATAGTATTAAAGGTATATTTTGTAATTATATTGCTACGGTATATCAATAAAAGGGGGAGAGTGTGTATTGCCTTACTTGGTTTAAACTCTCAGCTTAACACATATGGGAATGTTACATAGTAGACCAGTGTTTATCCCCGGGTTTGTTTCGCAAGAATTTTTCATTATTATATGTGTCATTAGTGATCAATATAATTATTTTTCAAGGTTTTTGCTATTACACCTATTTATTTACTGTTGTGAACCCTTTTCACACCTGTCGACAGAACAATCATTTAATTTGTTGACATGTAGCATTTCGTTGTTCATTACATGTATCTAACATAAAGCCAAACAGTTGAAGACAAATAAGTTCCACATATTTCAATCAATAATATTGACGGCCGTTTCTTCTGACGAAGTTTCAACAAGTGTTCCATGCACAGATTTGGAAAAAGTTAAAAGTTTCCAAAAGCTCACTATAAATTTTACTAATGTATAGAACGAAACAGAACAGAATATTCCAAATACAGATAACAAATGACAGAAAAATATTATGGGTATTCATATCCAGATTATCATCACGTTGTGCCTTCCCTTTTGATAAAGCTGAAAAATATTCAAAGATATGAATTAGAGTGAATTAATAAGGTGAGGTACATATTTGAGAATAACTTTCTTATTTTGAATGCTAATTAATAATAGTCTTTGGCCATACGATATTCTAATTTTGTGTTAAAACAGTTAAAATGTTTAATATCGCAAAAACATGCATGAAATAGAAAATCATTTTGATTTAATGACACATGAGAGTGTTTTTAACATAGAAACGTTATAATGAAGTAATACATGTGTAACGTGTGTAGATAATGTTATGCCTTTAGGCAATTACAAATATGTGTGTACAAGTGCTTTAGGGAAAAATCATCGTACTACTTAATAGATTTTTTTATTTTAATGTAAAATCATTATTTTAATGACAAATATGCAGTATTGTCGTTACAAGTAAACTGCGTTAAGTCGAGTAACGGTTACAAACAAAATTGGTTGCAAACACATCTTAACATTTTTAACTAACGCTTTTTTTATATTAATATCGCAAAATCTTAACTTGTAAAGCATTTTGCAGTATTTTGTTTACGTTTAAGCTTGATTGACCAATTGATTGATTATTGTTTTACGTCTAGCAAACAATATTTTAGCTATATTCCGGTCGTGAAAATAGTTTAACTTGAATAGAGTGACATAACAAATTAAATGTTTAGTAAAAATTTTGAAAGCACTCACAATTGGAAAAAATATTATTATGACATTATCTAAATTTGGCATTTCAAATCATTTGAAATTATAGTAATATGAATTGGAACGTACTTATTCAGATTATCAAAGCGACATAAATGCACATTTTGATAATGTAACGACAACTTCCATGTAAAGATAGGATCATGTCTTTTGGCGCTCATATGGTTATGTACGATTGCTTTATTGTGAATGATTGGTAAAAGTAGAAATTACTTCATCGTGTAAAAAAAAGAAGTCAACATATATTGTCACGTTTACAGATATTAATTGTAAAGGTCACCATTTGAGCAAAATAACAAATTTAACATATTAAATATTAACTTTTCATGCTCAAATGGATTTTAAAAGCTTTAAACGTTACAATACATAAGACGTCATGCATCTGCATCATTTGACTGATTCATTAAATGTTGGCTTAGCTCTAATCAAGCAATATTTAAATACAGGATGTGATAAAGCTACCAAACAATAAAGAGACAGCAAAACTAGTGAACCACCGGGAACACAATATTGACTTCCACCTTAAAAGTATGAAGAAATTGATATGACCAGAAAATTTAGTATTTTGAAGCAGCTACAATGCGCCTTGTCTTTTTGTGACATCTACAAAATGCGTTTTTAGCCTGAAATTAGTGTGGCATTTTTCAAAAACGCTACCCACTACGGTTCGCGGCTGAGCCTTCCGTTTTATAAACTAACAATATGTTAACGAAAGGTCAACTCCTTTCCGCCACGTAAGAACGCGGCTGCAAATTCTTTGAACCCTCCACGTATAGTTACAGTGTGATTATGTCGAATTTTAGACACAAGGTTTTATTTGTTATGAAAACATTTCACATTTAACTTTATTGAACCAAATAGTTTAAAAGCATTAACAATATTTTGTGTTCCGCTTTATGTTTTTTGCAGAGGGTATGTATAAGTTGTACCACACTCGGCTTACAACAGTAAACAATGCCATTTCTAACGGAAAAAATGGTTTGATTTTTTATATAAATACATAAATTGGCACATTATAAGATAAAAAATTTTAAGAAATTAATTTCTTTCATATTTGTCTTTGAAGTTCATCATGTCGATATTTCAGTTAAATGCAAATAAAACGTCATTAGACATTCCAAGATTATAAAAATCTCAACGCCAGACTAATCAAGCCGCATCAGTGGCGTTTAAACTCCAAACATTTAAGATAATAAAAGTATTTACAGATCATATTGAACTGATGCATGTATCTGAAATAAGTAGTCGACACTTTCAGTATATTCTTCATCAACTCATTTAACTTGTTTTGACCTTCCAGATGGATTAACTGTTTTTACGTAGGATCGTTACACTCCCAAATCTTGAAGTTGGAATAGAAGAATATAGTACTGATGAGTATGATGAAGTATTATGAAAATATAGAAATAAAAAGCATATGAACTTCATAGAAGTATTATAACAGTATTATTAAAACGAAGGGTAATTTCTTATCCGACTATAAGGAAGAAGATTGTATGGAATTTTTTGTCGGTATAAATTCGAAATTTAAAATGTCACTATGATATTAAACAGTTTGTCCTTACATGACGAGACGTTTCAATAAAGCCATCACTCAAATTAGTGGCATCTTTGTTCAAGTTTATTTTCAATGGTCTCGGTCTCTGGCATTGCAAGCTAAGTCCCAAAGGGAATGATAACCACTGGTAGTGGACTGTTACTCGCAGAGGTATGACAACTACTGGTCTATGACTGGAGGTGGACTGTAGGTCCCAGAAGGTATTTCAACCAATGGTAATGGACTGTTAGTAGCAGAGATAGGACAACCCCTGGTAGTGGACTATTAGTCGCAGAGGTATAACCACTACTGGTCTATGACTGGCAGTGGACTGCATGCTCTAAAGTGTATGACAACCACAGATAATGGACTATTACTCGCAGAGGTATGACAACCAGTGGTCTATGACTCTTGTAAGTGTAATGTTATTTCTAGAGAGTATGACAACCACTGGTTTATGACTCTGGTATTGGACTGTTAAGTCCCAGAGGTTATGACTCTGGTAGTGGACAGATGGTTTGAAAGGGTATGACGAGAATTGGGCTATGAATCTGTTAGTGGGCTGTTAGTTGGACAAGGTATGCCAACCACTTGTCTATGACCATAGTAATGGACTGTTTGTCCTGGAAGTTATAACAACCACCGATCTATAACTCCGGTATTGAAATGTTAGTCCCAAACCTGCCCATAGTAATATGTACATAAAACGTAACATAACACATCATTGATTTTATAATTGATGTAGATTTGGTTGAAATTTGATAGCAAAAAATTGCAGAAAGTGTGTTTTATGACATATAGAGCTGAATATTGCTTGTTAGAATGGTTACCGTATTTAAAATTTAGAATTCGTTTGCCAACTGATAGAGGTAACCACTTCTGCTGCATGTGAAAATGTTCTCAACCGAGGTAAAGATTTGTCGTGTGACTTCCTTTTGACGGAATTGATATTTCTCACATGGTGTGATAGCTGATTATGACGTCACTGACGTTTTTGCATATGTATGCACAAATGGCTACGAAAACGTACTCATGAAATGACAAACAATTCTGAAACTCTGGTGAGAAAAAGTATAAAATAACTTGTGGGTAGCCGATTCAATAAAATATCAAACCCGCTGGCAAATATATATCGTTTTTTCAATCACTGGCGGCAATTGAGTGTGCAAGATAATTTTGAAATTGGTTTAACTTTTACTTCTCGCCATTTCGCTTTTTATACAGACGATTAATTTCGCAAATATCTGTAACCCCACAAAAATTGAAACTGGAACTTAACAGAAAGAAGACTGTCTTAGCAGATCAGTCCGTTAAACAAATATGGCGCGATCAAATCAAATTATTAAAGTACACAATGCTCAATTAATATATTCATTTATTTTTATTGATCAGAGCAAGGATAAAGACTATCTGCACATGCGTCATAAAGTTCAGATTTTTATTTTGTACAACTCAATGTCAGTTCGCCAATCAAGTCTTAAAATGCCTTTATTATTGGTACAATACATCTATCAATTACTACATGAATTTATCACTAAATTGATTTAAAATACATCCTAACACCATTTTCTGGCATTTGGTTTATTCTGTCGTCAGACATTACGAAGCGCTCATCACATTCTATTTCAAATCTAAAAAAGAAAACATTGAATTACAATTTAAGTAATACGGAATTCCATTAAAACTGTAATGTGTGTTTTAAAAATCTCGTTTGAACCTGGAAAGTCCACTTTGTGACCAACGACTGAGTTGATACCGCGTGTACAGTAAAACAATGTTAAAACAGAAACATAATATACTGACGTCCGTATATCAATGAAAAATCACGTAAAGATCCATTAAATGGGCATATTTTATACCAGTTTTGTTCTAGCAGCATAAGTATTCATTTTGACATATGGTAAATAATAAATATGAATAACATAATATTTAAACTGTTAAATTTGCTTTTTTGGGCAAATGGTGACTTATTATAAATATATTAAAATGTGAAAATTTGTTGAAGTAATTCATATCACTAGATGTACCGAACCGAAACACCAATACCAGCCAACAGGACAAAAATGTGTTATAGATTGATATTGCATTTGATAATGGTTTATCGTGTACACAAGTAAGATACTGTGACATTTGACGCTCGATTGTTTAATTGTTTAAAAGAGAAGATTAAAAGCTTTTCAAAATGAATTTATTGATCTTTAAAGAAGACCAAGTTACTCACAAACGTGTTATAATAATCTTTTTGACTTTTATTTGTTTGTGAGTGTATAGTTATTGTTTATAGATTCCTAAATCCTTTAAGAACGCTGTTTACTGCTATATTAAACTGTCAAATCTGTGTTTTTATCTCAAAATTTGTTTCTATAAACAATGACGAAACCAGAGTATTCTTTGAGACTGGACTTTTTTATCGATATAGTGTAAATTGTGACGCATCTATGTCACGTATCGCTGTCCGCTGTTGGTTTTAAAATGTGATGCATATTATACTTTTGCAACGTCAACGTTGAGGGATATGTTCTTTCTCTTAATTAAAGAGGTCTCAGTGGTTTTAGACATACTAAGTTTGATTTCAGTTTGATATCTGCTGTACGAAAAAACATTTACCTTTGCAATATTCTAGCAACAATTATAACGATTTCCTCAATAACAAACCGTTTTGCAATGCATCCTCTGTAAGAAATAAAACAATGTTAAAAAAAGAATGTAGAAAGATTGAAAAATTACAGTCTTGGTACAATTGTATTGATGTTAATGATGTTAAAAAATTGTCTGTTCATTTTAACAAATTCATTAACTGACTTCCTGCTTACCTCCGTTAATTATCAGAAGATTCTTATTTTTAAGACGTTAAAGATGTAATTCAGAGACTTTACTGGGAAAATGTTCGATGTTGAAAAACCTGACGATGTGGGAAAGGTGTTTTAGGACCCACGCTCCAAGCTCGATAAAGATAAACCTTAGTTAATGAGTTGACTACAACAATACACTTTAATCTAACCATTGTTTGCAATAAAACGCAACGAATAGAATACACTCACTGATGTGTCAAACACATAGGTAATTACATTATATTTTATGAATATATCAACCGTGAAGACTGTAACAATATTTCACTTAACACAATCTCGTATTGAAACATATTTCCATTGTTATATAGTATAAAAACAGCATTACCTTGAATATGACAGGAAAGGTAAGAACTTAAAACCATCTGTTGAATTTGGTTTCGGGTCATCAGCAAATCGTTCAGGTATGAACTCATCCGGATCGTCCCATAAGTCTTTATTATGATGGAGTGCATTGATATCAATCAGGAAATATGTCCCTTTAGGAAATGTTATGCCGTCTACCTCAAGATCCTCGGTAATCTGTCGCTCTGTGTTATTTGCTGGGGGATGTTTGCGCAGTACCTCTTTCAGGAACATCATGGTATTTAAAAGTGTAGTAAAATCCCTCCTGAAATTGATTTTAATACTTTAGCTCTAATGTATCTTGGATGTAGAATTTCGGAATAAATGTGGAGCTTGTTTTTTTTCTGCACTTCTTTTTGTGGTTCGTGTTTTGTATTTGCTTTATTCCTTCCTACTTTTTATAACAAGTGTTTGTTTATGATTTAAAATTTTTATCACGGCTTTCTCGCTAAAACTTTACAAGAGTTTTGTGGGGCAAATTTGTAAATTGGATACATCAGTGTTTATTTTTTTAGGCTGTCAAAGATTATGACAAATTAATTTTTATATTTGAATAATAGGGTTATAGCATGTGAAATCATATATCAGTTTTTTACATAATTTTAAGAAATAGTACCTCTTCCCTTACAACAAAACAATATAAATTTATGGTTAGAGAATTAGTTTATTACTCGAAATGTAATGCTAAAATATGATGCCATCAAAGTTATTAAAATTTTAAACAAAATATACGCAAGACTTCAAATTACTTTTCCCGTCCTGAATATGACTGAAATACTGCTCGCTGGACGTAAAACAACATTCAAATAATCAATCAATCACTTACTTTTGATGCGTCAAAACTATTTTTGAAATCTAATCACATTCTTTTATTGCGGGAAATTTTTATTTAGACCTTTTCAATGTAAGCTTTTAGCACCAGCCATTATACAAAATACACCATTCTTTCACGTTATGTCCTTATATGAATCGAGATATTCAAAGAAAGCTGTTATTATTTCCAACGGGTGATTCATTCGTAGATATAATATGCAAGATACAGTTATATTATATGGGAGTAGTCTTTCAACCAACAGAAAAAAAATCAATCATATCATTAATAACAAAACCTAGTCTGCAATTTACAGTTTGAAAATATATAAAGCAAATTGTACAATGTCTACACTTATATTATTATGAGTAAAATAATGATAATATATCAAGAAATATCGTATCAACGACTCTGACTTTTATTATCTTTTAACAGTGAGCCTACGTTATGCTAACTATATCTTAACTGTATGGCACTTTATCAGGAATACCAGGATGTAGATAGTTGGTCTTATAGAATAACTAAAAACCAGGTACGATACAGGCTTGGAGGTGAATGTTATGTCCTATTACCTTAATAGACGGAGTTGCTATTATTTGTCCGGCGAGGTTTTATAACAACAGTTATGATCATACATTTATGTGTAATATGTGTAATACAATCTTTAAATATAAATCAATAGCACGATAGTATTTTTTATACCTACTCCTGCAAGTCCGTTCTGATATCATTGCCTTTAAACAGGTCTTTTAACTCAGTTCGGATCATCTTTTGATACGACGGGTATTTCCCCAAATGAAGAAGAACCATAGTTGCTGCCGAAACAACATTCCTTATTGCTGGAACGAATGAGTTTAAGTTGTTTATATCCAGTTGGTGTTAAATTATATCGGATTGAGAACAAAACGTGCGTTGTGTATAGCTGCACCGCTGTGTACAAGACATACACACATAGCTGCACCGCTGTGTACAAGACATACACTTAGCTGCACCACTGTGTACAAGACATTTACATAGCTATACTGGTTTTTTTTCAAGACATACACATAGCTGCACTGCTGTGTACAAGACATACACACATAGCTGCACTGCTGTGTACAAGACATGCACATAGCTGCACGCTGTGTAAAACATATACACATAGCTGCACCGCTGTGTACAAACATACCCACATAGCGGCACCTATGTGTTTAAGACATACACATAGCTGCACCGCTCTGTACAAGACATACACATAGCTGCAACGCTATGTTCAAGACAAACATATAGTTGCACCGCTTTGTACAAGACCTGCACATAGCTGCACCGCTATGTTCAAGACAAAAACATAGCTGCACCGCTATGTTCAAGAAAAAACACATAGCTGCACCGCTATGTTCAAGACAAACACATAGCTGCATCGCTATGTTCAAGACAAACACATAGCTGCACCGCTATGTACAAGACATACACATAGCTACACCGTTATGTTCAAGACAAAAACATAGCTGCACCGCTATGTTCAAGAAAAAACCCATAGCTGCACCGCTATGTTCAAGACAAACACATAGCTGCACCGCTATGTTCAAGACAAAAACATAGCTGCACCGCTATGTTCAAGAAAAAACACATAGCTGCACCGCTATGTTCAAGACAAACACATAGCTGCACCGCTATGTTCAAGACACACACATAGCTGCACCGCTATGAACAAGACAAACACATAGCTGCAACGCTATGTACAAGACATGCACATAGCTGCACCGCTATGAACAAGACAAACACATAGCTGCAACGCTATGTACAAGACATACACACATAGCTGCACCGCTGTGTACAAGACATACACACATAGCTGCACCGCTGTGTACAAGACATGCACATAGCTGCACCGCTATGAACAAGACAAACACATAGCTGCAACGCTATGTACAAGACATACACATAGCTACACCGTTATGTTCAAGACATGCACATAGCGGCACCGCTATGTTCAATACAAACACATAGCTGCACCGCTGTGTACAAGAGATACACATAGCTGCACCGCTATGTTCAAGACAAAAACATAGCTGCACCGCTATGTTCAAGAAAAAACACATAGCTGCACCGCTATGTTCAAGACAAACACATAGCTGCACCGCTATGTTCAAGACACACACATAGCTGCACCGCTATGAACAAGACAAACACATAGCTGCAACGCTATGTACAAGACATGCACATAGCTGCACCGCTATGAACAAGACAAACACATAGCTGCAACGCTATGTACAAGACATACACACATAGCTGCACCGCTGTGTACAAGACATACACACATAGCTGCACCGCTGTGTACAAGACATGCACATAGCTGCACCGCTATGAACAAGACAAACACATAGCTGCAACGCTATGTACAAGACATACACATAGCTACACCGTTATGTTCAAGACATGCACATAGCGGCACCGCTATGTTCAATACAAACACATAGCTGCACCGCTGTGTACAAGAGATACACATAGCTACACCGGTGTGTTCAAGACATGCACATAGCGGCACCGCTATGTTCAATACAAACACATAGCTGCACCCCTGTGTACAAGACATACACATAGCTACACCGGTGTGTTCAAGACATACACATAGCGGCACCGCTATGTTCAATACAAACACATAGCTGCACCGCTGTGTACAAGACATACACATAGCTGCACCGCTGTGAACAAGACATACACATAGCTGCACCGCTATGTACAAAACAAACCCATAGCTGCACCGCTGTGTTCAAGACATACACACACAGCTGCACCGCTGTGCACAAGACATACACATAGCTGCACCGCTGTGTTCAAGACATACAAATAGCTACACCGCTATGTACAAAACAAACCCATAGCTGCACCGCTGTGTACAAGACATACACATAGCTGCACCGCTGTGTACAAGACATACAAATAGCTACATCGCTGTGTACAAGACATGCACATAGCTGCACCGCTGTGTTCAAGACTTAAACATTGCTGCACCGCTGTGTACAAGACATACACATAGCTGCACCGCTGTGTACAAGACATACACACATAGCTGCACCGCTGTGTACAAGACATACAAATAGCTACATCGCTGTGTACAAGACATGCACATAGCTGCACCGCTGTGTTCAAGACTTAAACATAGCTGCACCGCTGTGTACAAGACATACACATAGCTGCACCGCTGCGTACAAGACATACACATAGCTACACCGGTGTGTACAAGCACTACACACACAGTTGTCTTGTGCTAGTTTCACACAGGAGTCATGTAACTCAACAGAGTAACAATACTGTGGCTCAACAGAGTAACAATACTGTGGCTCAACACAGTAACAATACTGTGGCTCAACAGAGTAACAATACTGTGGCTCAACAGAGTAACAATACTGTGGCTCAACAGAGTAACAATACTGTGGCTCAACAGAGTAACAATACTGTGGCTCAACAGAGTAACAATACTGTGGCTCAACAGAGTAACAATACTGTGACTCAACAGAGTAACAATACTGTGGCTCAACAGAGTAACAATAATGTGGCTCAACAGAGTAACAATACTGTGGCTCAACAGAGTAACAATACTGTGGCTCAACAGAGTAGCAATACTGTGGCTCAACAGAATAACAATACTGTGGCTCAACAGAGTAACAATACTGTGGCTCAACAGAGTAACAATACTGTGGCTCAACAGAGTGACAATACTGTGGCCTAACAGAGTAACAATACTGTGGCTCAAACCCCTTTTTTAGGATATTATTAAATGTCTTTTGTCTTATTACCGCCTTTACCTAGTGCTCTTCTTTTTTAAAATGAAAACTTGATAAAACGAGAGCAAATATTAAAGTAAAGGTTTTTTACTACACTTTGATTATACGTATGTATTGAGCTTAAATAGTGAAGGACCTTTTGGGGCTCAGCTGGTCATGCCGTCTTGCAGCTTGTACTTTGTTAATAATTTATTGGTGGTCTGTTTCATATTTTCTGTATGACTCCTACTATGGCAATCAATGACTATTAATATTCTAAATATCCAAAAAGTTTTATATAGTTAGAAGAAAACAAAAGTGTATTCGGCATTGTAAACATTCTTTGTATATTTGGTTATCAATATTTGCAGTGACGTCAAGATTGATAAAGGAACAAGGTAACTAAGAGAATCATGATACTAAACAATTATATGTACAGCATAAGTTACATATTAGAAAACTCTTACATATTCTACATATAATTAGTATGATAAAAACGTCAACCTTTTCATGAAAAGGCCTTCGTCCTTGTATTATTGCATCTAATTAAAAACACAAGATAATGATTCAAAAATCTCAATAAAGATTATAAACCAATAGGTATAATAACTTACAAGTACCAAATGAAATAGCAGCGTCATAAAGATGTTGACCAGACTTGTTTATTATTTCATCCATTACATCGTAGCTATCATGTGTATTCTAAACAAAAAAGACGTACAATTTAATGCATTGTCAGTTAATGGTTAATGTTTACATTAGCTTCAACACAATTTTGACGGAAAACAGAAAAATAATCCGGAATCTGCGTAAAAGTATTGTCTGCATAATGATTTGTTCTTTAAGTTTAATTTCGAATTTGTGTCCGTCAGCATTCGGCTGTAAATACCTTTTTAGACAATTTTAAAATTTTGTTTTTACATTAATAGTACTGCAGATTTCTACATAAAGCCGCAGCAGAGTCCTAATAGTATAAACAACCTTTGAAGAAAACTTTATTTTCTATGCTCAAGCTATTCTTCGTGTAAGTGTGAAAGAGAATTAATTTGAAGGCAAAAGTATGTATGATATAATTTCTTTTTTCCGACACACTTTCCTGTTCTCCGACTATCAGGTTAATATTAAGCGGTAAACCCGATACTTCAAACCTTAGCCTGATCTTTTCGGTTGTAGTTCTAGAGATTAATTAAGGCTCGCTGATAATGAGTAGCGGTAAACCTGGTACTTCAAGTATTTTCCTGGCCTTTTAGGTTGTAGTTATAGAGACTAGTTTAGGCCCGCTAACAAAGAGCTGTGACATTGATAACAGACAACTATTACATCACGTTCTCTATTCTTCTACGCAAATATACAATAAAATGTAAATGCACTAGAGTAAACTGATATGTAAACAGAACTAAAACGTTCTTCTAGATGACGCCAAATAACAATCAAACAAGCCAAGATTTGTTTTCAAAAATAACTAACTTCTTACCCTAGGTTGTTGTTTAGAGTCGAGCCAAACTTTAGCAATTCGTCGTATTCGTCGGACTAACAAGAAATCTCTAATACCATTCGGTGTCAAGTAATACACAAAATCTGGATACAAGTACCAGTTCCTAAGGAAGATAAAATACTAAAATAAACAACTTTAAAGACTTTATTTCTCTTCCCGTAGACAGAGCTATCCATATTTTGCATGTCGTACTTGGGTTCAGGACAACGCTAAACGAGATGTTTTCCAATTTTTATTAAATGTCATTTTACGGTGTAAAATTACAAGACTTAAATGTTATTTATTGTTTATTTTTTTAATTCGATTTTTGTTATTTCTAGAACATATTAATTTGGTAGTGCTGACAATTTTTTAGTTTAGGACGCATCACGCCCTATCATGAATATTCAGTAACCACTAGGTAATAAAGCCCTAAATAATTGCGTAGGGGTGCAAAAAAATCAATCACCGATGCAAGTACAAGATTATGAGAATCTAAGACAACCTCGGATAAGATTAACTGCTTCGGAGAGTCTCGTCACAGACGTGGCCAAATCCTACATAAATTCGTTTTCGGGTATCTCAGACTTTCGTATCTATTTTAGTTACCGGCATTAAATTCTATGTATGACGAGATAAGGAAAACAATGTTCAATTAGGTTCATACAATAATTAGTATATATAGGTGGTTCTGAAAAAGGAACAAGTTTCCAGAAATTCAATTATTCTGAAAAGGTTGCAAAATTTGGTAATGTAAAGATCAGATCTGTATCATCGCAGTCATGTTCAATGATATATGAATCTGTACTCATTAGAATCTAAAATAGCTAATGAATATCAAATTTGGTTAGAAAGTGTTGTTCTGATTTATGATAGAAGGTCATGCATGAAGATTCGAACAACTAACGATTTATTAAATATTTAATACAACATGTTTTGTGAGAGGTCCTCTGTTTTACACAATGGCGATTTAGCGTTTAGAGATTGTCATTTTAAATTACAGCAACTATCGTCGTTGGCAAGAATATCCTTTTTAAAATATATTAGACACATTTTCACACAATCCTTAACCAGAATTATAATTTTAGTCTACAAAAGTAACGTGTAAATACATTTTTTATCTTCCCTCTTTCATTTTTCCTTTTGGCAATATATATGAGGTTTTAAGGAGTAATAGAACGTTTTTAAGGCAGATAAGCCATACAATATTTCAACATCTTCTCGCCTTATCAAAAAATGGTTGGTTAATACAAATCATGTTAAATACTTACTTATTCCTCAGATGCTTAAGTTTAGTCCATTCTAGTTCGGCAGATAAAAATTCTTCGACATTTCGCCTAAAAATGTAAGTTAATAATACCACACAAAGTTACTTCTTATCATTTTTTATCTTTATTTAAAGAACTTTATATCTCGAAATATGCACTTTCAACAGTATCTTATATTTCTACAATACAATGAAAAAAACCTTTTAACTATATGTTAACCTTGTGTGTGTTCACATACTGGGATTCTTAATTGCAAAACTTTTAACGTTTTAAAACATATGATAGTTTTGCTTAACGAATGTCTAAAGTAGCATTAAAGACGTAAAAATAATTTGTCATTTATACATTTGTATAAATTTTCAAAGGGCATGTCTTTTGTGAAAACTGAAACATTAAATTATAAAATATAGATAAATACACAAATGGCGTGTTGTAATTGTATATATAAATATAATGACTCAATGTAAAAACTTGTCAAAGATGTTTTGTTACACGTGTATCATTGGTCAGTTTATGTATATATTCCAACAAAAAACATTATAAGTGAAAGGTCACCGACAAAACAATACTCCAAAATACGCAAAATGTACTTGGGACGAAAAAATAATGAAACCAAGTATTTAAAATTTTGTAAAATTTATCTTCACGTTTTCAGACCACTAACTTCCCGTGTCACACCTTTTAGGTTTTGTGAAATACCAGTAAGTTAACAATAGTTTAAGTAAAATTCAGTCAAGTTGTTATTTGTTTGCTCTTAGCATTTTCGCACATTTGTATTTTGTCGTTTTGCTTTTATCTCCATATCTTCTAATTTTCAGAATACTTACGGATTTTTCTTCGAATCAAAGGATAAAAAAATCTTCAAATGAATGTCTGCCATCAATCTAGTAAGTAAGGGGTACAGGTTCACTGGACACCTTTCCTTCATCTGTTGTTTGTTTTCAATCTTTTTCTGAAATAGAAAATATAAGGCAACAAATAAATAAATATGGTTTTTTTGTTAATTTTGAAAAGATAGGACAAAATTTTTCAGAGACTGAGAAAGGGTTTTAGGATCAAATTAGTAGAATCATCTCTTAAATTACATTGATTTTCTGTATTTCGTGGGTTTGTATTAATTGCACTTCCAGCAAATGTGAAGAAGAGAAATGCAGCGTCAGTACAATTCAAATGTGCATGGATCATGCTATAAAGTGTTAGCAACATCTAGCAATTGGCCTTTTGTATTCATGTGCCTATTTAGTGTTCTTAGTCTAGTTTGGTGTCAAGATTTATAAGTTGTGCACTCAGTGGGAACTACCAAACTTGTTAAGGTCTTAGCTGTTGCCTTAACAAGGCACTAATGTAATGTGGTCACTTATATCATAGCAGTAAGGGGTCGTTAGTAAATGAATCAGCTAAGTAATCAATTAATAGATTATGGCGACAAGCAGACGACTAATAATTTTGGACGAAATACAAGAAACAAGCTGTTAAAATATTATGACATTAACCCTTATCTCTAATGGAATGAAAAAGTCAGCCAACTGCCAAATCTCCACAGAAAGGAATCCGGGTATACTAAGTCAACCACAATCAACTCTGCAACACAGTAGTTGACTCCCTGAGAGATACTCCATGAGAGATGTATCTCGTGACGGATAAGCTTCACGTACAAACTCAGTAATAATGTAAAGTGTATTAAAAGTGTATAAATAGACTATATAAAACATAAAATTTAGTGAATTATTTTACAAACATTATTATGTGTTTACCAACGTCACGGGCAGACGAAAAATGTAGTCCCGCAGGAAACGGAGGATGACGTGTTGCAGACGTTATATCTGGTACCAGTTATGTTCTCTGTGCCGGAGAGTGCCAACTGCCGAGAAGAAGAGCATCAGTACTGAAACAGCATTTTGGCAAAAAGGACAAACTACAAACCCAGAAAATTGTAAAATGATATATACACATGATCCTTTTTTCTCTGCTTTATTACTTTCATTGCTTTATAAAAAGATTAATACTCACGATCATTGTTTCTGTTGCCTTGCTAATTTCAATGTGATAACGAGTAAGTGATGAGCGTTTAAAAAATGGACTCATTATACGTCTTCGTTCTTTCACAAAAGACAGATCATCAGAAGGCCCAAGACTATTGTAGACCAATGTCATTCTGTGGAAGACTCCAAAAAATGACGAATTTCTTAAACCTACAAAGCAGTTAGATTAAGTTTAATCAACAACATAAAAAATGCTTATAATTTTTAATATTGATTGTCAAACATTATTAGTTGACTCCTGATGAAATTTATGTAAAGTTATGGGCGAAAATAAATGTAATATCTGCATTATTATGGTAAAAAAAATAAATAAACCGCTGACAAATAGTTTACCATGAATAGATTTCCGATCTTTGTTTATGTTTGTCAGTTTCTTGGTTTAACAAAAATATATGATCAGGATAAGCAAAGCAATCTCTTCGCTTTTTGACCTGAAACAGTATATTTGACTTTAAAAAGTAGGTTTCATCTTTTCCATGAAACATGGAAAATCCTTAACCTTTCTCTTTTCTATTCGGGAGATTACTACAACAACTGGGCATTATGACAATATTCAGTGCGTGATTTAGTAGTTTAAACGTCTCTAATTGCAACGTCTCTGAAATAGTGCGTGAACAAATTTGATGGATACTGCTTAAAATAAAACATTATTCATTTAATTCACATATTAATTAACGTTTAAAATGCATACCATCTTTTTCTAGGACTGGTCGTATAGTATCAGGATGGTAGACTCGGATAAATGGAAAAAACGGTACTATCCAAATTTTGTCAAATTTCAAAACCTTTTCAAAGCAACACCCTTTTAACTTTGAATCCTGAAAAAAATAAACAAAAGGCTTAACTACATTGATACACTGGTATTTAAGTACAGGACTCGTGCAATCCACACAGACTTATTGTAACGGTTATTTTGGTTGATATTTCTCGAGCTTGCAGCTTTATTGTACTTTGTAATTTGTGGACTGTATTTTTTTATAGTTTCCCTGGTTTTCGGCTTTTTGTTATGACCTTCGTTCGTTTAGAAAACAAAGCAAGGCTATTTTAGGAAATACAAGCAAAACAATTAAAACATTTACATTTAACAATTTTAAATAGAACAATAATAAAATACAAATGTTATATTTACATTATAAACTGTAAATTGTACGTGAATTAAAATCTAAAAGTGGTTACTAAACAGGAACTTTTTTAAATCCCTCTGAAGAGTACTAGGTACATCTGTTTTTGCCTATAGCCTTGATGGCCGAATGGTTAAGGTAGTTAGTCATCTAC
Source organism: Limnoperna fortunei (assembly GCA_944474755.1). NCBI lineage: Eukaryota > Metazoa > Mollusca > Bivalvia > Mytilida > Modiolidae > Limnoperna > Limnoperna fortunei. The sequence goes on along the minus strand of OX104123.1, from coordinate 19,243,203 downwards.
TATTGATGACGTGCCTATCAACCCTCATGTTGCGGGTTTGAGTCTCATTACGACAGGGTGTGCTCGACAATCTTAATTGTCAGTTTTTCTACTGTACGTCAGGGGTTTTACCATGTAGTTCGGTTTCCTACACCAACAAACTGGACGTCATGCCAATTTCTGAAAAACCATTCAAACAAACACACACACTGGCGCATCGTCATGATTGTACAAATCTGTTGCTCAAAATAGGTATAGCTTAACGCCTTCATGCACTTAGCTTTACCATCGATTGCAACGACGTCAGGTAAAGGTATTCTGACTTTAGATTTTAAAAAGCATTCTCGTTAAAGATGAAACAACATATAAATATAGACATATTTGTATCTTATGAAACAACACATTAAATTAGTATTATGTCAGTTAATTATTTCTAAATGTGAGTCAATGTTTTGTGTAATCATTCCCCGTTATGTTTTACATACTAGTTAATTCTTTTTATTATGTATTTCTATTCATTTAACGATTAATATATATTTGTAATTGCAGATTGATGTCGTTTGTTCTATATTGCAAGTAAATTTGTGTACTTCAGTAAAAAACAGGTTACACGTGTATTTGTTTTTTTTTCTTTTTTGTTGTCTAATATGTTATATCCATGGAACAAAACGTAAGATTTTTCTTCGGATTATTTTTAATTTATATTTAAATACTATATGTTAGGATGTTATTTTTGTTACTGCAGTTAAATAAAGTTTCACTTACCACAGATGAAGTTTTCACCGGCGGAACCAATTTGAAAAAGTTACAAAATTTCCAGAAACACACTAAAAATTTAACTAATTTATAGAACAGAATACAACATATAACTTTAAATGAAAAAAGAAATATTTCCTTTAAAAATGACATGTCTAGTGCGCTGAGTTTAGTCTGTAGATGTTTTCATAGCATATACAACTTATACATATCCCAAGGCAGAAATAATCCGGAACATGAATGACTTGACCACTTAAAACTGACCACTATTTTATATTAAGTTATATTATTTAATTTACTAACTTTAAAATGCAAATGTTCTTTTCCTTAAAAACGTGGTCTCGAATTCCCCTACACTTCTAACCGCAGTGTAGGATTGTACTTGCATGTTATTTATCTCTAGAAGAGTCCTTTCTGCAATTTGATGCCTCATTTTTTTTATCATGTTTGGTTAAATTTCTGTCTAAAACAAAATCGTATACTTTTCAATTAGATTTTCATTTAGGATGGTTTAAAAAAAATGACCGGTTTAATAATTATTATTATTATATTTACTGTTACAAAGCAAAATATTTTAATTGTTTTTACTTCATGTTCTTTTAAAAACAAAACAATCAATTAAAAATTGTATAGACTAACACCGAATGTGAATCCCGAAATTAGTAAGCAATTCTTTCATGTTATTTTTTTTGTCTTTTTCAGATTCCGCGAACCACGAACTTTAGAATTCCATAATGTCTTTTTTTCTCTAACCACCGAAAATAAATGAAACCCCAGTACAACATAAGACGTCTGTAAATTTATACATTTTAATCTTTGTGTATGCATTGTGATATTGTGTACAAGTGCCTTTTACAAAGTTTATTTTTATCTTGGCCGAAAATGAAAGATTGTGGCAACGTCAGAATTAGTTTGAGCAAGATTAATTTTGCAAAAATGTGGTAAAGGTTTTTTCTCCAAATAAAATTACAAAATATTGACAACAAGTTAAATGTATAATTCTTCATGAAATTCTAAAGGCCGCCATGGCATGACTAAATTTAACTTTAGACTTTATTAGGAAATGTTTAAATGCTTTATTTAAAAAACAAACTGAAACGCCAATTATAAGCATATTGTTTGTAAATTAATCTGGAAGATATTCAAATGCGTCTGTCATAAGCCAAATAAATCAGGTGAGCGAAAGAGAATCTGTAGAGCTTCAGTTTTATACACAACTTCCGTCGTTTTATAATAATTATTAATTTTTAATATGTTGTATAAAATAGTTAATTTATTGGTGTTTACCTAATTGGTTATCTGTGAACAAAAAAGAGATAAAGAAACGGGATTTTTGATAAATGTTCATCCATGACAGCTATAATCGGTACAATTCACTAATGGAGAAATGAAATTTAATCCTATTTTTTCAACATAACATGTTTTCAGAAAAAAATACTTTAAGACCCTTAAGCAAGTAATAATCTTTTATTTTAAATAAAATTAATAAATAATGTATTATTAAAATAATAAAACACAGTGCAATGAACGATATTTAGTATTTTTATGTTTAGTGATACATTTTGCATAGTTTATATATTTATTGCTTCTTTAACAGTGATCGTTAACACCTGCAATGTTTGTGATCATTATTCAGTAAACAAATTGAACATTTAATTGTCCTGTCGCAAGCAGGCTTGCAATCATGATCCCACCTTAATTTGTATTTGCACAATATGATATTTAGATCTGGTTTCGAATAAGCCTAAAGTATGGTGCAGGGAATATCGTTTTCTTCTGTTGTAATGGCGACATTACTATTGTCAATTTCTGATCTATATAATGGCTGTAATGTTGAATCATGTATTTGGCTTATGTTTACGGATATAGAAGGATTTTTATTTGAATGATTTTAATTACCACTTTCAGCAATATTTCAGCTATACCGTGGCGTCCTTTGGTTTGGAAGGAGTAGAAAAACTGGCAATCCTTATCAATTAAGATTGGAGACATGAGTCGAAAACGCAGTGTTGACAGACAACGTGATCAATAATAGAAGAAACCCACAAAGTAGTTGAAATTATAATTAAGGCGTTAAAGAAACAAGTAAAATCAATTAATCTCAACAATTAAATCAAAGCTTTGTTGGAAGCTTTTTAAAAATAAATAATAGTACAGTATTCCATTGTATGAAGTCTTTGGTTTATTGGTTTACCTATCTGGTTGATTGAGATATAACTAACAATATTTTTATTGCAGGTAAACATAATGTGCATTATTCTCTTCTGTATTGTTTTCTAGACATATGTTCATTCTAATGATTATAAACAAGTATGAAATATTTCTATAATATGTACACGTGCAGTGGTGGACAAAAAATCGTTTTTCAGAAAACAGCTAAACTTTTTACTACAATTTAATTTTTATTATCATGGTATTTTCTGAACACTAAAGTTACTAAAATTTAACAAAAAGCAAACGTTTTAAAATCATACAAAAATATATATATACTGAATTATACGCGACCGAATATATTAAAACAAACGACATAGTTTTTTATAATTTTTACTTCCGTGTGTAGACACAAATAAGTCCATGCCTTTTGGCGATTACATAATTACTTCTACAATAATCGTACAGCTTGCCGCTGGTGACAGCGGAACTACGTTTAAAAACCGAATTAGTGACGAGCGACACTTTATTTAGCAAAATACATATTCTATAATTTGTCTGCAAAAATTAAATTAAATAAAGCATTATATGTTAATATGTCAAATAATATAGAATATTTTAATAAGCAAGACTGATAATAACAGAAGTCAAACGTTTGCATGTGGTCTTATTTGATACTGTAAATTTTATTGATGTAAATAGTGAATGTTGCAATAAATTTTCTATAATTGGTGTTCAACAGTTTAATGAAATAAAGCATTATGTGTTGTCAATTAATATAAAATATAAATAAAAAAGTTTAATGAATAAAATGAAGACCATACCAAGTACAATAGAAGCCAAAACTACAACAAAGTACATTTTGCTACGCCTGACGCGCGTTTCGTCTATTCAAGACTCATCAAAGGCGCTCTACCTAAAAGATTGAAAATGCCAAACACTTTATGAATATAAAAAGCATAGAACAATTAAACCAAAATATGCCGAACTGGAAACCATGTCAAACGTTCGCATATCAACAAAATTACATCTGTGTTATTATTTTGGTACTGTAAGTTTTATCCTTGAAGATACTGAAGGTTATGTTATTTTAAACAAATATTCGTAATCCAGACATGACGAAAATAGAAAATAATGCACGTTGAAGTGGGATTCTCGCTACTATGTATGCAAATTATCACGAGAACAATTTCAAGAAATAATAAAATGAGAATTGACTTCAAACAATGTTTTAGATACATTCACGATTTGAACAATTGTGCTTCAGATACATCGTAGCTCCTAAATGTTATTATTAATTTAAAATCCACATTGATGAAATTTTTCTCGAGTGTGTATTGGGTCTTCTTAATCCATTAAAGTCATGTTCTTTAATAATTTTACCTGAAGCAAAAAATTAAAAAGCTCAGTGTGATTTTATTGCTTATACCAATACACGATAACAACTCATAAGTAGCATGCCGTCCTAACGAAGCATCATTGAGTGGCAGGTAGCTAAATTGCCGTGATTTTTCATGAAAAAAAATGTTGCATTTTATCTTGAAGTGATTATCTCATATTATTTAATCTTAACTGTCATGACGTTTTCGGCGTCAATACAATTTCCTGTTGATTCCTGCCCGGGGGGGGGTATATTTATATTACCTGTATTTGACATGCCGAGAAAGAGACCAAAGTCATCCTACACAATTAACAATGCCACTTCTAAATGAATTAACTTTGCTTCTTTTTGAAGTAATATGTTGTGTTTCGTTCTATAAATTGATAAAATTTATAGTGTATTTTTGGAAATGTTTAACTTTTTTCAAATCGGTGCCTGGACCACCCAATAAATTTTCATCAGAGGTAAGTTGTGAAAATAAATATTATTTTCCTTAAGTTTGATTCAACTTTTTATGTCTGTAGTACAAACAAATTCCTGTATTTTAACTTACTTTAGCTTTAAAAAATAAAACAATGAGTTGCACATGTCAACTTGGCAAGTGATTATTCTGTCGACCAATATTACATTCGTTGTATTCAGGTGTGAAATACTGCACAAAAAGAAAAACCTACATGTGTAAAATGCGTGTGATAACAATTTATATTGACACTAGTCACATACTAACTGTTATAAATTTTGGAATTATCTAAAGTTGAAATCTCTTATCATTTTCAACTGATAAATAAATCTACATGGCACCCTCAAAACGAAATTTTAACTATGCATACAATTACCCGAGTTACTGTGAGAGTAGATAGTCTTACGTTTTTACTGGATAAAAGGGGAAATTGAATTTGAACTTTTAATGGCAAAGAAGCATGCTCTTATATTGCTCTTCTTGAAAATTCACGAGATAAGCCAATCTTAGTTTTCATTGCAAACCAGTGCAATAGTATAACCGTGCAATTTGTAGATTCGTTTATAAAATGAATACATTAAACACCTGGCGTCAGCTGGCTGCAACATATTTACAGCGGATTTCATGCCAGCGGGGTCAATATATGGTACTCTATTGTGTGTAACTGATGATTATTATTTATGAAACATATATAATGGCATATATTGTTTCCTAACAAATTACAGTTCAACTGTATTACCACTACACCTGGACGCCTGCTACTAGCGTCTATCATCAAGGGTAAATCTACTGTACTACCACCACTACACCTGGACGCCTGCTGCTAGCGGCTATCATCAAGGGTACTACCACCACTACACTTGGACGTCTGCTGCTAGCGGCTATCATCAAGGGTAAATCTACTGTACTACCACCACTACACCTGGACGTCTGCTGCTAGCGTCTATCTTTAAGGGTAAATCTACTCTACTACCACCACTACACCTGGACGCCTGCTGCTAGCGGCTATCATCAAGGGTAAATCTACTGTACTATCACCACTACACCTGGACGTCTGCTGCTAGCGGCTATCATCAAGGGTAAATCTACTGTACTACCACCACTACACCTGGACGTCTGCTGCTAGCGGCTATCATCAAGGGTAAATCTACTGTACTACCACCACTACACCTGGACGCCTGCTGCTAGCGGCTATCATCAAGGGTAAATCTACTGTACTACCACCACAACACCTGGACGTCTGCTGCTAGCGGCAATCATCAAGGGTAAATCTACTGTACTACCACCACTACACCTGGACGCCTGCTGCTAGCGGCTATCATCAAGGGTAAATCTACTGTACTACCACCACAACACCTGGATGTCTGCTGCTAGCGGCTATCATCAAGGGTAAATCTACTGTACTACCACCACTACACCTGGACGTCTGCTGCTAGCGGCTATCATCAAGGGTAAATCTACTGTACTACCACCACTACACCTGGACGTCTGCTGCTAGCGGCTATCATCAAGGGTAAATCTACTGTACTACCACCACTTCACCTGGACGCCTGCTGCTAGCGGCTATCATCAAGGGTAAATCTACTGTACTACCACCACTACACCTGGACGCCTGCTGCTAGCGGCTATCATCAAGGGTAAATCTACTGTACTACCACCACTACACCTGGACGCCTGCTGCTAGCGGCTATCATCAAGGGTAAATCTACTGTACTACCACCACTACACCTGGACGCCTGCTGCTAGCGGCTATCATCAAGGGTAAATCTACTGTACTACCACCACTACACCTGGACGTCTGCTGCTAGCGGCTATCATCAAGGGTAAATCTACTGTACTACCACCACTACACCTGGACGTCTGCTGCTAGCGGCTATCATCAAGGGTAAATCTACTGTACTACCACCACTACATCTGGACGCCTGCTGCTAGCGGCTATCATCAAGGGTAAATCTACTGTACTACCACCACTACACCTGGACGTCTGCTGCTAGCGGCTATCATCAAGGGTAAATCTACTGTACTACCACCACTACACCTGGACGCCTGCTGCTAGCGGCTATCATCAAGGGTAAATCTACTGTACTACCACCACTACACCTGGACGTCTGCTGCTAGCGGCTATCATCAAGGGTAAATCTACTGTACTACCACCACTACACCTGGACGCCTGCTGCTAGCGGCTATCTTCAAGGGTAAATCTACTGTACTACCACCACTACACCTGGACGTCTGCTGCTAGCGGCTATCATCAAGGGTAAATCTACTATATCCATTGCAAGTTACTTAATACGTGCAAAACATAAGTAAAACCAAGCAATTATTGACGCCATTTTGACACATGTAGCATGCGAAGCGTACATGTACTGAATTTATACTATATACTTATGTATGACAGTAAACAGTGAGCTGTGTTGTTGACACATCAATTTCCATTACATTTCGCGAATAATTTTGTTTACAGACTTTGCAAACTTTACAATATATAATAAAAGATGGCTTTATGTGTATTTTGTTCATAATTATATTATAGAAATTGTTTATTGATTTATATGTTCTGACTGACTGTAAGTTTTTTTTTTCTTTAAGGACCCAAGGTTCGTAAAAGGTTGTGTAGCAAAATGTTTCAAATTACATAAAATTTGGATGTTACCGTTTTTACCGTTTGTTAGAGTTTGCCACCCAGATACGATACGACCTCTTCTGGAGAAAGACGACATATGTAAGTTTTAAGGTGTGAATTACATAAAAAAAATTCTTAGCAATATCTAAAACTGTATACACATAATCTGTATTTTAGTCTCAAACTGATCCCTGGTCTAACTGAAACATTGCTAAACGAGGCGTTAAGACCTTTCCAATCCAATCGATTACACATTTTGATAAAACTCTTAACTTAACTCTTGTCATCAATTATAACATCTTTTTTGTTCGTTTTGATTATTTTTTTTTAAAGTGAACATATATCAGATTGTGCTTGCTTCGTTATTAAGAATAAATCTACTACAGACTGATAAAATGCTATCTCAAGAAAAAATACTGGACAGAAAGTTTCTATCCGACATCAGATCCTAGCAATCACCAAATATACACTGACAAAACAATGACTAGTTATGATTATACATTATTTTAAACCAATGGCATCATAAATGCCAAATCATTATATGACTTATCACATTAATGAAATGCATTTAACAGATAAATCAAATTCGGATACTGCATGTGCCAATTTAGTATTAAACGTTTTCAGCATATGGAGCTGGTTTTATTGCAGGTTTAAGGAATTCATCCTATTTCGGACTGGCCCGCAGAATAACAATAAATGCACTTGGGGCTTCCGATGATCCAAATGTGAAAGAACGAAGACACCTTATAAGTCCATTTTTTAATTGCAATTTACTTATTACTTATCGGGCTAAAATTAGCAGTGCAACAAACACAGTGATTGTGAGTATATTTATTTTGATCGATAAAACATTTCGTTGTTTGGGCTTTTTTCTGAAGTTACTTTCTAAACATTAGTACTCTATCACTGAAGATCTTCTTGTCGTGTGATATAGCCATTCTAAATTTTCTAACTATTGCACTTTATTACTATTTTGTAGATACCGCACGGTTTACTTTACTTCAACCTTATTCGACATTAATTGGGAGTTTTTCTGCCAAATATTTTTTACCTAGTATTCTGTATTTACCTAGTATTATCGGCGTTGCCTAGTATTCTGGCTTTATCTAGTATTCCGGCTTTATCTAGTATTCTGGCTTTGCCTAGCATTCCGGCTTTACCTAGTATTCTGGCTTTACCTAGTATTCCGACTTTACTTAGTATTCCGGCTTTATCTAGTATTCCGGCTTTACCTAGGATTATCGGCTTTGCCTAGTATTCTGGCTTTGTCTAGTATTCCGGTCTTGCCTTGTATTCCGGCTTTACATAGTATTCCGGCTGTCCCCTTAAGAATCGCGAGGATATATCTGACAACATGCTAAAAGTGGTGCAAAAAGGCAAAATAACAAACAAACAAATCAAAGATTGCACATTTGAGTTTATTAATGTTTTATAGAACAACTTTGTTGACATTTGACAGAGGAATTGATACTTGATAAGATTATGTTTGATTTATGGTTTATATCTTTTGTTCTTTTAGAAAAAAATTGAGAGAAATCTACAAATAAAGAAAAGATGCTCTGTGAACATCGTTCCTCTACTTCATAGATTATTCACGGAAATCCATTTACAAACGTTTTTCTCTTTTGATACAGAGAAAAATCCGTAAGTGTCCTATAAAATTAGAATGAATGGTCTTAATTTAATGTACGAAATCCAAATACAAAATTAAAGAAACTCGATTACACACAAAAACAACAAAAACATTTATCTAATAAATCAACAAAACTATTTTTCTGAACAATGGTTAACATCAAGTGTTTAGGAGGGTATATCGCCTGAACAAATTCGATCAAATATTATTCCTTAAAGAAAACACATTGGTTTTGGCCTTTCAGTATCACATTTAAAGGGTAACACTTGTACTGTTAGAACTATATTAGACATTCCTTTATTATTTGGTGATTTACAGATAATTCATGATCCCCCATCAATTTAAATAAAAATGTTTTTTATTTGAGAATTTTTTTTTAATTTACTTAAGTTTCTACTTATATAAACAATATTACGCATTAAATTTATTTGTTTTACATGAACAGTGTTTTTCTAAAATATATTATTTACAAAAAATCAATTAGTTTTAAATATTATTACGACATACATTTATGCAATAAACTGACGTCTGTGCATATAATTAAACGACGGAAACTGCATCGGAACCAAGACTGCTGAGACTGATCGATTACGTTTACCAAAAATAATGGCAAATTTATCTTCTTTAAATGAAGCGACCAGCAACGGATCAATCATCATGGGCATATCTTTAATTAATACAAGTGCTAAAAATGTTTTGTGTCATTTGTCGCAATAAAAATATTTCGTCTTTAATTTTTCCAACGCACATATATCTTGTCCATATGTCTTTGGTTTATACCTGGTCCATAAAAATTATTAGTTTATAAGAAGTTATAAGTGAGGTCCAAAATATCACCGTTCATATTTCAGGCGTAATGTTAATGAATTTGTATCGACCCATCTAGAATGGACTAAACTCAGGCACCGGAGAAGTATGTAAGTATTTAAATTTATTTAAGGGTCAATCCAGTTTCTTTAAACTGTGTTCCATCCTTTTTCCAACAAAAAAATGTCTTCACAATTCCTTTGATGTCTGTTTACCTTTTTCTTATTTTGGGATACTGTTCCATATTCGAATGTGCAACTTTTCAAGAATTCTTACGCTACAAAGTCATGAATGGAAAAACCATTATGCCGGTTTTTGCTTTAGACTTAAAGTTGATTTAAACTCACATATTCAAACAAAGAACAGAACAGCATCAATCAAAATATAGTTAATTATGTTTATTTCCAGTTGCAGATTTTTATTTATTATGGGTTGCCTCAAAATATTAATCCTGATATGGGACAACATTAAAGCTTTATGAAAACTGTGTGATTTCAAACTAGATTGGCGTTTTAAAAGAATATGAGACTAAATATGACATTTCAGAATGAATACGTCAATTAAAAATCAAACCAATGAAAAACAGACTTAAAAATCCCTTACAGACGTAATGTCACCTTCATTAACAATAGATATACATATCTCATCTATAATTATGTCTTTTTTAGGACTTGGTACTTGTATCCAGATTTTGTGTATTACCTGACACCACATGGCATTAAAGATTTCCTTTTAGTTCGACGAATGCGAAGACTTGCTAACGTGTGGCTCGATTCTAATCAACAAATTCAGGTACGATTTAATGAATCAATTAACTTGGTATGTTTTTATGTATTTAAGGTCACTTATCTCTTTATTTCTTCTGTTGCTCAGACGAACACCTGCATAGAAGATTTAAGATCGTGAGGTTATCGTGATCCAGTCTATATCAGTTGCAGAAAGTAGAAGAAAAGCATTGTGGCTACACTAGCAATACAAGCCGACTGGGAATCAAACGCTAAAGAATGTAATTACATAACACTGAGTGCTTTTCCGCGAGGCAGCACGTATATTTAATATTTGATTTATCTGAAGGATGTTTAGTACTTAGCTTTGTCCACATGATAAATCTCTTATATTATCTACGTATAACACAATTCAACATGTGCAACAACAAAAAAAATAATAATAACAACGACATAGAAAAATAGAACATAGCCATCACGTTCAATGCAGGTTATGTCAAAGCAACAATAACAATTAGGCAGTAATGTCATAATATGAGTTATGAATTGCCTTCATGCGAATATCGAATTTTGTTTTAACTATTTTTGTTTTTAACGAATATATGACATTCGAAACCAGAAACTATCAGCATTTCTGTTGCATTTTTCTGTTTACCAAAAAGCTAATTTGTTTACCAAATTTGTTTGTAGTGATCGTATATTTTTAGCTCCAATACACAGCTGCCTTTAAGATAAAATCTTGCAGTGTTCGCTATAATTCTTAGATTGTGATGTTATTAAAACCCTTTTGGATAGATTACAGATGACAGACACGATATCAAGAAAGTTGTAATGAACAAATTTGGGAAACGTATTACTGACGCCGATATTGCACTCGTTGATGGTACGTTATTATTAAATACACAAGTTAAGAAGTAGAACATTGATTGATTGAATACAAGAATGATCGTATGGTAATTGAGCAACTTTAAAGAAGTTATGCAAGAAAAATGTCAAATAGCTCAAAGTTTCACGAAGTTATCCGTTTTAAATTATTTTGTTATTTCGAAGATTTAAAAAATGAAACTTTAAGTCGTTTTAACTCGGCTTTAATTTAATAGGATATTTCCTTATTTTAAAAGCTACATTGGTTTTAACCCTTTTTAATATCCTTTAAATAAATATACATATTAGAAATAAATAAATTAATCTTTTTAATTAGCATTTGATCATGTATTATTATTAGTACAAGCACCTAAAGAAAATACTCTACATTTTACCGTGTGTGTCTATCCAAAGATAATAAGGACTTGCTACTTCTTCTGCTACGGTTTTCGCATTTAAATGGTAGGGCAAGTTCATCTCCATGGAGTCGGTATGATATGTCCATGGAGTCGGTATGATATGTCCATGGAGTCGGGATGATGTGTCCATGGAGTCGGGATGATGTGTCCATGGAAAGGGGATGATGTGTCCATGGAGAGGGGATGATGTGTCCATGGAGAGGGGATGATGTGTCCATGGAGTCGGGATGATGTGTCCATGGAGTCGGGATGATGTGTCCATGGAGAGGGGATGATGTGTCCATGGAGAGGGGATGATGTGTCCATGGAGTCGGGATGATGTGTCCATGGAGACGGGATGATGTGTCCATGGAGTCGGGATGACTTGTCCGTTGCTGATATATATCTATCTAATATGATCTAATATGTAGGTCTGGTAAACTGCGAATAGATACAAATAAAATACAAAAATATTTAAAGCAAAATGTGTTCACCCTACGATATGAATTATAATTTGCAGTTTGCTTGAAGCGGTCTTTTACTTACTTTTTGATATAGCGGCAAGGTATGTTATGTCTGCAACAAGCATGGTTCTGTTTTACCTGGCCAAATATCCAATGTATCAAGGAACTATCAGAAATGAGCTGAAAGACCTGTTTGATGGCAATGAAATCAGAACAAACCTGCAGGTGTAAGTATCAAGTCTCTGTGTTATTTAAATGGAATAGAACATGATATAATTACGCAACTAGCGTGTTTTTAACAGATCTTCCTGACTTAAATGTTTTACTTTGCTCCTGTTATGAACAATAAGGCCAGATAAAACCAAAACAAGGGCGTCCTATTTTGATTTAAATAATTACACATAATACCACCTTAATCGGTTCATTTCTATTGCGTTTTTTATGCTAAGATTTGTTTTAGTGAAATATTTGAAGAATTGCTTTAATCCATAAATCAATATTATGCAAACATATGTTTGATAGTTTGCAAACTATATCATTAGATCCTTAAATGTTTTAAATATTGTTGACATTAATTATAACATGTGCAATCAGGTGAAACGGTGATTGGCTGCAGATAACTATTTTAGCACTTTTTACCTAAGTATGTTTGGCGTTAATCAATGAGCAAAGCTACTAATGTCTAAATATTGAAACTTGTTGTAGGAATGATTTTTCTAAACTGATAAATACCTTGATGTTCTTGAAAGAGGTCTTACGTAAGCACCCCCCATCGAATACATCAGACCGACAAATAACTGAGGATGTAGAAGTAGACGGCATAGCATTTCCCAAATGGACATATTTCAAAATTGATGTATACTGGCTTCACCATAATCCGCACTTATGGGATAACCCTGAAGAGTTCAGACCTGAACGATTCGCTAATGCCCCTCAACCACTACCGACAGATGGTTTAAAGTTTTTACCTTTCATGGCATATTCGAGGTAATTGTATAGGAAATAATTCATGTATATCATACAGCATTGTCGTTTAATGGGGTTAGGGATAGTATTCGGGAATAGAAAGGGGGGAAATTATTACGATAAATTACCTATGTCAAAACAATGTTATGCATAAATTACTTCAATTATTATATGATTATTATAAATACCCTAATCTTTAGATTGGAGCGGAAGTGTATGGCTGCGAAGCTTCACAAAAGGCTTTGGATGAGAGAATAACATTAGTGAGACCTGGTGACAGAGTAGATTGCTAAGCCTACATTATGACATAATTTACAGTTTTATTTCGTTTCAGAGATTGTATTGCCAAACATCTTGTAATTGAGGAAATCGTTATAATAGTTGCCAGAATGTTACAACGGTAAACTATAGGTTTATACATATACAGCGACATCATTTATAATTTTAAATGTAGAAAAATAATATATAAAAGTTTAATTGTCATCGCCACCATATGAGATTTGATACCAGTTGACAGTTACTATAACATTTCTTTACCAAGCTGAATACTTTTAAGGTACAATTGACCACGTGATCATATTTGTTGTCCCGTATGCCCTTTGTTTTTCAATGGAGCAGACTTCGGTAATGTTCGACAAACATCGGAAATACTATTTGAGTAACTCACTTTTTTGCTCAAAACTGTTAAAATTGACTCAAAGTAAAAAAATTTAATTTGTATCATTTATTAGCAATACCTTAATTTAATAAAGCCGTATTTCTTGGTCAAATAATAAATTATGAATCGGATACCTTAAAACATTTGAAATTAGGGTAAAAGAAATAAATTTACAAATTAATGTAATACTTTATAGCTAGTCTTAAGTCCTTTACCTGGTAAATAATAAGACAATTACTACCTTTTGACCGACGTCATGAAGCACTGTTCAGCTCATCTTTGCACATATTTAAACCGTATTTATTTGCTTTCTACTCTAGATTTGAAATAGAATGTGACGAGCAATATGTGATGTCTGACGATAAAATCAACCACGTGCCAGAAAATGGTGTTCGGGTGTATTTTAAATTAATCAGTGTTGAATAGCTGTGCAGATAGATAAATACAGTGGTAAATCGAATGTTGTTTCACGTATATATTTTTTGGCCTAGTTGCAAACCCAGGTTAAAGTATGATGAAGTCGGCGGGCGGGTGCTTTTAAAATAATTTGTGTAATCAACTAATCCTACAGTTTTCAATCCAGATTTCCTAAACTGCACATGGTCTAAAACATTCTTCCAGCAAAGCGTAACGTTTCCAATTTATTTTGTATTTGAACGTTTTCGTGCAAGTGCACATTTTATTTGTGTATGCATTTGGCTAGATTATTAAACAATTTAAGTTCTACATCTAGACATCATGAACCTTAACAATAATAGACATCATGAACCATACAATACATCATGAACCTTACTAGACATCATGAACCTTACTTGACATCATGAACCTTACTAGACATCATGAACCTTACAAGACATCATGAACCTTACAATACATCATGAACCTTACTAGACATCATGAACCTTAATAGACATCATGAACCGTAATAGACATCATGAACCTTATAAAACATCATGAACCTTATTTGACATCATGAATCCTACTTGACATCATGAACCTTACTAGACATCATGAACCTTACAAGACTATTGAACCTTATAAGACATCATGAACCGCACTAGACATCATTAACCTTAATAGACATCATGAACCTTACTAGACATCATGAACCTTACAAGACATCATGAACCTTAATAGACATAATGAAACTTACTAGATATCATGATTCTTGCTAGAAATTATAAACCTTGTAGACATCAGGAACCTTATTAGACATTAGGACTCTTAGTAGAAATTATGTGCCTTGATAGACATCAGATACCTTACTAGACATCAGGAATCCTACTCACATGAATCTATCTAGACATCAGGAATGTTATTAGACATTAGGAGTCTTAGTAGACATCATGTACCTTGATGGAGATCAGGAATCTTACTAGACATTATGAACCTTATTAGGCATTATGAACCTTAATGGACATCACAAACGAACCTTACTAGACATCAGGAACCTTAGTAGACATCATGAACTTTACTAGACATCATAAATCTTACTAGACATAATGAACCTAACTCAACATCAGAAACCTAAATAAACATCAGGAACCTTATTAGAACCTTACAAGACATCATGAACCTTAATAGACATAATGAAACGTACTAGATATCATGATCCTTTCTAGGCATCAGGAACCTTATTAGACAACATGAAACTTACTAAACGTCATGAACCTTACTCGACATCATGAACTTTTCTAGACATCATGAACCTTACTAGACATTGTTAATTTAACTAGACATCAAGAACTTTAGTAGACAACATGAACCTTACTAGACATTATATACCTTGCTAGACATCATGAACCTTAATAAACGTCATGAACCTTAATCGACATCATGAACCTTTCTAGACATCAGGAACCTTACTAACATGAATCTAACTAGTCACCAGGACCCTTACTAGACATAATAAAAGTTATTAGACATCATGAAACTTACTAGACTTTATGAACCTTACTAGATATCATGAACCTTATTAGACATCTTTAACCTTATTAGACATCATTAACCTTACTAGACATCATGAAAGTTATTAGACATCATGAAACTTACTAGACGTTATGAACCTTACTAGATATCATGAACCTTAATAGACATTATGAAACTTACTAGATATTATGAACCTTACCTAGATCTCATGAACCTTATTAGACATCTTGAACCTTATTAGACATCATGAACCCTACTAGATATCATGAAACTTACTAGACATTATGAACCTTACTAGACATCATGAACCTTATTAGACATCATGAACCTTAGACATCATGAACCTTACTAGACATTATGAAAATTACTAGACATTATGAACCTTACTAGATATCATGAACTTTATTAGATGAACCTTAGTAGACATCTTGAACCTTATTAGACATCAGGAACCTTACTAGACATCATGAAAGTTATAAGACATCATGAAACTTACTAGACGTTATGAACCTTACTAGATATCATAAAACCTTATTAGATGAACCTTATTAGACATCTTGAACCTTATTAGACATCATGAACCTTACTAGACATCATGAAAGTTATAAGACATCATGAAAGCTATAAGACATCATGAAACTTACTAGACGTTATGAACCTTACTAGATATCATGAACCTTATTAGATGAACCTTATTAGACATCTTGAACCTTATTAGACATCATGAACCTTATTAGATATAATGAACCTTACTAGATATCATGAACCTTACTAGACATCATGAACCTTACTAGACATCATGAAAGTTATTAGACATCATGAAACTTACTAGACGTTATGAACCTTACTAGATATCATGAACCTTACTAGACATCATGAACCTTACTAGACATCATGAAAGTTATTAGACATCATGAAACTTACTAGACGTTATGAACCTTACTAGATATAATGAACCTTACTAGACATCATGAACCTTACTAGACATCATGAAAGTTATTAGACATCATGAAACTTACTAGTCGTTATGAACCTTACTAGATATCATGAACCTTACTAGACATCATGAACCTTAATAGACATCATGAAAGTTATAAGACATCATGAACCTTATTAGACATCATGAACCTTACTAAATATTATGAAAGTTATTAGACATCATGAAACTTACTAGAAGTTATGAACCTTACTAGATATCATGAACCTTACTAGACATCAGGAACCTTACTAGACATCATGAAAGTTATTGGACATCATGAAACTTACTAGACGTTATGAACCTTACTAGATATCATGAACCTTACTAGGCATCATGATCATTACTAGACATCATGAAAGTTATTAGACATCATGAAACTTACAAGACGTTATGAACCTTACTAGATATCATGAACCTTACTAGACATCATGAACCTTACTAGACATTATGAAAGTTATTAGACATCATGAAACTTACTAGACGTTATGAACCTTACTAGATATCATGAACCTTATTAGACATCATGAACCTTACTAGACATCATAAAAGTTATTAGACATCATGAAACTTACTAGACGTTATAAACCTTTCTAGATATCATGAACCTTACTAGACATCGTGAAAGTTATAAGACATCATCAACCTTACTAGATATCATGAAAGTTATTAGACATCATGAAACTTACTAGATGTTATGAACCTTACTAGATATCATGAACCTTACTAGGCATCACGAACCTTACTAGACATCATGAACCTTACTAGATATCATGAAATTTATTAGAAATCATGAAACTTACTAGACATTATGAACCTTATTAGACATCATGAACCTTACTAGACATCATGAACCTTACTAGACATCATGAAAGTTATTAGACATCATAAAAATTACTAGACGTTATGAACCTTACTAGATATCATGAACCTTAATAGACATTATGAAACATACTAGACATTATGAACCTTACCTAGATATCATGAACCTTATTAGACATCTTGAACCTTACTAGATATCATGAACCTTGCTAGAAATCATGAACCTTACTAGATATCATGAAAGTTATTAGACACCATGAAACTTACTAGACATTATGAACCTTATTAGACATCATGAACCTTACTAGACATCATGAACCTTACTAGACATCATAAAAGTTATTAGACATCATGAAACTTACTAGACTTTATGAACCTTACTAGACATCATGAACCTTAGCAGACATCTTGAACCTTAATAGACATTATGAAACTTACTAGACATTATGAACCTTACCTAGATATAATGAACCTTATTCGACATATTGAATCTTATTAAACATCATGAACCTTATTAGACATCATGAAACTTACTAGACATCGTGAAAGTTATAAGACATCATCAACCTTACTAGATATCATGAAATTTATTAGACATCATGAACCTTACTAGATATCATGAAAGTTATTAGACATCATGAAACTTACTAGATGTTATGAACCTTACTAGATATCATGAACCTTACTAGACATCATGAACCTTACTAGATATCATGAAATTTATTAGAAATCATGAAACTTACTAGACATTATGAACCTTATTAGACATCATGAACCTTACTAGACATCATGAACCTTACTAGACATCATGAAAGTTATTAGACATCATGAACCTTACTAGATATCATGAAAGTTATTAGACATCATGAAACTTACTAGACATCATGAACCTTACTAGATATCATGAAAGTTATTAGACATCATGAAACTTACTAGACATCATGAACCTTACTAGATATCATGAACCTTACTAGATATCATGAAAGTTATTAGACATCATGAAACTTACAAGACATCATGAACCTTACTAGACATCATGAACCTTACTATACATCATGAAAGTTATTAGACATCATGAACCTTACAAAACATCATGAACCTTACAAAACATCATGAACCTTACTAGATATCATGAAAGTTATTAGACATCATGAAACTTACTAGATGTTATGAACCTTACTAGATATCATGAACCTTACTAGATATCATGAAATTTATTAGAAATCATGAAACTTACTAGACATTATGAACCTTATTAGACATCATGAACCTTACTAGGCATCATGAACCTTACTAGACATCATGAAAGTTATTAGACATCATGAAACTTACTAGACGTTATGAACCTTACTAGATATCATGAACCTTAATAGACATTATGAAACATACTAGACATTATGAACCTTACCTAGATATCATGAACCTTATTAGACATCTTGAACCTTACTAGATATCATGAAAGTTATTAGACATCATGAAACTTACTAGACATCATGAACCTTACTAGACATCATGAACCTTAGTAGACATCTTGAACCTTACTAGATATCATGAAAGTTATTAGACATCATGAAACTTACTAGACATCATGAACCTTACTAGACATCATGAACCTTATTAGACATCATGAACCTTACTAGATATCATGAAAGTTATTAGACATCATGAAACTTACTAGATGTTATGAACCTTACTAGATATCATGAACCTTACTAGACATCATGAACCTTACTAGACATCATGAAAGTTATTAGACATCATGAAACTTACTAGACTTTATGAACCTTACTAGACATCATGAACCTTAGTAGACATCTTGAACCTTAATAGACATTATGAAACTTACTAGACATTATGAACCTTACCTAGATATAATGAACGTTATTCGACATATTGAACCTTATTAAACATCATGAACCTTATTAGACATCATGAAACTTACTAGCCATTATGAACCTTACTAGATATCATGAAAATTACTAGACATTATGAACCTTACTAGATATCATGAACCTTATTAGATGAACCTTAGTAGACATCTTGAACCTTATTAGACATCATGAACCTTATTAGACATCATGAACCTTATTAGACATTATGAACCTTACTAGATATCATGAACCTTATTAGACATCATGAACCTTAGACATTATGAACCTTATTAGACATCATGAAAATTACTAGACATTATGAACCTTACTAGACATCAGGAACCTTACTAGATATCAGGAACCTTACTCACATGAACCTAACTAGACATTATGATCCTTACTAGACATCATGATCCTTACTAGACATCATGAACCTTACTAGACATCATGAACCTTACTAGACATCATGAAAGTTATTAGACATCATGAACCTTACTAGATATCATGAAAGTTATTAGACATCATGAAACTTACTAGATATCATGAACCTTACTAGACATCATGAACCTTACTAGACATCATGAAAGTTATTAGACATCATGAAACTTACTAGACGTTATGAACCTGACTAGATGTCATGAACCTTACTAGACATCATGAACCTTACTAGACATCATGAAAGTTATTAGACATAATGAAACTTACTAGACGTTATAAACCTTACTAGATATCATGAACCTTATTAGACATCATGAACCTTACTAGACATCATGAAAGTTATTAGACATCATGAACCTTACTAGATATCATGAAAGTTATTAGACATCATGAAACTTACTAGATATCATGAAAGTTATTAGACATCATGAAACTTACTAGATATCATGAAATTTATTAGACATCATGAAACTTACTAGACATTATGAACCTTATTAGACATCATGAACCTTACTAGACATCATGAACCTTACTAGACATCATGAAAGTTATAAGACATCATGTAACTTACAAGACGTTATGAACCTTACTAGATATCATGAACCTTAATAGACATTATGAAACTTACTAGACATTATGAACCTTACCTAGATATCATGAACCATATTAGACATCTTGAACCTTATAAGACATCATGAACCTTACTAGACATCATGAAACTTACTAGACGTTATGAACCTTACTAGATATCATGAACCTTAATAGACATTATGAAACTTACTAGACATTATGAACCTTACCTAGATATCATGAACCTTATTAGACATCTTGAACCTTACTAGATATCATGAACCTTACTAGAAATCATGAACCTTACTAGACATCATGAACCTTACTAGACATCAGGAACCTTACTAGACATCATGAAAGTTATTAGACATCATGAAACTTACTAGACTTTATGAACCTTACTAGACATCATGAACCTTAGTAGACATCTTGAACCTTAATAGACATTATGAACCTTACCTAGATATCATGAACCTTATTAGACATCTTGAACCTTACTAGATATCATGAAAGTTATTAGACATCATGAAACTTACTAGACATCATGAACCTTACTAGACATCATGAACCTTAGTAGACATCTTGAACCTTACTAGATATCATGAAAGTTATTAGACATCATGAAACTTACTAGACATCATGAACCTTACTAGACATCATGAACCTTATTAGACATCATGAACCTTACTAGATATCATGAAAGTTATTAGACATCATGAAACTTACTAGATGTTATGAACCTTACTAGATATCATGAACCTTACTAGACATCATGAACCTTACTAGACATCATGAAAGTTATTAGACATCATGAAACTTACTAGACTTTATGAACCTTACTAGACATCATGAACCTTAGTAGACATCTTGAACCTTAATAGACATTATGAAACTTACTAGACATTATGAACCTTACCTAGATATAATGAACGTTATTCGACATATTGAACCTTATTAAACATCATGAACCTTATTAGACATCATGAAACTTACTAGCCATTATGAACCTTACTAGATATCATGAAAATTACTAGACATTATGAACCTTACTAGATATCATGAACCTTATTAGATGAACCTTAGTAGACATCTTGAACCTTATTAGACATCATGATCCTTATTAGACATCATGAACCTTATTAGACATTATGAACCTTACTAGATATCATGAACCTTATTAGACATCATGAACCTTAGACATTATGAACCTTATTAGACATCATGAAAATTACTAGACATTATGAACCTTACTAGACATCAGGAACCTTACTAGATATCAGGAACCTTACTCACATGAACCTAACTAGACATTATGATCCTTACTAGACATCATGATCCTTACTAGACATCATGAACCTTACTAGACATCATGAACCTAACTAGACATCATGAAAGTTATTAGACATCATGAACCTTACTAGATATCATGAAAGTTATTAGACATCATGAAACTTACTAGATATCATGAACCTTACTAGACATCATGAACCTTACTAGACATCATGAAAGTTATTAGACATCATGAAACTTACTAGACGTTATGAACCTGACTAGATGTCATGAACCTTACTAGACATCATGAACCTTACTAGACATCATGAAAGTTATTAGACATAATGAAACTTACTAGACGTTATAAACCTTACTAGATATCATGAACCTTATTAGACATCATGAACCTTACTAGACATCATGAAAGTTATTAGACATCATGAACCTTACTAGATATCATGAAAGTTATTAGACATCATGAAACTTACTAGATATCATGAAAGTTATTAGACATCATGAAACTTACTAGATATCATGAAATTTATTAGACATCATGAAACTTACTAGACATTATGAACCTTATTAGACATCATGAACCTTACTAGACATCATGAACCTTACTAGACATCATGAAAGTTATAAGACATCATGTAACTTACAAGACGTTATGAACCTTACTAGATATCATGAACCTTAATAGACATTATGAAACTTACTAGACATTATGAACCTTACCTAGATATCATGAACCTTATTAGACATCTTGAACCTTATAAGACATCATGAACCTTACTAGACATCATGAAACTTACTAGACGTTATGAACCTTACTAGACATCATGAACCTTACTAGACATTATGAAACTTACTAGACATTATGAACCTTACCTAGATATCATGAACCTTATTAGACATCTTGAACCTTACTAGATATCATGAACCTTACTAGAAATCATGAACCTTACTAGACATCATGAACCTTACTAGACATCAGGAACCTTACTAGACATCATGAAAGTTATTAGACATCATGAAACTTACTAGACTTTATGAACCTTACTAGACATCATGAACCTTAGTAGACATCTTGAACCTTAATAGACATTATGAACCTTACCGAGATATCATGAACCTTATTAGACATCTTGAACCTTATTAAACATCATGAACCTTATTAGACATCATGAAACTTACTAGACATTATGAACCTTACTAGATATCATGAACCTTATTAGACATCATGAACCTTAGACATCATGAACCTTACTAGACGTCATGAAAATTACTAGACATTATGAACCTTACTAGATATCATGAACCTTATTAGATGAACCTTAGTAGACATCTTGAACCTTATTAGACATCATGAACCTTATTAGACATCATGAACCTTATTAGACATTATGAACCTTACTAGATACCATGAACCTTATTAGACATCATGAACCTTAGACATTATGAACCTTATTAGACATCATGAAAATTACTAGACATTATGAACCTTACTAGACATCAGGAACCTTACTAGATATCAGGAACCTTACTCACATGAACCTAACTAGACATTATGATCCTTACTAGACATCATGATCCTTACTAGACATCATGAACCTTACTAGACATCATGAACCTTACTAGATATCATGAAAGTTATTAGACATCATGAAACTTACTAGATATCATGAACCTTACTAGATATCATGAACCTTACTAGACATCATGAACCTTACTAGATATCATGAAATTTATTAGAAATCATGAAACTTACTAGACATTATGAACCTTATTAGACATCATGAACCTTACTAGACATCATGAACCTTACTAGACATCATGAAAGTTATTAGACATCATGAACCTTACTAGATATCATGAAAGTTATTAGACATCATGAAACTTACTAGACATCATGAACCTTACTAGATATCATGAAAGTTATTAGACATCATGAAACTTACTAGACATCATGAACCTTACTAGATATCATGAACCTTACTAGATATCATGAAAGTTATTAGACATCATGAAACTTACTAGACATCATGAACCTTACTAGACATCATGAACCTTACTAGACATCATGAAAGTTATTAGACATCATGAACCTTACTAGACATCATGAACCTTACTAGATATAATGAAAGTTATTAGACATCATGAAACTTACTAGATGTTATGAACCTTACTAGATATCATGAACCTTACTAGATATCATGAAATTTATTAGAAATCATGAAACTTACTAGACATTATGAACCTTATTAGACATCATGAACCTTACTAGGCATCATGAACCTTACTAGACATCATGAACCTTACTAGACATCATGAAGGTTATTAGACATCATGAAACTTACTAGACGTTATGAACCTTACTAGATATCATGAACCTTAATAGACATTATGAAACATACTAGACATTATGAACCTTACCTAGATATCATGAACCTTATTAGACATCTTGAACCTTACTAGATATCATGAAAAGTATTAGACATCATGAAACTTACTAGACATCATGAACCTTACTAGACATCATGAACCTTAGTAGACATCTTGAACCTTACTAGATATCATGAAAGTTATTAGACATCATGAAACTTACTAGACATCATGAACCTTACTAGACATCATGAACCTTATTAGACATCATGAACCTTACTAGATATCATGAAAGTTATTAGACATCATGAAACTTACTAGATGTTATGAACCTTACTAGATATCATGAACCTTACTAGACATCATGAACCTTACTAGACATCATGAAAGTTATTAGACATCATGAAACTTACTAGACTTTATGAACCTTACTAGACATCATGAACCTTAGTAGACATCTTGAACCTTAATAGACATTATGAAACTTACTAGACATTATGAACCTTACCTAGATATAATGAACCTTATTCGACATATTGAACCTTATTAAACATCATGAACCTTATTAGACATCATGAAACTTACTAGCCATTATGAACCTTACTAGATATCATGAAAATTACTAGACATTATGAACCTTACTAGATATCATGAACCTTATTAGATGAACCTTAGTAGACATCTTGAACCTTATTAGACATCATGATCCTTATTAGACATCATGAACCTTATTAGACAGTATGAACCTTACTAGATATCATGAACCTTATTAGACATCATGAACCTTAAACATTATGAACCTTATTAGACATCATGAAAATTACTAGACATTATGAACCTTACTAGACATCAGGAACCTTACTAGATATCAGGAACCTTACTCACATGAACCTAACTAGACATTATGATCCTTACTAGACATCATGATCCTTACTAGACATCATGAACCTTACTAGACATCATGAACCTAACTAGACATCATGAAAGTTATTAGACATCATGAACCTTACTAGATATCATGAAAGTTATTAGACATCATGAAACTTACTAGATATCATGAACCTTACTAGACATCATGAACCTTACTAGACATCATGAACCTTACTAGACATCATGAAAGTTATTAGACATCATGAAACTTACTAGACGTTATGAACCTTACTAGATGTCATGAACCTTACTAGACATCATGAACCTTACTAGACATCATGAAAGTTATTAGACATCATGAAACTTACTAGACGTTATAAACCTTACTAGATATCATGAACCTTATTAGACATCATGAACCTTACTAGACATCATGAAAGTTATTAGACATCATGAACCTTACTAGATATCATGAAAGTTATTAGACATCATGAAACTTACTAGATATCATGAAAGTTATTAGACATCATGAAACTTACTAGATATCATGAAATTTATTAGACATCATGAAACTTACTAGACATTATGAACCTTATTAGACATCATGAACCTTACTAGACATCATGAACCTTACTAGACATCATGAAAGTTATTAGACATCATGTAACTTACAAGACGTTATGAACCTTACTAGATATCATGAACCTTAATAGACATTATGAACCTTACCTAGATATCATGAACCATATTAGACATCTTGAACCTGATAAGACATCATGAACCTTACTAGACATCATGAAACTTACTAGACGTTATGAACCTTACTAGATATCATGAACCTTAATAGACATTATGAAACTTACTAGACATTATGAACCTTACCTAGATATCATGAACCTTATTAGACATCTTGAACCTTACTAGATATCATGAACCTTACTAGAAATCATGAACCTTACTAGACATCATGAACCTTACTAGACATCATGAACCTTACTAGACATCATGAAAGTTATTAGACATCATGAAACTTACTAGACTTTATGAACCTTACTAGACATCATGAACCTTAGTAGACATCTTGAACCTTAATAGACATTATGAACCTTACCGAGATATCATGAACCTTATTAGACATCTTGAACCTTATTAAACATCATGAACCTTATTAGACATCATGAAACTTACTAGACATTATGAACCTTACTAGATATCATGAACCTTATTAGACATCATGAACCTTAGACATCATGAACCTTACTAGACGTCATGAAAATTACTAGACATTATGAACCTTACTAGATATCATGAACCTTATTAGATGAACCTTAGTAGACATCTTGAACCTTATTAGACATCATGAACCTTATTAGACATCATGAACCTTATTAGACATTATGAACCTTACTAGATACCATGAACCTTATTAGACATCATGAACCTTAGACATTATGAACCTTATTAGACATCATGAAAATTACTAGAAATTATGAACCTTACTAGACATCAGGAACCTTACTAGATATCAGGAACCTTACTCACATGAACCTAACTAGACATTATGATCCTTACTAGACATCATGATCCTTACTAGACATCATGAACCTTACTAGACATCATGAACCTTACTAGATATCATGAAAGTTATTAGACATCATGAAACTTACTAGATATCATGAACCTTAGTAGACATCATGAACCTTACTAGATATCATGAACCTTACTAGATATCATGAACCTTAATAGACATTATGAAACTTACTAGACATTATGAACCTTACCTAGATATCATGAACCTTATTAGACATCTTGAACCTTACTAGATATCATGAATCTTACTAGAAATCATGAACCTTACTAGACATCATGAACCTTACTAGACATCATGAACCTTACTAGACATCATGAAAGTTATTAGACATCATGAAACTTACTAGACTTTATGAACCTTACTAGACATCATGAACCTTAGTAGACATCTTGAACCTTAATAGACATTATGAACCTTACCTAGATATCATGAACCTTATTAGACATCTTGAACCTTATTAAACATCATGAACCTTATTAGACATCATGAAACTTACTAGACATTATGAACCTTACTAGATATCATGAACCTTATTAGACATCATGAACCTTAGACATCATGAACCTTACTAGACATCATGAAAATTACTAGACGTTATGAACCTTACTAGATATCATGAACCTTATTAGATGAACCTTAGTAGACATCTTGAACCTTATTAGACATCATGAACCTTATTAGACATCATGAACCTTATTAGACATTATGAACCTTACTAGATACCATGAACCTTATTAGACATCATGAACCTTAGACATTATGAACCTTATTAGACATCATGAAAATTACTAGACATTATGAACCTTACTAGATATCAGGAACCTTACTCACATGAACCTAACTAGACATTATGATCCTTACTAGACATCATGAACCTTACTAGACATCATGAACCTTATTAGACATCATGAACCTTATTAGACATCATGATCCTTACTAGACATCATGAACCTTATTAGACATCATGATCCTTACTAGACATCATGAACCTTACTAGACATCATGAACCTTACTAGATATCATGAAAGTTATTAGACATAATGAAACTTATTAGATATCATGAACCTTAGTAGACATCATGAACCTTACTAGATATCATGAACCTTACTAGATATCATGAACCTTTTTAGACATCATGAACCTTATTAGACATTATGAACCTTACTAGATATCATGAACCTTACTAGACATCTTGAACCTTATTAGACATCATGAACCTTAGACATCATGAACCTTATTAGACATCATGAAAATTACTAGACATTATGAACCTTATTAGACATCATGAAAATTACTAGACATTATGAACCTTATTAGACATCATGAACCTTACTAGACATCAGGAACCTTAGACATCATGAACCTTATTAGATATCAGGAACCTTACTAGATATCAGGAACCTTACTCACATGAACCTAACTAGACATTATGATCCTTACTAGACATCATGATCCTTACTAGACATCATGAACCTTACAAGACATCATGAAACTATAGTAACTAAATATGAATTTTACACATATTAATGTATATTTTAATACAAAGTAAACATTCAATATACACACAGTACTTGTTACACTATAATCATTCTAACACATTCGCCACCATTGTAGTGCTATCAGAAAACCTTCAGAAAGAAAAAGAACAAGTACACAGATCTAAATTCTCCAAATTAAATTACTCGCTAGAAGATAAAAAAACAAATCCCCATATACATTTTTCGACAACAAAAAAAGGAAACTGGTCCTACAATATGTCAAAAGGAGTGGAATATCTACCTTTTTTATTAGAACAATGCGGACGTCGATTGCGGACTAAAGAATCGTTGGTTGTATATCAATTCTGAGATTATTGACCATGACAAATAAATTATAACAATGTTCACAGTACAGATAATTTCCGGAACAATGTTCACAGTACAGATAATATCCGGAACAATGTTCACAGTACAGATAATATCCGGAACAATGTTCACAGTACAGATAATATCCGGAACAATGTTCACAGTACAGATAATATCCGGAACAATGTTCACAGTACAGATAATATCCGGAACAATGTTCACAGTACAGATAATATCCGGAACAATGTTCACAGTACAGATAATATCCGGTTTTCCATTCAAACAAATCTCGATCCCAAAGAACCAGGATAGGGTGTTTGGCGTTATGTTCAACAAGAAGTAATTCAGGAGTATGATTATTAATACATTCACCTGAAATTAGATTTAATAATTAATTATATTGCGGGTCATATGGTGTTATCATGGACCGGAAGTCCATCTTTATACAGTATATTGCCCAATTATTTAATATATTATACTTTAGACTCTACTTATCAATAAACTGAGCAACTAAAATATTCACATATAAGGACATATAAAATACAAAGACAAATACGGAAAGAAAATTTGTACAATGATATAAAACTATATCTTCAACGCTGACGCCTTGGTCCTTCATTCCACCAAATGGACTTACAATCAGATGTTCATGTATTTTAGGACAATCTAAGCAAATCTTGATTATAATATCGAATACATAGTATATGTCGCGATGATAGAATCGACAGCTCTATCCTTGTTCGGTCAAACGTTTACAACGTAAGTGTCGATGGGTGTTAACTTCGAATAAGGTTGTGGAAGATTCAAAGTTGTTATTTTATTTTCTTCAATTGTTATTAACTGCTTTCAAATGAATAGGCAATATGTAATAATGCATCCATCTTTCTTTTATTAATTAGTGCCTCCAATTATCGGAATTGTCCCTAAAGATTGGGTGTTGTGATCTTTAAAATAACAACCCTGAGTGATGAGATTAAATTAACATAGTCTCCCTCTTGTCTAAATGGTCACCAAGAATTAATCGTTCCTCTTATGTTAAACATTCCCAGTAAAATTTGTGTACCTCAGTAGGACCATTTTCACATAAATTCGCTGTTTCAACCCAAAGTAGCAGATAAATAATGTGAATACGATTTTTCTGTCTGCAAGGGACCACAAGGATAGGCTTGAGGTGTTGCTTAAATTTTCAAGGTATTGGATAAATTGGATGATACTAAGTTAATCTCAGGATGATGTATTACGTGCAAGATTAGATATATTGTTATAATTTATATAATTACGAGCAGCAATGAAGCTTACAGGTAGCAAACACAGTCTGAAGTTCGACTTGGTGAAAAGTCAAGTAAGCAATGTCCAGATACAGATTCAAGACCAATTTTTTTATTCAATTAAACACATGACATAACATATGCAGGCAGGCAGTTAATGTAAACTTAAATATTCTAAATGTTTTTTGTTCTTAGGGAAACATTGGTTAAATTGTCATTTTTAAAATATTTGTTGTCCAAATCGAACATCTCTCTTATAAAGGAAGTTTACACCCGAACTCCTCAAGTTTGGGGAAAGTCAGAATTTCTGCAAGGGATATAAATAAAATAGCATGAAAACAGACCAACAAGCTAGAGCTAAAAATCAAAGAAAGATTGCATTCAGGCAACAAACGCCTTACAAACAGTAACAACCATTTGATTCCCCATTACCTTCACTGGGACATTTTACACAAATTTTAGTTTTTAATACAAGTTCGGAAAAAGATATAAAAATAAGTAAAACTATAGCAATATAGTTGTATTCCTTTATATAAATATAGGTTTATATTTGTAAACTACTAAAATGGATAACTGAATTTACTTACTTTTTACCTATGGTTTTGATTCGGATTTTCTATTAAAAAAAGCCAGGTTAACATACGATGTTTCAATGTGATGACCTTGACCTTTAATAATGTACAATGTTCATTGTTTATTATAGAGATTTAAATAGGAAAATTGCAGGCCCAACCGTAACATAGCGAGAATTAAACACACACGAAGATTTCCCGATATACAGTGTATAAAAACAAAGGTTAGAAAACAGATTGATAAACAAGAGTTGAAAACCAGAGAGCATTGATAAAACCATGAGAGATCATTGATAAAACCAGAGAGCATTGATAAAACCAGAGATCATTGATAAAACCAGAGATCATTGATAAAACCAGAGAGCATTGATAAAACCAGAGAGCATTGATAAAACCAGAGATCATTGAGAGATCGTTAATAAAACCAGAGATCATTGATAAAACCAGAGATCATTGATAAAACCAGAGAGCATTGATAAAACCAGAGATCATTGATGAAACCAGAGAGCATTGATAAAACCAGAGATCATTGATAAAACCAGAGAGCATTGATAAAACCAGAGATCATTGATAAAACCAGAGAGCATTGATAAAACCAGAGATCATTGATAAAACCAGAGATCATTGATAAAACCAGAGATCATTGATAAAACCAGAGATCATTGATAAAACCAGAGAGCATTGATAAAACCAGAGATCATTGATAAAATTCGGACTGGGACAATTCACACGATATTAAGAAGAAACCAATAACAATAAAGTCAAAATTTAATATCCCGAACCCAATATGAACATTATGTACATTAATGTAAGAACAATAATGAGCTGAAGACGAATAAGCAGTGCCTCCCTCTCATTAGACCCACGTAGAGTTACTCATCGCCCAGGAAGATGTTATCTTCAGTCTTAGGGACGGCTACCTATGTCTGCGAAAAGCTCTCTAATCTCAGTTGGCAGAATAATTTATGATTTTATATAACAATCAAAAAGACAGTATTTGTTTGTTTGTTTGATGGTGTTTAACGCCACTTTCAGCAATTTTTCAGCTATATCCTGGCGTCCAGTTTTTTTTGTCAGAGGAAGCCGGAGTACCCGGAGAGAACCCTTGACCTGCGGTTGGAAAACTGGCAATCCTTGTCAAATAAGATTGGAGTCGAGTACACCCTGCCGGCAGTGAGAATCGAACCCGCAATCTCAGCGTTGACAGACCACGTGATCAATAGTAGACGAATTACCTTAACCACTCGGCCACCGAGGATCCCTAAAACTTTAGTAACATCAGCATTATTTCTAGAAAATCTTAAAATTTATTTCAAGATATAACATAGCATAAGAGTTATGAAATATATAGTGCAGAGCTGAAGTGTTATAATTGAATTGACAATTGAAAGTCAGGAAGTTCAAGTAATTACTCATAACCTTTCCTTTTTGATCTGTTCTGACTACAAGGTCTAGATAAAACGGTCACCTTGATTGTATCAGAACTGCCCGTAATGTCAAGCTTATTTGGGATAGATAAGATGTAAATAGTTGCAAAAGATATTTATATGTAGGTGAAATTTAACGTCTGTGCCAAAGTCGTTTCCGTTTTATCCCACATACATTACATTCAATCAGCCTCAAACGAGTATCAAAACACAGTAAGACCTAAATAAATTTTACAGAAAGGGATGGAGCTCTGTTTCTTAAGTTATAAATTATCAAAATCACAAAAGTTTTACATCCTAAAGTTCCAGTTAATGAATTATATCTGGTCGTCACAGTTGTCCCTGGTGAGCATGAGATTTAATTACAAATGTCGTACGAAAAATATATAAACGTTTTGGAATGTAATGTAAAGTAATAAATTTATTAGTTTTTTGTTCATTAATCAAACTACATTGGTTTAAATCTGCCCTGGATGCTTGTTGATAATCTTTAAATGGAAGCGTTTTATTAGACACAACTTGACGTCCAACAATATTCCATGTGACATCGGTGTTAAGATGAATTAAATCCTAATCTGTGAATATAAATATGTTTCACCGATCAAGCAGCACAACTATTAATCACTTATTGATTTAAAATACATCCGAACGCCGTTTTCTGGAATATGCTTAATTTTTTCTTTAGACATTACAAAGTTATCATCACATTCTACTTCGAATCTAAAAAAGAAATAATTACAAAATCAATTTAATATATAATGTTTGCTTCCCAATGGGAGCTATATCCGTGTATCTTCTGTCTAGCCAGATAATAAAGGACACATTTTTAGCACAACTAATTCCAATAAGTACTCATTTATCTAAAACTTATATTTAATGGATACTCTTAGAATTAGTCATCTGTTGTGTGATAATTGTAAATAATACATCTTTGAGTATTAAAAAATTCACTAACGTTCAAAGACTGCCAACGAATTTTAGAGTTTTACTATTAACATACCTCAAAATGGTGTATTCAGCGAAATATAAATGGTTGATAATTATTTTTTTATATAAATTTGGCCAAGAGCTGCTAACAAACGTAACGAGTACATAGAAATCTGATTCTCTTTAGACGATTGTGCTAAAAAGAAATCACAACAATGTTAAGACTAGTTTACTTTTTTATGTCATTGTTTTACCGGGTTTATTTTTAAAATTGTCTCTACGAATTTTGGACCTAACTGGTAAGGTTTACCTTTGTAATATTAGGGCAACAATAATTACGATCTCCTCAATAGAAAACTGTTTGGCTATGCATTCTCTGTAAAGATAGAACAATGTTTAATATTTAAGTTTCGAGCAAATAGTGGCCTCATAGTTTTAAGTACATGTGTCTTCACTTTGCCTGTTATGATCCTGAGTCTTGAGCACAAAAATGCCACATATAAAAGTGCTTACGAATGCATTGCAAGCTAGTCTTAAAACAACAATTTCAAGAAAAATAGAATAAAAATAAACAAAACAAAGCTCGTATGACATGGTAGTAAAAAGTGACGGAATGCAGTTTGTTTAAGGCACTGTGAGAAATGAATGCACACACAATACTTGCATTCAGAGCAAGGCACAGCTAGTGCAAGACACTATGCATGCGATTAAATGACCGGTAAAATTTTATTAAAATATATTTACAGCTTGTAAGGCACCAACTAATGTCTAATCAGTTCGATTTTATTTTGAACTGTTGTCTAGTTTGATCAGAGCTTTGTTCAGATTTATTAACTTTCTCAAAAATATAGAAACAAGATAATAATTGATTATGAAATTCAACAAATACATTTACAAATTTGTTGATCTGGCTTTAAATATTAAAATATAAATTGTGAGTATTCTAGAAATCGAAAATATTGTCTACTAGTTAACTACATAGACCAATTAATCTACTTCATGGCAATGAGTGGAAGAAGATACTGTAAAAACGTCATGTATGTACATGTATGACACTAAAATGTCTTATGAACCAGACATATCGCTCGAGCTCTTGGCTCCATCCTCATTATATCTGTGTTTTGCTTACATTATCGTAATTGTATCACAAGGTTTCGAACACCACAAATGGTGAACACATTTCGCGAGACAGATCAAATAGCTTTATATTAGTAAATTTATTGTTCCATGTGGATCCGTGTTATCGCCACAATAGAGAAATAGGTGGCAGTCTTGCAACGAACTAAGTCACTCATATGAATAGAGCTGAACAGTTAAACAACGAGACTATAGTTAGAACATTGCTTGCATTCACAGTATACGCAAAATGAAATAACAAACAGTTTGGCAATTTGCCAAAAGAGACAGCGGTCCTGGGACGAAAAGTGCCAATGGTGTGACATACACAGAAACAGATTCTTATTAAAATTATAGAAGGAAAACAACCATTCATGCATCAAATTGAGTGAAACATTATGTCGTTACAAAACAATTTGTTTGGCAATCAGCTAAAAGAGATACAACAATGGGTAGTGTGACATACACGAGAAATTGACGCGTGTAATTATAGAAAGAAAACAGTTGTCATTGATGCATTAAATTGAATGAACTATTATGCCGTTATACACAATTTGCTTGGCAATTAGCCAAAAGAAATAACAACAACCAGTCAGTAGTTTTTCATCAACGAGAAATAGATGCACTATATTAAAGGAATAGAACAGCCATTTGTGTATAAAATTTAGTGAAACATTGGCCTTCACAAATTTAGAATAGTATAGTTATGCAGTTATACAATAATAATTACCTTGAATATGCCATAAAAGGTAAAAACATTAAACCATCCGTTGATTGAGGGTTGGATGTATCGGCAAATCGTTCGGGTCTGAATTCTTCAGGTTTGTCCCATAAAGCTTCATTATGATGAAGCCCGTATATATCAATGTGGAAATACGTCCCTTTAGGAAATGTTATGCCGTCTATTTCAACAACCTCAGTAATCTGTCGCTCTGTAAAATTGACTGGTGGGTGTGTACGCAATACCTCTTTAACAAACATCATAGTATTTTGAAGTTTAAAAAAATCCTCCCTAAAATATATTTCTATATTTAATCAATAATATATTTGATTATACATTAATGCCAACACATACATGGAGCAAACAATGCTTACACCAACACCGCAATATTGAATTGGTCGTTGTTTAAAAATTTAGTCTTTTGTGCTCGTTAATTGATATGTCTTTGTTTTAAGACAGGCTTTTGTCATTTCTTACAGATGTCTGTGATTTTGACTTTTGGGACGTTCGGCTGTTTGTACCTTAATAAGGTATTAAATATGCTGGATAATAATTGACTTTATATGATTTACTGTACATTTCTATCACATCTTTTAAACGTGATTTATGTTGATTTTTAAATTTACTGTTGTCATAAAAATATGTATGTGTAAATAATGACGTTATAGAACAATCAAATATTTCCTTATTTGTCTTCACCTGTACCATTTAAATATAAAGATATGTGTAACAATTACTAAAGATGAGGTTTAAGTTTGCAAAATATTTAATGTGAAAAACATCATAAACAGACAAAAGATTTTATGAAAAATGGTGACAATGGCAAGAAAAAACATCAAGACTTTAAGGGCCTTAACTCATTTTATTTCTTCAAACGATCTTTTCTTTGAATAGCAACTTGACAATTATAATGTAACCCTTATACATCCCTGCACGTGTCAACTAGAGAATTCTAGTCTATGTTCATGATTATTGCCGATTCAAATTTAAATGTACAAAATATATGAAACAAACATGAGAACATGATTGTTCTGCTATGACCTTTAGTTAAGCTAACAGCATATGTATCATAAGTATACTGCATTAAACTAGCGGCGTCTAAATAAGTAAGATCCATGAACTGACAATCAGATTCATGGAAACGAACTGAGGGATCACGGCAAACCGGCGTCTAAATATTTGTTACCATCCATGAACTGAAAACCAGTTTCATGCAAATAAACTGAAGGATCACGGCGTACCGGCTTCTTAACATTTGTTAAGATCCATTAACTGACAACCAGTTTCATGCAAAGGAACTATGGATCATGGCGTACCGGCTTCTAAATATAATTGTTAAAATCCTCGAACTGACAACCAGTTTCATGCAGACAAAATGAGGAATCACGGCGTACATTTCTAAATATTTGGTAAGATCTATGAACTGACAACTAGTTTCATTTCATGCTAGTAAACAGAGTATTCTCTAGTATTTATTTTCTCCCTTCAAAACTGTACGCAATACCACAGATTCAAAAACTCGTTAAATTGGCTTAGTTAGAACAAACAAAAGGCACACTGTCAAGATTCCTATTCATCACGATGATGACAAATAGATACAATGAAGGAACGCTAAATGTTAGCTCGTCCTTCTACATACCTCTATGCAAATATAATACTTACTCCAGCAGGTCCGCTCGGATTTTTTTACCATCAAACAGGCCCTTTACCTCAGCTCTGATGATCTGTTGATACTGTGGGTATTTGGCCAGATGATAAAGTACATTTAGAGTTGCAGATACGACATTCCTTGTTGCTATAATGAGTAAGTGAAAGCAGTTTTAAGGAACTGTAATGATAAGTAATATGCTAATATATTTGGCTAGACCCCATTAGCTATCCTTCTAGGAAGAATTACATGTAGCTTTGTCTGTGCTTATTAAACCTTTTTTTCGTGGCTGTTATATGACAAGAATGATAAGAGGCTTATAAAGGCAATACTTAAAAAATAATTTTGCTGCGTCTTTTCTGCAAAGTTGTCACCTTATTGAACTTTATTGAAAAACAAAATATCTATATTTATGAAAATGCAATTTTAAGTAAGAAATAAGCAAACTGCTGCAATCCAGACATTCATCACTTAAATATGTTTTACAACTTCACGTTACATATTTAGATGTATTATTGAGTAGTTTGTCAACAATATTAAATCGTGTGCGTCATTTTCAAGCGAATGAAATTCCAAAAGCATGTGCGTTTTTTTCTGTTCTTTTTTTACAATGTGCACATTTTTCTTATTGGTCATCAATATTTACAGAAAACCGACAAATACTTAGTCAAACGATTTAATCTAGACAAAAATACGATACTGCATAGCTTGTGGATACATTTCCAAAAGATATTTAAGTCTTTAGTTTATTACGTTATTACGTTTATAACAAATAAAGTAAAAAAAACTTTATTGTAAAAAAATAATTCTTGAAATTCCACTCTTAGTTTTTTACCTAGTATAAAAGCTAATAATCGTTAAAAAACCAATCAAAGTTGAAGTTGTTAACCAATATTTATACAGCATTACTTACTTGCAACCATTGAAAGAACGTTGTCTGTAAAGTGTTGACCAGATTTTTTTATTAGTTCATTCATTATATGGTAGCTGTCGTAAGTATTCTGTTAAAAAATGAATAATTTCATGACGATTGCTGCTTTGGAAAAATGTTCAGAAAAATATTCAGGTGCTCGACATAAATCAAAATATCATTGTATGAATGTTATGCCTACAGTTTTTCAGGCCAGTTTGTAACATCTTGATTTGTAGAACTGCATATATCTAACAAAATAGCTTGGTATTAAATATGATTGAACGTATAGTGTTCTTGTTAACGGCTCAAATTATTCTTTTTGGCAGTGTAAAATGTTTCCTGAAATGTAAATAGACTTATGAAGACAAAGGTAAATATTAAGTCCGGCTGTCCTCCTGTAGTGATTATGTCCTGAAAACCTACAAAAAATCCAATAAAATAAATAGTAAATTTGCTGGCTCAGATACACACAGAATACTGCACAATTAGATTATATACTTTCCTACGTCTCTCGGTGTACTTATTAGGACTTATTTATGTAAAACTCCAAGGAAATCAATGTGAATTATAACAACACGCTGAACAAATAAATATTACCTGATTTCGCTGTTTAGAATGAAGCCAGACTTTAACAAGACTTCGTATTCGTCGGACTAAAAAGAAATCTTTAATGCCATTTGGTGTCAGGTAATACACAAAATCTGGATACAAGTACCACTTCCTAACAAGGATAAGAAAATAATACCCGAGACACATATATCTATCTATGACGAAATCAAGATTTAACTTGAATTATAATTATAATATTTGTTTGTTGTATACAGTTTTTATTGTATTTTAATTATTTTAAATTTTAAAAGGTTGTTATTCAGAATTATTTTACTGCAGTGAAAATCAGGTTGTATTAAAAATTTTCTATAGATTTTTTTAAAGCTTAACTGTCTGTTGTACGTAAAGATTTTACGATGCTCACATAAACCCTCTATGAATATTTTGAGTCGCTTATTTGAAGAAGAATTTCCATAGAAAAAATCTAAAAATTGCTTCGTTAAAAACCATAAGCTTTTTTAAATAATCACAAACTACTTTTTTGTAAAAAAAAATCTGCAACGATGGCAATTTTTATATTGATTTAGTATAAACTGGAACATGTATCATGACCTATTAATTCGTTTAGTTTAATACAAATTGATTGTGTTGGTAGTCAATTAAACCTGGTTGTCAATTGAGGGGGACACTTATTTTCATATTTATTTTCATTAAAAGATTGAATTGTTGCTTAGGAGCTTTGATTGCAGAACTCAAGAAATATTAAAAACAAGAACAAAGCAGAAATCAGTTTTGAAAATGAAATTAACTGTTACTAAACAAATTTGTGAAGTTTACTAAGTAACATATTTGTTTGCATTTTGTGCATGATACACTTTATTTTCTCAATTTTAATATCTACAGTTGGGGTCTTTAACGAACACGTTCAATATTGTCAACTATATTTCTAAGGCTTTTCGAATCGTGGACCTGACAGTCCCATCAAGTGAGCATCCTATACCTGCAACCAGCAAATAATCAATAGGAGGATGGCGTAGTACCTATTTTAAACCTCCAACCTTCACCTATGAGTTACGTTTAGAGTCCAACAAATCCACAACCTGCAGTGGGGCTCGAACACTCAACATTATTTATACGCCCGAGATCCAAATAGTACGACTAACTATATGAATCTCTAGGCCGCCCAGCCGTCCCAAAACTTATTTACACATTAACAAATATAATTGATAGGGAAAGTAAATTACAAATTTAGAATTCAATGTTAATTTATAAAGAATGGATTATAAAACTTACCTTGTTTTTACATTAAAAATATGACAACAATAAAATATCAATTAAGACACTCACTTGTTCCTGTTGTGTTTCAGTTTACTCAACTCTTGCTCTGCTGATATATATTCATCAATATTGCGTCTGAAATGTATAAATTAATACTTAATACCTAAATGATTACAGTCTATTACTGGGAAATTTCCTTACCTTTATAATATTTGGTGTACTGAATATACACAATATACAAAAGGGTTTCATGTTACCTTTGATCGTGACTATTAAATGTTAGAACATCGCAAAGTTTTTCGTAATATAATTGTCTGATGGTCTGATGTTTACTACTTACAGCAGAAAGATACAAGACAGCTAACAACCTGGTAGGTTACCATGGAATCGGAGGTCTTGAAATGATAACAGTGAAAATGATGAAACATGACAGTTTTTGTAAATTGGGGTCACTTTAAACGAGTTGACAATTTAACGCTTTTGTTAAGACCTTAGAATTATATCTTCAGAAAACTTCGTCTTCGTGAAACAGAGGTCACGTGATTGTACAAATGCGTACACTGATGACGCTATTGTACATTGCATACGCCGTTGCCGCCATTGTACGTTGCGTTCAATGCTGACGTCATTGTACATTGCATATAAAGCTGACGCGCTATTAAAGTTTTCCTTTGAAAAACAAAACTATTGCTTACATTGCTTGCAGCTTACAAACACAATATATAGTACTACATACAACGTTTTTCGGCTTTTGGGGACACTTTATAATGTTGATACCATACGAAAATGTATAATATATTTTTTTACGTCCCAGTGCGTTATTAAAACTTAGTTTGTATTGTTGCCCATTTAGCGGCAGCCATTAAGGAAACCTCAAGCTTGTGTGACAACAGAGGTGTGTTGCGTTATGGAATAAATTGTTGACATTTTTGCGGGATGGACCGGTGCTTTAAATTTCAGGCTAATTTCTAAATAAAAGTCTTGTTGCGAATGTCAAATAAAATAACTTGTATCACATATATCGAAACACTTATATCTTACTCTTATACTCTTTTTTATTATCCTTATCTCAGAGAGCTTCGCATAGGTTTTTTCTTCTGTATGTCGACTAATGTTGTCAAAGCCATTGAAATTTAAGACTTGTACTTCTTTCTTATTAGTAAACATCGGAATATTCTGATTTACTTTACACTTACGAGTTTTTGGTGGAATCAAAGGATACAAAAATCTTTAAATGAATTTCTACCAGTAATCTAGTCAGTAGAGGAAACAGATTCACAGAACACCTTTTCTTCATCTTTAGTTTTTTCTCAATGTTTTCCTACAAAATAGAAGATAATTATATAAATGTATATTTATTAAGTAATAATATGTGCGAGGGGGATAACACAAGGGTAAGAATGTTGGGGTAAAACCTAACAAATATGTATACTATATATTTAAGTTGTTCCATAAATTAGAAATATACATTTTTCATGTGGATGAAACATCTCAAGTTGACGGAATGTAACTGTAGAAATTAGAATTAAAGTTCTTTTTCAAATAGACATATATGTATACTCACAATTAGTGTTTCTGTTGCATTGCTTATTTCGACATGATAACTAGTGAGGGACTTCCGAGTAAAAAATTTATTCATTATGGGTCTTTGTTCATTAACTACAACTTTATCATCACAAGCCACTAGAGAATTGTAGTTTAGTGTTAATCTGTGTAAAACTCCAAAGTATGAAGAGTTCCTCAAACCTGCAAACGAGTTTGATGATAATGATGTTGACCTTTTTGCAACAATTGTAAGGTGACCAAAGGTATTTTATACTAAATAACAAAAAATTATATACCTTATTTGATTCTGTTTGCAAAGACGTTTGTGTTTTGGGTCAAAAACTTATCTAGTCAATTATCAATGTGTAGTTACTCTTTGATGAATCCATGGAGAGACTTCTGGGTCTTTATTGTATGCCGGAAGAGAGTTCTGGGTCTTTTTTGTATCCCGGGAGCGAGTTATGGGTCTTTGTTGTATCCCGAGAGAAAGTTTTGGGTCTTTATTGTACACCGGTAGAGAGTTCTGGGACTTTGCTGTATTCCGGGAGAGTTCTGAGTCTGTGTTGTATCCCGAGAGAGGGAGTTCTGGGTCTTTGTTGTATCCAAGTAGAGAGTTATGGGTCTTTGTTGTATCACGAGAGAGAGTTCTGGGTCTTTGTTATCCCGGATTAGAGTTCGGGTTCTTTATTGTATCCCGAAAGAGAGAGTTCTGAGTCTTTGTTGTATTCCGGAAGAGTTTTGGGTCTTTATTGTATCCCGGGAGAGAGTTCTGGGTCTTTGTTGTGTCCCGGGATAGAGTTCTGGCTCTTTGTTGTATCCTGGGAGAGCATTCTAGTTGTCTCATTTATGGTAAGTGTTCAGCCTGTAGTTTGTGGTTTATATTTCTTTCACAAAGTCGCATTTTTGTTAACTGAGAAATTCTTGATAATGCCTGTGTTATCGGGTTGTAATAAAGCATGCTTTATAAACGAGGTATGAATGCTATGATACCAATACTAACGACTATTAACATGTCAATGCCATTGGTTTAGCTGAGATTACTCACTGGGAGTATATGACGTAAATAAAAAAACGAACATGCCTGTAGTTTATTCTGTGATTTACAAATTATATTTTTTTAACTGTTGCAAGTTAAGTTATGTGTTGCCATAAAACTTCTTTTACAGCTCATTACAATTTATTTTTGTACAATATCTTTTGCAACGCTGCTACTAACGTTTTCATGTTATGTCAAGTCATTGAAGAAATGATTACAAAGATCTAACTACTGCATCATGTGGGACAATTGTAAAGACGGCGATTGGTTCGAGAACAGTAATTAAGTAGTTAATAAGTACCAAAACTGGTCCCACTGTTCTAAATCGGTGATTGACTGATTTACCGCCGCTCTCTGCAATGTTAAGTGACCAGTTTGAAAAAAGGAATAAATGCAGATCATTTGTAACTATATACTTGAGGTATTATAAACGTCGTTTCCTACATAATAAAAACACCATAAAAACTTACCGTCTTTCTTAAGGAGAGGTCTTATAGTATCTGGATGGTAAACTCGAACAAATGGCAAAAACGGTAATATCCAAATTTTGTGTAATTTGAAATTTTGTTCCAACACCAGGTCCTGAAAAAAGCAATTTTAAATTGGTTTCCCAGACAAGTACACACATATATATACATGCTTTCACGTGTATAACCTATCTGTCTTGGTTCTTTTACTTTTGAAATAATCCAAGACAGTTATATAGCTGTGCTCTTTTGCGAATTAGTAGGGCCTTTATTATAGTTTGTGTTATACTTCGGTACTTGATACCCATTAAAGGTAATATACAAACAAGTCTATGTGTAAATGAGCACATAAATTCTAAATGTGGTTTTATTTTTTTGTGATTTTTTCCCTTTTGTTCCTTTAGCTTTCCCTAGTTTCATAAACCTTCTTAAAATGAGTTTTTCCTCAAATTAAAAATTGCCAGGAATCTGATTTGTCAAAATATGAGTTGAGAAGAAGATGAGGAAATCCTCACATTTGAGACTTTTCTTATGAAACCGGGCCCTGGTTCTTTATATTGAGCATTTGTATTTGTATAAAGATTTAGGTATATTTGAAATAAAGTCGCTTCTGTGGGTTTCGGATCGCTTTGTGTAAAATTGTTACACTTTTATAAAAATGTGTATAGCAAATAAAATTCTCGTGAACAAGTTTTATATCTCTCCGGATTTATTGTTTATTTCTGTGTAAGACGAATAAATGTAATTATGTGCGTTTAGTTTTCTTTTATTATTTATATTTATTAAGTTGTTGCTTGTGAACTCGTTCACACCTTCAATATAATGAATACAAAATATTTATCAACCAAT
The DNA here is from genome assembly GCA_944474755.1 of Limnoperna fortunei. Lineage (NCBI taxonomy): Eukaryota > Metazoa > Mollusca > Bivalvia > Mytilida > Modiolidae > Limnoperna > Limnoperna fortunei. The sequence continues at coordinate 19,200,454 of OX104123.1, read as the reverse complement.
TTTAAATTTTAACAAACAACAATTCGTTATTGTGTTATGTAAAATAAATTCATACATTTCAACACAAGAATTGAATTTTATTAGATCTCGTATGATGTGTTTATAATAACTGTAATTGATAAAAAATAATTTTTCTTACTTACCTTTGATACAGTTTTAACGGGTGGCCCAGGCACTGACTTGAAAAAGTTTAAAATTTTCCAATAATACACTGTAAATTTTACTAATTTATAAACGAGAACACAACAGAATACTTTGAGTACAAACATAAACATTTCCTTTAGAAATGGCATTGTTACAGTTGTAGGCTGATTTGCTGGTTTATGTTTCCACTAAAAATGTCGAATTAAGGTATCCGGTCCATAATTGACCACGTGATCATAGATAGTGTCCCGGATACCCATTGTTTTTCAATGGAGCATACCTCGGTAATGTTCTGCAAACATCGGAAATACTAATTGTGTAACTAACTTTTTTTGCTCAAAACTGTTAACATTGACGCAAAGTGAAACAATATTTTTTATTTGAATCATTAACTAGCATAACATTCATTTAATGAAGCTGTATTTTTTGGTCGAAACATAAAATTAAGCGGTGACTTCAATTATGGGTCGGATACCTTAAGTACAACCTTTATTTATATATCCCTGGCAAACATGTAACGGAACATAAAACAGATTTCATCCAGACTAATGACGGTTATTTAACTTTAAAAATAAATTGTAAGAAACCGAACGTTAAACAATTATCGAAAAGCATACGACAATGATGAAATTTAAATTGAAACAAAGATACACAACATAATTAAGAAACCAGACAAGAACAACAAATATATGAGCTACATGAACCCAATAAAAACACAGGTGTGCTAAATTGTAAGGACTAAAAATATCAACTAATTCGCTTATTAAGATAAAATATGAAATATTCTTTGTTCTTGTGTATCCCTGTAACTGTTACTGCATTCCACACGTTAAAAATTGATTATAAAAGCATTACATTTTTCGTGGGTAAAATTCCAATCAACAATAAGAGCATATTCTGCATGTAAAATTTCTGTAAAGCTTATCTACAAGACTGAATTCCTGTGGAATAAATACGTAGTTGCACTCGCAGCAACATTGGAAAGAAATGGTCGTCCCCGTGTGCGTATATTTCTATTTAAATTCTTGTGCAATTGTAAATGTATAATTTTATAGGAAAAACCATTGTTTTCATATGTAAACACCAAAAGTACAAAAAACAGCAGAGCAAGAATAAATACATCAACAGGCAATAAAATAATTAACAGCAAAGGTAACAAACAAAATCTAATGAAAACTATTATTGCGTTACAAAGTTTTTGTTCATATGATTATCCGTCCGTTAGAATCAAGCTGCTTGTTAGTTCAAACTGTTAGAACATTTATTGATTAATTATTATTTAGAAATATTGATCTGGATAAAACAAACTTAGTTGATAAAGCGTCATTTATATTTAAACATCTTTCAAAAATGACATAACATCGCTTGTAAAATGTTTTAGACGGAAAAGTTTAAAAACTGTAAATCTTTAAAAAAAAATAATAAACAACGTGTAATAAATGAATGTAGGATGGTATCTATTCATAACTAAATAACAGAAACTTTCGATAACTTCCGTGTGTCGAAGAGTCCATGCCCTCTGGTCATTACATAATTATTTGTACAAGTGCTTTATTGATTAATTATTAATTATTAGAACTTCCGCGTTGGCAAGTAGTTCCGCGTTGGTTATATAAGATCCTTGCCAAACCTGTACATTTTATAACTTGACACTGGGACCATACTTGATCGTTCTAACAGTAGTTAATATGAATAAAAAATCTATATATTAATGAATTCATACGATATACTTTAATTCCTGAAACATCATTTAACAATTTCTTTTGAAATCTTCATAACCATGTTGGCACGGCATATATCATGTTAGAGTTGTAGAAACATTCGTATTAAACGTGTCTTTAACCATTCAAAATGAGAGGGGTTCTGACGGTTTTACCCCTTTTTCTAAGGAATATTTTTTACGACGACAAAATGGAAGGTCAGTATAAAGCATATTGACCGAATAAATTGTTTTATTACATACTACTACTATTATTATTATTTATTACTAGACTTCGCCTCGTTCAATATTATTCTACCCTGCTCCATAAAACCTCATATTTATTTCGTTCAAGTGCAGTAATTGTATAATATTACAAATAAAAATCCACATCTGAAACATCATTTACTCGCATATTTTTCGTATTTATATCAATTGTATAATGAAAGCAAAATGGAACGAATATCTACTTCTATATTTTATTGTTAGTCCCACATTTATTTATTCTTTTAATTTTTTAATTTGTCGACTTTAATCTTGGAAATTCCAACTTTATTCTTGGAATTATCAACTTAATAAAACTAATCGATCAACTTATGAAATGTTGGACAGGTATTTCAGGACATTTTCTGTGACATTTGTATCAGGTTTTTAAATTATTAAGCAATTAAAGTGTCAAAGTTCCACGGTAAACCGATCAAAAAGAAAAACAGTTACAAAAATATTAGTGAATTTCATTAATATTACAAGACTTTTCAGTTGTATCTTTTAGGATAAAAAAATTATAAGATGAGAAAAGAATAATTGATTTTATCATAAGTAAAAGTTAAACAATGCTAAAAAGAAGTCACACTTCAATGATAAAAAACACAATTGCAAAGAATTAACCTGGTCATTAGTATTTATAACTTATCACTGACAAATGTATTCAATAGAAAACTATAGACAAAATTCAACAACAGTTTCTAAGCATAAAAAATTATAATTTCAATTCTCAGTTGTATTTGTTTAGATGTGTTTCTCTTTCGTTTATTTTTCAAATGTATTTTTAAAATAAAATTCTAATTTAAAGATTAGGTATACATTGTTTCAAGATTCTATCTTCAGGTTAGGGAAACATTTTTGTATCTACTAATTCAAATCTAACCATCTATCAAACTTCAGTTTTATGAGCATAAAAAAAAATCATAGCCTGCTATTGTTTCCCTTAATGTGTATTTTGTCAATGAGCTATTTAAGACGTCCAAGTTGATATGAGTTTAAAATCACTCAATCAGGATGAAACGTTGTTATGCGTTCTGATTGGATGCCAGACATTTAATAATGCAGATGAGATAGCAAAGTGAAAGTTGTTGGTTTATGGAAGAAATATGTACTGTAATATACGGGGTTTTTTTTGCGGGGGGGGGGGAATCCCGGATCATCTTCCACTCTTGACAGAAATTTCCGCCTTTTTTCCCTGTTACGCTGCGCGTATAAAGTTTCACTCGCTAACAGACATATAATGGTTCTATCTTTTTCATAGATAACTTAGTCTCCCCCCCCCCCCAAAAAAAAACAATATAAGAACCTTCTAATTTTTCCGCCTTCTTTTTATTATAATAATGGTTATTTTGCTCCCATTTTAAGTAATTGTTATATTATGTTGGACTATGAAATTGATTTGGATGTTATTATTCTGGTACCTGTACTATCTCTTATGTTATACTGGCTCCTTTACCATCTGTTATGTTATTGGACTGGTACCTATACCATTATGTTATACTGGCTCCTTTACCATCTCGGATGTTATTGGACTGTATTATAGTATTAGTTACACAGGCAGTTGATGACCTAATACAAAACAGAACCTGAGTGCACCAATGGTTTTTATTGGGTTCGGTTACTCTCTTTCTGTTTTTGTTTTGTTTTTTTTTTGGTTTTTGTGTTGCGCTGTATATGTTTGTCTATATCCGGATTGTTGGCTCTTGTTGTTCGGTCGGGTTTCTTTTCTATTTTTCCTACAGAGTTAATAAATTTTATATGGATCGAGTGCGTAGAGTTGGTCCCAAATAAAAAGCACTAACGATGTAGATCTTGTAGAAGGTAAGCAAATATCTCTGTAATATATCCTACCAACGGCCCTAAAACATCGGATTTTAAGCAAAATAATTGATATTGTGTGTGTTTCAACAAGAACACTAATTCTCACCTATTGACCGTGCATGAAATCTGCTGTGTGTGTAGAAAATATGGCGTCACCACTGTTGTGAAAATCATCAATGGTACCGGCGGGATTCGAACCCTCAACCTCTGTGTCTGAAGTCAGCGCTCTAACCGATTGAGCTAAAGAAGTACTTCTTTAACGCAACCGATTGAGGCTGCATTTATCCTTGCTACACTACACCACTTGACGTCAATCAGCCAATTCAGAACGCAAATACTTACAAGAAGTATGATACCCTCCTCCTAAATTGCCAAAGCCAAGAAAACCATTAAAATGGAAAAATATGAGGATTTTGTCATTTGCAACTGACGAAAAATGACTTGGTAACGAATATTATCCAGTAACGAATTGTCTTTTCTTAACTTTGTAACCCCTTTCAATCACTGTTTTAAAGCACATTTTGGCGGAAATTTTCTAAGAGGGCTATTAATGCCTTGATTTTTAATGCATAATTTGCGTTATAAGTTTTGTTTGAACAATGTACAGCGTTGAATGTTGTGTAAATAATTATGTGTTTACTCTGACGAACCAAATTCGAGTTGTTCTCGATTTTAACAATCGGTACAATATTACTGACCTTTATTGTTTACGAATCATAAATGATTGTGATCGATCCTTCAAAGTATTCGTTTTAAAAGCGAAGGAATCAATATTTTAGATTTAATTCTTGATAAGTATTGAGCAGAGAACAATGAAAGTCTATAAGTTTTACGCATTGTTAATTAACACTAGAGAATAAAACAATCCTAAAGTACATTATTCTACTACGCACGTGTATTGAAACTCTTATACAAATGAGGTTGTCTTTCTGTTCTGACATTAGCGTCAAACATGTTATCAATATGAACTTGAAATTCAATAGCTCAAAATTATCGTTAATGGTTACGAGTCGTAAGTCAATTCATTCTGTGTGAATCTCTTGAAGCCTCAACTTCAGATATTATCACGGGCTTATTTTTACATTTGTTGATCTGTGTTTTAAATTGGATTCTAAGGTTCGTGTTTGGTTTGTCTTCTTTCATATGTAATTTGTACGGATTTCATTAAAAAAAAATAGAACTTTTTTCATTTTTCATTTACAAAAATTACATTTTAATCTCAAGCTACATGTATATGATATCATGTTTAAGTTTAACATGCTTGTTGAAATTCTCTGTAGAAAATATTGGTTGAATAAAATTTAAATTGTTTTGTTTTGTTTTTTTTTTTTGTTTTTTGTTTTTTTATTTTATGCAGATTGTCGTGATTGACTACTTTACAGATTGTGTTAATGTTTTGAACCAACACAAGCTAGGCTTTGATCCGAATCTTATTTTTAATGTTGAGTTCTATTACAGACCTGATACAACAACCTGACATGTTCAGTTCTGTTACATCCCCTGATACAACAACCTGACTTGTTGAGTTCTATTACAGCCCTGATACAACAACCTGACTTGTTGAGTTCTATTACAGCCCTGATACAACGACCTGACTTGTTGAGTTCTATACAGCCCCTGATACAACAACCTGTCAGGAAACAAGTGAACTATTTGTTAAAGATACATTTTAAGTGCCTATTATCAGAGATGTCTAACTTGGAGTCCGTATACGGATTTGTCATCATTTTACTTTTATGTAAAGAAAATACATGTCAGAGTTGTTCTAATGGAACTTTACGTGTCAGTCCGGAAAAGACTGGACAACGACTTAATGGATCAGTACTCATGGTGTTTTCTAATTACGGACCAAATGCCTGCTTTGATGCTTGTATCCGGAGACCAAGATGTTATTCGTTTAATTACAATCAGAATCTTTTGTATTGTGAACTGAACGACAAGCCACCTATTGAAGTATTGTTGCCGGCTGCAGGATATGACTATGTTACGATCGATGTACACAGACTGGTAAGTACAAAAACTACGTAGGAAAACCTTGATGCCGACAACATGTCACGATTGATGCCGCAGACAGGTAAATAAAAAAGCTATGGAGGAAAATCTTGATGCCAGCAACGTTTTACGATCGGTACAGAGAGGTAAATGCAAAAGGTACGTAGAAAACTCTTGATGGCAACAACGTGTCAGGTTTAGTGTGGACAGACAGGTAAGTACAAATTATAATTACATCTAGACCAAATATACAGGCCCACGGACAGTTACAACATAATTATGCAGATTTGTTAATACCTGATCTTAGGGGTTGGGCTCGGTGTCGACAGGCAGTCAGGAACAGGTTAAGGTATATGTTGAAAGTTTATTGGTATGAGCCTTAGATATAGGTAGAAATACTGGAGTCGATCTCTGATGTCTGATGTCGATAGAAGATATAAATATGTTTTCGACTTGTGATGACCTTTTTATTTATATTTATGCATTGGTTTATAAACCAAAGAATTACAGATCATAAAACACGTGATGCAATAAACTGATCAGATACAACTTGATTAATACAAATTGTGTAACCTTTAACTGAACAATCAATAAGATGCAATCATAAATGTAGAAATGACATTATTTCATTGTAGACATTCAGAAACCCATGTCTTTCCAGTCCAGCATGTATGCCTGGTGAACTGTGTATAACTCTTTACAATGCAACTACCACATGTATAGCTGACTGTAAGTTACTGTAGGAATTTAGGATGTTGGTCAAAGATAAAAACTAGATACACCTCCATACACGGTACCTCTTTCTGTTCTCACTTTATTATGTATTTTGTAATGCTGGAAGATGTTTACTTTGATGTAAACACAACAGACCGTAGATTAACAATATGTAGATAGTACTATAATAGCAATCTAGATATCAATTAAATTAAGCTTAATCCCGACGTTTTGGACAATTAGATACATGCGAGTCTTACGCTCAATTCTTTAGAACGTTGAGGCCTGTTTAATATCGATATCGTTAACCGTAAATATTGTCTTATTAAAAGAATTCTTTGGGTTTTTTATTCGGACATTTTAGTAAAGTATTTGCATGGAAATAGAGTGTTTTAGCTCGACACAATTACAGAGAGATATATAGATCATTTATAAGTTTTACGAATGCATTATTAATGGATTCTGGCTTAGATTTTGATTGACTTTTGAAGATAAGTATACCACGGACATTGATTAACAATTAAAAAGATCAAATTTCAATGTTAATATTCCTGCTTATTATTTATTGACGGTTATCTGTCAAGATAAACGATGTATATTACTATCATTGTATATATCACTTTTAATGCCATTGATTTTCAATATTTAACGTAAACGTACCACAAGGAACCACTAGATCATAGCTGGTGCCCCGGATGACCATTGATTTATTAAATGAGAAGGCATCGGTAATATTTAGCAAACATTGGAAATAAGTATTTTTTGTAAACACTCAATCATAGTTAATATATTTCGCCTCATCTCAATTATTTGGTTTAATACAGCTGCATTTCTTGGTTTAAAAATAAATTTAAACGGTAACTTTAATAATAAATTTATTAAACACTTATCAGTGTTACTACATTACTCGGTTTCTATTCAGCAGGGTCTTTTTCAGTGTTCAATGACATTTCATGCTAAACAAAACACAAGCACAATATTTTCACCTATTCATTGTTAACGGTTGTTGGGTTTACGTTTTCCAGGTATTAACGACGAGTAACTCACCGATTGTCCATTGTTAAAGGTTGTTGGGTCTACGTTTTCCGGGTATTAACGATGAGTAACTCGCAAGGTTTTCATTGTTATCGGTTTTATTAACGGTTGTTGGGTCAACGTATTCCAAGCATTAACGGTGAGTAACTCGCCGGGTGTCCATTATTAACGGTTTTTGGGTGTACGTTTTACAGATATTAACGATGAGTAACTGGCCGAGTGTTTATTGTTAACGGTTGTTGGGTCTACGTTTTCCAGGTATTAACGATGAGTAACTCGCCAGGTGTCCATTGTTAACGGTTGTTGTGTGTACGTGTTCCATGCATTAACGATGTGTAATTTGCCGAGTGTTTGTTGTTAACGGTTGTTGGGTTTATGCATTCCAGGTATTAACGACGAGTAACTCACCAATTGTCCATTGTTAAAGGTTGTTGGGTCTACGTTTTCCAGGTATTAACGATGAGTTACTTTCCGAATGTTGATTGTTAACGGTTTTGTTAACGGTTGTTAGGTCAACGTATTCCAGGTATTAACGATAAGTAACTGGCCGGGTGTTCATTGTTAATGTTTGTTGGGTCAACGTATTCCAGGTATTAACGATGAGTAACGCGCCAGGTGTTCATTGTTAACGATTTTGTTAACGGTTGATGGATCAACGTATTCCATATATTAACAATGATTAACTCGCCGGGTGTTCATTGTTAACGGTTGATGGGTAAACGAATTCCAGGTATAATAACGATGAGTAACTCGCCGGGTGTCCATTGTTTACGGTTGTTGTGTCAACGTGTTCCATGCATTAATCATGAGTAACTCACCCGATGTATAATTAGCAGCAGGCACTGCTGACTTGTGCGAAGCACTTAAGTTTACTCATGTTTTTTTACTTCGGCATACTTACGTATGGTTTGAGTTATGTAGAAAATTCACTTCCGGTTTTCATTTTCACTGAAGACAATCAGATGTACTTTAAATACTGTCATGAAGTGGATACTCATTTATCTTCAATAGATTGTGCCTTTTTATTGAAACAAGACCTCTCATTTGATAGCAGTATACAACAAAACACCTCGGACTTAAAGCCTAGAGCAGTAGCCCACATAACATCTCGGCCTTAAACACAACAACAGTATGCCACATAACATTCGGCCGTGAATACAACAGCAGTATTCCAAATACCACTTCCGACTTAAACCCGACAGCAGTATACCACATAACATCTCGGCCGTAAACACAACAGCAGTATACCACATAACACCTCGGCCGTAAACACAACAGCAGTATACCAGATATCATCTCGGCCTAAACACAACAGCAGTATACCACATAACACCTCGGTCGTAAACACAACAGCAGTATACCACATAACATCTCGGCCGTAAACACACAGCAGTATACCACATAACACCTCGGCCGTAAACACAACAGCAGTATACCACATTACATCTCGGCCGTAAACACACAGCACTATACCACATTAACATCTCGGCCGTAAACAACAGCAGTATACCACATAACACCTCGGCCGTAAACACAACAGCAGTATACCACATTACATCTCGGCCGTAAACACACAGCACTATACCACATTAACATCTCGGCCGTAAACACACAGCAGTATACCACATTAACATCTTCGCCGTAAACACAACAGCAGTATACCACATAACACCTCGGCCGTAAACACAACAGCAGTATACCAGATAACATCTCGGCCTAAACACAACAGCAGTATACCACATTAACATCTCGGCCGTAAACACAACAGCAGTATACCACATTAACATCTCGGCCTAAACACAACAGCAGTATACCACATTAACATCTCGGCCGTAAACACAACAGCAGTATACCACATAACATCTTCGCCGTAAACACAACAGCAGTATACCACATAAAATCTCGGCCGTAAACACAACAGCAGTATACCACATAACATCTCGGCCGTAAACACAACAGCAGTATACCACATAACACCTCAGCCGTAAACACAACAGCAGTATACCACATTACACCTCAGCCGTAAACACAACAGCAGTATACCACATAACATCTTCGCCGTAAACACAACAGCAGTATACCACATAAAATCTCGGCCGTAAACACAACAGCAGTATACCACATAACATCTCGGCCGTAAACACAACAGCAGTCTACCACATAACATCTCGGCCGTAAACACAACAGCAATATACCACATAACACCTCTGCTTTAAAGAGGCCTTTTCGGCGCAGTGTTTAAGGTTTTCCTCATCCATTATTAATCACGTGCCTGGGAACAATGAGGTAGAGCGTTTGAGCTTTATTGTGGTCAGGGTTCGTTAAAACTCTAACCCTAATTAACAAGGATTGACAGTTTTTCTGCTGAAGTTGGTGATTTTCACCAGTTAATCAGACTTACTCCGCATTAACAACTGGACGATTTGATTTAACTATTTGGATTAAGAGTGGCTGTCAACTGCATTCAAACAAATAACAAACAAAAACATTGGATTGAAACCTTAAACCAGTATACCACACCTCGGAATGCATCACTTAAATTTCTGTGTTTTATTTCATTATCACTCGATATATACATAAAGTGAGAATGTTCAAGACTAATATTTTATGACTGGTTGACGTTATTTATTTATATTGACACTCAATGACTAAGGCCATTCGTTGGTCACTCTGCGTCTATAATTGTGACAAAAACACCGTCATTTGTATCGTTGCTGACAAAATGGAGTACTGCTTACCGCGTTAGGTCGAGTTTATGGTCCTTTTGTAGATCTCATATTACAGTTTTTGAAATCAACAATTAATTTCCACAGTTAAACGTCGTTTTGAAATGCGGCTGAATTTTCATTTTTGATAAAGCGATTTTCCATAGGAAGTCTGCCATTTTAGTTTGTAAAGGCGTCTAATGTTGCTTACAAACGTTCGTCTGATTTCGTAACGTACAATGGTATTCGGACAAACAGCGAGATTTTTCCCGCCTCAACTGCAGACGACATCACCCGAAGGATTTCAAATAGACAACATTGGAATTTTCCTAACGTACACTTCCGTTCAAAACAAGGTCAAACTTTAGTATGGAAAATCGCTTTATCAAAATGAAAATTCAGCCGACCAAACGCGGTAAGCAGTTTTCCATTTTGTCAGGAAAAATCCGTCGGACCAAAACGGTAACGTTTACTATAGACATGTATATCATATACAACTATTAGCGACATCACGTGACTTCTGTGACGTATTTTTGTCAGCCATATTGGATATTTCACCTAATAGAAAATCAATGGGACGATTTAAAAAAACGCCGATATCTTGTTAAATAAATAAAATATATATGTTTTGCACATTGTTCCCAGTTCCACAGTCTCTTATCTTTCGAATGATATAAATTTTATCAGTTTAAATTACTTGCAAAATACTTCCCATTTTGTTTGAAAAAAAGCCTTATTTTCAGCCTTCTGGTTACATTGTTTCAATGGGAAATTGTCAAATATGCTTCACTTCTGACGTAAATTGCATAAATACAGTTCGTATAAACATAGTTTTGCACATATATACAAATAGTAGACATATTGATGTATTTAATTTTCACATTTTTAACACTTTATTTTGTGATCTTCATAACTTCCCATTTCATTTGAAATTAGCTCATTTTACGATTTTTAACATGGCGGAGTTTAGACCACTTGGTTCAGACAAGGGACAGGGATGTGTGGTATTTTTATGGTTTAATTATATCTCAGAAATTTGTAACATGTTTAATTTAGATGTAAATATTTTAATAATTAAATAAAAAAAACTTTAAGAGTATTTGACAAACAAAATAATGTCTTTAGAAAAAACTAACTGCAATTGCATTGTCTTGAATTGAAAATGTGGTAATGAACTTTGTGATAAACATTTATAAAGTATTTATGTAAAGAAAATTACAAAAATATCCCCATTTTGGGCGCATTTTTCTCAGTCATAAAGGTAGTCAAAATTCAATAAAAATCCTGTACGGAGAATACAAGTCTACTGCAGTACAAGCTTTATCAGGAAGACACAGCATGGGTTAAATTTCAATACATTAAAGGTGTTCTAAATAACACATCTGTCACAAAGGTTTATTAGGTAACCATAATTCATTAATAATTTTATTAAATTATGAACTACAGTAGTAGTTTTTGAGTATAAAAAAAATGATGCCACGGGGAAACAACAATATACGAGGAACTTCATAAATGATAAAAAATAAAAGTATAAATAAAAAGGTAAACGGAAAGAAAGTCACAGTTTTAATAGGAAACAAAATTCGCAAGGAAAAAAGTCACAAGAAAAAAAGTCACAGGAAATAAAGTCACAGTTTTGATAGGAAAAAAAGTCACAGGAAAAAAAGACACAATTAATAAGTTGTCTTGGTCACATATGTTGTAATAGTATGAACATATTTTTATGCTTATTATAATTATAGTCATATTTTTATGTAAAACTTGTTTATTACTTTATTACTTATTAGTTACTTATTAGTTATTTAATACCATGAATAAAAATTATATTTCAAGTCCATCAAAATTTAGATTACTGTTGACAGCTCTTTTTGTGCTGCTTTAACAGTTAAAAAATATGTATACCAAAGAAAAGTATAAGATAAACAACTATAGATTAAATATTTTTTAATACATTGATCCAAGCCAAAATATGGCTTCAACATTTTAGTGATTTATTTATTAAATAATGTGTAGTGAAAAATGAACATGTGTGACCAATTACTGCACAACTTATTTATTCCCCTGTTTTTTATATGATAAAATTTTGTTAATTTGTTATAATATATATTTATATATTTTAATTTTAAATGTCTTTAAATATCCACTTTAGTTTTTATACACAAGAACATAAATCTTGCAAAAAAAAACCCTTAAAAAACCACCTTCAATACCAATACAACTTATTAATTGTGACTTTTTTTCCTGTCACTTTTTTTCTTGTGACTTTTTTTCCTGTGACTTTTTATCCGTGACTTTTTTTCCGTGACTTTTTTTCCTGTGACTTTCTTTCCTACAACCTATAACTATAGAAAAAATTGTCAAATATTAATAATATGTTTAAAACACATAAAATAATTTTATTAATAATAACAGCAATTTGATATATCATAAAATTTTGGTGTTAATGATACACAACAGTCGTTCATTGATAAACAGAGTTATCGAACCTAATTATGACAGTAATAGTTGCATATGTTATTTTTTGTTTATGCTGTATCGTCATGTTTGTCGATCAGATACTTAATAAGTGTACTGGTTGGTAGCTTTTTTTAGACCCTTTATATAATATTTTGAATAACTGTATTGTGGATTTACACGATCCCAGTGGACTTATATTACTACATCTCCCAATGAAGAATATCTTATTAAGCATTTAGAGTTAAACGCCACTGATGAGTTTTGAATAGTCGAAACGTGCGTCTGGCGTAATGAATTTGTCACCTTGAAAATTTTAATAACATCTTGGTGGAATATTTTAGCAAAGCCAAGTGACAGCTCGTCCGCCGGAGGCGCATGGTTCAGGCAATGTATAGAAGTTTGAAGTTCAGTTGGAGTGAGAACATTCAAGATCAATATTTTATGACTGGTTGACGTTATTTATTTATATTGACACTCAAGGACTAAGGCCATTCGTTGGTCACTCTTCGTCTATAATTGTGACAAATACACCGTCATTTGTATCGTTGCATAATCTTCTAGACTTGTTTATTATTTTTTGTTTAAGCTGTTTCGTCATGTTTGTCGATCCGATACTTAATAAGTGTACTGGTTGGTTAGTTTTTTTTAGACCTTTATATGTATATCAATTAGTGTTGTGCATGAAGAGTTAGATATTATGTCCCGTCGCATAAAACCGTAATCGTTCTGGAGGAAAAAAACTAGACTCGCATTATTTATTTTTCAGACGACGATCATACTTTTAAACAGATAACGACAATGCCAGAACAAACAACCACTGAAAGTCGAACGACAACTCAGGCACAGACGACAACTGAAAGGCAGACGACAACTGAAACGCAGACGACATCTCAAACACAGACGACAACTCAAACACAGACGATAATTCAAACACAGACGACATCCCATACACAGACGATCATGGAGCAGAAGACAGTCCCATACCAGACAACAGAAGAACGCATGACAAGCCAAGACATGACTACAACAGAAAAACGGATGGCAACAGAGGAATGGACAACAGCAAAAGAACAGATGACAACACCAGAAAAAACTACAACACAACTAACGAAAAACAACGAGGAACAGACGACAAGTGTTAATACATCTTGAAAGAATCCTCATAATATCCTATAATAAACGGCGAAACGGCGACTGCAGAGACAATGTGAAAAGTAAAATATGGAAATTGTCAAATTTTTCTATTTGTGACATTTTACATTTTTATTATATATAAAAAAAGATGGAAAAATGTATTTTAAAAAACATTTATGTATCTGAAAAAGTAAAAACATAAAAATAATCAATAACCTCCTTTGTTCTTCTTAAATACGGAATACGTGTTTATTGATTTTTGATATTTCCATCCTTTCACATAACTTGTTGTAAACAAATGTTAATTGGTTTTTAATTGTTTTTTTTCTATTTTTAGAAGACAAATAACACGGTAGTTATGGATTAGATTCAAACGCACAATTTGACGAAAAGAAAATCAATAAAAACAAAGAAAACACTTAAAGTATAGTTAGACATATAAACACAATTTTTAACGTACCTTGCGTTTTTTCTATTCTGTTTATTTACACTGTTCTAATGATTCTTGTGTGTTATTTCAACTCATTGTTGAATTGTTTTTTCTTTATACTGTGTTGTCCAAGATTATTTGAGGATAGAACGGTTTATATATATACAGAGTAGTCCGGTGTTATCGCGCACCTAAGAAATGTTTGTATTTTTTTTAGTTTCAGAACAAATATTTAATTGAATGTTTTTATCTTTGAATGTATTATTTTTAAACATACAACCCAATTTGTTGAAGTTTGTCTGCAAAGTATTTAATTTTGTCATTTTGTTCAGCATGACCTGGTTTTATGTCAACAATGGTGTGTCCGGTGATATCGCGCATGTGCATTAAAAATCAATACAGGATTGAATTAAGAAAAGATTGTTTATATGTAACAATTCTAAAGTTAAAAATTGATGAAACAGTTCAATTTTTGCAATAAAAAGAAATAAAACAGTCATTGATGTACTAAAGATTGATTGAAGTTTTTAAAGATCGTGTGTTTCAGGTTAGCGTTTTTTATGATATTTAAGAAACGAATGTTTATAAAAACTACGCTGCAGAATTAAACGTCCGAAAATGTAATATAAAGACAACAATTTGTCTATGTAAGGTTAAATTAAAATACTGAAATTGGAAGATACGTAACATGCGCGGAATCACCAGACGCGCGATAACCGGTTCCTCGACTGTACGTAAAAAATAGACAAGTCCTTCACAAGTTTTCATTAAATTCTGTGCTGAGCATGTAAAATAACTTTTTATCGTGAACAGTTGTCCGTTTTTAAAAGTCAATGTTGAACTTTCGATTAAGTATCTGCATACACCACAATTAGGGCGTCCACATTTCTTTATTTTTAGGTCGTTCTGTTTCTGAATGGAGTTTTGCACTGGTAAGGATTCTTTTCAATGACTTTTACTTTTAATGATTTTACATTGGTCTAAGATTTTTTTCATGTTAGGATCTCTTTTCAGAATTGGCGTGTTTTGGTTTAACTGTCCGAAAAGTTCCGTATTTTTAGGATTATGTGTCGAAACGTATGCTACGAGCGTTTTCTCCTCTTGTCTTCTGACAGTTCTTACTTCTTCCATTGGTACCTGTTTCGCTTTTTTGAATTCCATGTAGAATTAATTGTATCGGATATTTTCTTTCTAAAAGGACTGTTTTTTACTCATCTAGCCGTTCATCTCGTAATTCGGGATCTGAAATGATTGTGCATATTCTCCAGGCAAGATTGAATGGTATATTATGTTTTGGATGGCATGATGTAAATAAAAGATATTGCTTAGAGTCCGATGGTTTGGAATATATGTCGGTCTGTATTTTCCCTTGTTCATTAAGTATTAAAATGTCCAAAAAGGTAGCTGATCATGGCTGTATTTCATAGTGAATTGAATGTTAGTATTTATCCCGTTTAGCATATTTCTGACTTGGTCCAAAGTTTCTATGCTGTTTTTCCACATGATGAAACAGTCACCGATGAATCTTTTACAATGTTGTAGTAAATAGTTGGCAAACAAATTTCCGAATGATTGTTCGAACGTTCATATATTTTTAACTCCTGGTATCCTTTTACTAAATTTGCATAATTAGGCGCTACTTTGGTGCCCATAGCAGTTCCTAATTTTTGTCAATATGATTTATTGTTGAATACGAAATAATCGTTTTCTAATATAAATCGTAAACCTGATGTTATTAGGTTTCTGTCTATTCTATCCGGTATTAATCCGGGATGAGCGTTAATCCAGTATTCTACTGCCGTAATTCCATAATCATGTGGGATATTGGTATAAAGATTACATGTAACTACATCGAAGGAAACAAGATAATCGTTTTCGTCAATTCTTTCTGGTAGGTAATTCAGCATGCCCAAATCGTCTCTTATAAAACTTTTGACGTGGATTAGAAGTCGCTTTAATAAGATATCCAAAACGTTAATAATTAAGCCGATTTGCCTCGGTAACATGTATAAAGTTTTATTGCCAGGAATTCAACAAAGCAATCATGTCGCTGTTGAGAACAGATTTAAACCTATAAACTGGAAAATCGTCTTCCGTCCTGATCTTTGGCTTATAAGACTTGAATGAAATCTAAAATTGTACGAACAATACAAATGCTTTAATTTGTGGCGATATCCCAAAAACAGAGATAGGACAATTGACGTATCTCAAATAATTCTATTCATGCTGTAATTTATTTATATTTTAGTGCTTTGATTGGATGAAAACACTTAAATTACGTCATATCGGATAATTTATTTATGAATATTTCCTCTGTTACTATTTTCAGTAACCAATGTATATATGCATACTGAATCATAATTTAAAAAGAAACGTGGCCATGCAACAAAACCAGGTTTTCAACGATATAACAATTAGTAGTAAACTAAGCGGAAACTGTTTTTCTATTTTTAGTTACAGTGACCATGACCTTGATCATCCTGGCCCCAAATCCAATCACAAGCTAGGTCTTCATGCAAGCTTGTTATATCCAAAGTTTCAACTAGATTGGTTTATCCAAACTAAACTCATTGACCGGAAACTGTTTTTCTATTTTTATTAACAGTGACCTTGACCTTGATCCGACTGGTCCCAAATCTAATCCTAAGCTAGATCTACAAGCTTGCTATATCCAAAGTTTAATTAAGATTGGTTTATTCAAACTGAAGTTATTGAACGGACACCCTTTGTTTGACGCCGCCCGCGCGCCCACCCGTCCTACACCAATCTAATAGCCAGGATTTTCGTTGAAAACCTGGTGCAAAACGACTTTTTAATAAATGGAACAAGCTGCATACGTTTACATTTGTATATGAAGACATAAGTAATTGTATTTATCATTTTCAAATATGCAAATCCTATATAAATAGTGACAACATTTTGTTCCAGCTGATTATGCAAAACATTAGTTATATTGCAACGAATGTAATAACAAAATACCGGTAACACCAACTGACCAATACAGCGGCAAAAAAAACCAGTCTAAGAAACTTGAGAACCAATAACCAGTAATATAGCAACTACAGCAATGGTCCTGTCTTGGTACAGAAAACTAGGTTTTTTGGCATTCCAAACCTCACGCTTTCATTACTATGGTGTATGAGTTGGTGTGTTGATGAATATAGCATTACAAAATTATTTTAAAGAAGATCTATATTTAATATGACAAAGCACGATCTCTCTGGATTTAGGATTACTGTTGACGAAGAAACTGCCCAGAAATGATATAGTGATATTTGTGTCAAATTTTCGAACTTCTGCTTTTTCCAATTGAAACAATTATTCATAGAGCCACAGTTTTCGTTTTCTTACAAGCATCTTAAACTTGTTCAGAAAAGTATGATTACTCTGGCGGAATACGAAGCTTAAATGTATTGATTAAATAATTCATAATTTCGCGCGAACAGTAATTTCTAGACGAACTCAAAGTGACAAAACAACTTAATTGGGGACACGAGATTGCGAAATATGACTTTTTTTGTTAGCTTTACGCAAAGTTGAATTTCATACCTCTCTCGACTTTACACGGAAAGAGCATGTGTTCAATAAAGGTATTGTTTATATGTGAGGAAACATGTTAAACTATTCTACTTATATTGTTTATTTAATTCTCTTTCTACAATGTCGACTACTATATTCTAAAATTTTAGGTTATCTTGTACTAAACATCCATATTTAACAGTTTGGCAGTTGTGCGTAGCTGTAAATGATGATGTAAGACTTTAAGTGTCCACTAAAAGAGAACGTGTTCAAATTGTAACGCATTAAAAGCGTCGGAGTACTGCAATGTAATACATCGTAATAAATTGTAACGCATTAAAAGCGTCGGAGTACTGCAATGTTATACATCGTAATAAATTGTAACGCATTAAAAGCGTCGGAGTACTGCAATGTAATACATCGTAATAAATTGTAACGCATTACAAGCGTCGGAGTACTGCAATGTAATACATCGTAATAAATTGTAACGCATTACAAGCGTCGGAGTACTGCAATGTAATACATCGTAATAAATTGTAACGCATTAAAAGCGTCGGAGTACTGCAATGTAATACATTGTAATAAATTTTAACGCATTAAAAGCGTCAGAGTACTGCCATGTAATACATCGTAATAAATTGTAACGCATTAAAAGCGTCAGAGTACTGCAATTTAATACATCGTAATAAATTGTAACGCATTAAAGGCGTCGGAGAACTGCAATGTAATACATCGTAATAAATTGTAAGGGATTAAAAGCGTCGGAGTACTGCAATGTAATGCATCGTAATAAATTGTAACGCATTAAAAGCGTCGGAGTACTGCAATGTAATACATCGTAATAAATTGTAACGCATTAAAAGCGTCGGAGTACTGCAATGTAATACATTGTAATAAATTTTAACGCATTAAAAGCGTCAGAGTACTGCAATGTAATACATCGTAATAAATTGTAACGCATTAAAAGCGTCAGAGTACTGCAATTTAATACATCGTAATAAATTGTAACGCATTAAAAGCGTTGGAGAACTGCAATGTAATACATCGTAATAAATTGTAACGCATTAAAAGCGTCGGAGTACTGCAATGTAATGCATCGTAATAAATTGTAACGCATTAAAAGCGTCGGAGTACTGCAATGTAATAATAAATTGTAACGCATTACAAGCGTCGGAGTACTGCAATGTAATAATAAATTGTAACGCATTAAGGGCGTCGGAGTACTGCAATGTAATACATTGTAATAAATTTTAACGCATTAAAAGCGTCGGAGTACTGCAATGTAATACATTGTAATAAATTGTAACGCATTAAAAGCGTCGGAGTACTGCAATGTAATACATCGTAATAAATTGTAACGCATTAAAAGCGTCGGAGAACTGCAATTTAATACATCTTAATAAATTGTAACGCATAAAAAGCGTCGGAGTACTGCAATGTAATGCATCATAATAAATTGTAACGCATTAAAAGCGTACATCGTACTAAATTGTAACGCATTAAAGGCGTCGGAGTACTGCAATGTAATACATCGTAATAAATTTTAACGCATTAAAGGCGTCGGAGTACTGCAATGTAATACATCGTAATAAATTTTAACGCATTAAAGGCGTCGGAGTACTGCAATGTAATACATCGTAATAAATTGTAACTATTAGTCATACTTTTTTTACGAAGTCGTTGATGCTAAAACATAAAAAAATTGAGCAACGTCAGGTAATATTGATTTACCGTTTTAATTTATTTTACGGATTTCAATTTAAGAGAATAACATTATTATTTCGATGAATCAGTAGCACAATTCTAAAAAAAATTCTAAATATTTTGACTAACCCCCTTTTATGAATGACGCCGCGTAATCTGTGCGTTTAATGAAGCACATGGCTATAATATAGACTTTTTTGACAATGGGAACAGATATTACAGTACAGTTTTACCGTTTTAATGATGATTTATATCTCCGTATGTTTTAAGTTGAATGAAGGGAATAATTAAAAATGCAGAACAGCAAGAAAACTGTCGTATTCCACAAATAAAGTCCACGAAACCGGCTAACTGAAATCAACAAATAGCAACTACAGCAGTGGTATAGGCATTTCAGGAGGTCAATGTGGGGATGAAATCACAATCCACCCTCTTGTGTTGTATTGTAGTATAGTGTAAATGTTTAAGTGGTATATTTTAATTTAAGCAGTTACAGATAAAATTATAATGTTATTTAGAAATTATTTTACATTCGTTTATAATCATTTTTGATTGGTAAAAAGGCCTTAAACCAGTACTTCCCAGATTCGTTCACACTTTGATGAACGACTTTGGAGGAACTACTTTTATGTTGCTAAACTTAAACAAGTATGGCGGCCATGTGTCGTGTACGCTTCAGACAATAAATTATGCCAGTACACTCAAATTTTGGCAATACAAATATCTTGAGCGATGTATCGCTGAAACGGAAAGTTATTTAGTTGAAGCAAACTGTATATTATTATTATGAAATCATTTGTTTTATAGAGAAATACATACAAGAAAATATTTTAACCGTACACTTCGTTTGGATTCATTGTTCACATTGCTGAATGACGGGAAATAGGCAAATTCAAATGTGGACGAAATGCGAGTGTGAAGGCATATATAAACGATACTTAAAAATTGCGTTTCTTATAATTTCAGTTATGAATCATTTCAAATACACACAATAGCCGTAACGGTAAAACTACCTTCTTTTTTCTCAGTCAAAACAAATCAACGAAACGAAGCCAGATGCATGTATTTGTCATCAACTCGATGTCTTAGCACAGCTACATCAATTTTCACTGATAAATCCATCGTACAATCGACAGCTATTGTTTTTCCTGTTCGTATTTAAGAAAGAACGTCTAGCATGGTTTACGTTGCGTTTGAACAGATATGACGTCACATATAACGTTACATATAAACCGCGGGGACAATGAGGAACATAAGTATACGGAATATTGTTTTTTGTTCAGTCTTCTTTGTTTTAGTAATAATCTTCACTCGGCAAATCGTACAATGTACCTGTTGTCAATGCCAGTTATTCCCTTCACACCGACCACGTCTCTGTCTTCAGTTCGTTGTGTATATTCCTAAGCGTCACACAATTATGATGAAATTTTATTTTGGGAAAAGAATGTAAATATATGAAAACAATTTTGGACGAATTATAAGGATTAAACGCTAATTTTCGGTATTTTATCGATTTGTGAACGAGGTCTACTCACTCACAAACTTATCATAAACGGCATGTTTATTTGTTTGCGAGTGAGTCGACCTCGTATATTTGTTTGTGAGTGAATCGACCTCGTTCTTACATCGATGAATTACCGAAAATAAGCGTTTAATCCTATAATATTTAGGAAGAGCAATATTTCCTCCATTCAGACCGAGGAAGTGCCCCCGAGCTTTCGTATCAACTTATAATGGCATAGATAAAACTAGGTCTCACTTATTAAATTCATATTATCTTGGAATCGGGTCCATTTACACCAGGTGGTGCTGTTTTGTAGGAAATCCTTGCATGACTGGTTGAACAGTTACTTTTGCGTATTGTAAGACGTAGCGCACATTATTAGGACCTCTAAGCTTAACGTCATTTTAGCTTTTGTTTTATGAGCAAGCGCAAATTAAAAGAGGACCCTCGTCTCGAGATCTGTGTCTCTATATCAACAATAAATATCCATTTTATGCACACATACAACGTTTTGCGCATTAATATTTTCGTTCGCTAATATATTTCTCTTATTTTCATTCAACTATTTTTGTAATAACATCGCTTGACATTAAATGAAAAAGTTTAAAGAAATATAGAAGTAACGAAAACGACTAGACATGGAAATCTCACCGGTTACAATGAGTGATGAATATTCATTAGTTACGAATAATAATAAATAAAGACCGGAGAGGATCTGATAAAATTCCGACATTTTCTACTGGTTCCAATTGATGAGTACATCATGGTATCTGGAACCATATCACCATGGTTACATAAGACTGGTACATATTTTTTGCAGAAACTTTCTTTTGATACCGGAACTTAGAAACCAGAATAAGAGCGCCAATTATGGCTGCATTGCCATATGTAAAATGTTATCAGAAGGTCAAAGAAAGTATTGATGTACATGAAAATGATACTACAACAACATACATAAGTCAAAGATCAGATAACAAATATTTATTTAGCGGTGAAGCATTTCCTAGAGGCAAGAATTCATCAATTCATCAACCATATCTTACATTACACTGACCTATAAATAAATAAAATGTGGGGGGGGGGGGTGTCACATATCACTTGATAAATTACCTGAGTTTTAAACACTTCAAATTCATATAATTTCTATAGAATCAATATAACAATATTACTCATTAATAAAATTACGCATAAATACATATGGTTTCATTGAATAATAAAATGATACAACTACAACTTACATATATAAGTCATGATCAGATAACAAATATTTATTTAGCCGTGAAGCATTTCACAGAGAAAAGAATTCATGAATTCATCAAACATATGTTGCATTACAATGACCTACATAAAATTTGTGGGGGGGGGGGGGGGGGAAATCACATATCACTTGATAAATTACCTTGGTTTTAAACACTTCCCATCCGTATATTTCTACACAGAATGATATAAATCACGTACTCATTAATAAATTGACACATACATACACATGGTTAAATTGAAAAACGAGGAATTGGGTCACTTGTGATTCAATATTTGAAGTTTCAACCCTGTCCCTGTATATTTTCCTACAGCTGGAAAAGCTTCGGAGGAAAGTTTCTTCATAATATCGATGTAGATAGCCTGTAATCATATGACCAATCTTAGGGGATCGCTCTTCGGCAATCCTAATTTGTTATTAAAAATTGCACATTCATTTTTTGTCGAAACAATTCTAATATTCAGTCCATTCTTTCCTTTAGAACATGTTTACCCTGTTTAAAAAAAGCTACATCCTTTTACCGTAATAGTTCACTATACATTACCTTACTTGAAAACTAAAAGGGTAAATCCAGTGTTCGTGGAACGTCTGTACACTTACTGATTATATGAAATATGAGAATTTGCAATGAATAAAGACACTTTTGATAATTCTAGATGTCAGAGGTCGATATATTTAAAAATTGTATAATAAGTAGAGGTACCTATACGCAAAATTACAACAGTGGCTGGGTACATTTGGTTTTTTGTTTGAATATTGTTCAACACCAATTTAAACAATTTTTCAACATTATCATTGCGTCCAGTTGTTATTCGGGAGAAAACCCCCTACCTTCCGAAGGAAAACTGGCAATACGTATCAATTAAGATTCGAGTCGAGCGCACCCTGCCCTCAGTGAATCTCAGTGTTGAAATACCACGTAATCAATTGTAGATGAACTACATTGACCACTCGGCCACTAAGGGTCCTGGACAAATTTGGGGTAGTGGGGCATGCCTCTCTACTCCCCTGACCGAGTCCTCTCCTGCTATATTAACTCGTGTTAACCATTTGCTTACTATCAAATATCTCAAATTCCACAGTATCAACTGTTAACACGACCTTTATTGTGGAAATATTTATTTGTTGTTTTTTTAACTAAAGACAAAAATGTACTTCATAGACATGACAAAACACATATTTTATTAATAAATCCACAGTTATTTATTTCATCAGATCAAACTTTTGATGGAAAAAAGGTCTTTTGGAGTAAAAGTTGGCCAGACGGAACATCAATTGATTATGATGGCATCCCATTTTTCATAGTAGGACATGAAATATTTGAATGTCACAATGGTGCACAGCATAAGAGAAAAGTTGATCAAAATAAGCCACAGGAGTCCAGTTGTCAGGTATTTTACCCGTAATTATTTACATGTATTGTACATAACTGCAAAGGCCGCTCTAATATGATTTGTAGCTCTAGGCTTCATTTAAAAAAAAAAAAGTTATGGATGTTTAACAAATAAACATACAGTTTTTTCCTGATGACGATTGTGCACCCGCTAATTTAAATGTTTTTGAGACAAAAATATATATTTAAATAAAAGAAAACAAAATTAAGGTTTTCAATGAATGCCTTTTATATTTTCCGCTAATTCCTTTTAATGTCTCATTTGCTTTTATTTATAATACTGTAACTGTTTGTATAGAGAAATGTTTCAGCATTCAACAAATGGTAAGACGTTTCTATTAATGCAAAAATGGGATATGGTCACTGCATTTTTGTAAATTCAGTAATTTCAAATATATACGAAATTTTCTGACGACCTTTTAATTAAGAAATATTATTCCTATCCTTGGTATTGGATTATATCGTATTTAAATCGTTCCTTTTACAAAATATTGGACTGTTTTTACATTAACGGCCGAACGGAATCACATTTTTCTTTATATTATTAGATCAAAGACCACGTTTACGGCACAAAGAGAAGAAGACATTTGCAGGACACGAAGAAAATGGGATGTCCTGCTGCTATTAAAGTAATAGTAGTCATCAAACTACCACAATATAGGGTAAAGTTACATATACTACTTAAAAATGTTCGTCCGTCCTAATAGTCAAAATATTAAGAATTGGAATACCATTCATGAAGATGCTTACAAGTAACACTTAGAGTTCTAATTGTATGTTAATATTATATTTGAAATTTTGGGGACAAATTAATTTACCTGCAATAAATGTTCTGGTTAGTAAAGAAAACTGGTATATGTATTGTTAGTCAGTTCAACAGTCAACAATACTCTGTGTATAGGGGGCCTCGGTGTCCGAGAGATTAAGGTAGTTGTCTACTATTGATCACGTGGTCTGTCACACTGAGACACTGAGATTGCGGGGTCGAGTCTCACTGTGGGCAGTGCGCACTCGACTCCAAGCTTAAATCACAAGGATTGCCAGTTTTCCTACCAAAGGTCTGGGGTTTTCTCCGGGTACTCTGGCTTCCTCCCTCAATGAAAATTGGACGCTATGATAAAGCTGAAAAATGTCTGAAAATTGGCGTTAAACAGCATTCAAACAAACAAACAATCTATGTATAGGTTGATGGACTGGTGTCAGAGTGGGCCAAACGGCAGATTACTCAAAAAATAAAGGAAGATGTCGCAATTGGTTCAGTGGAAAAAGAAGCAAGATTTTACATTAATTTTCCAGAGGTTGAACACCATAAACATCACCTGACGGGAGAGGTATTTTTTTTAATGTAAATTTAATTTTCAAACAGCATGTGACTAACTTGTCAATTGGATTGGACAAAAAATGTTGATATTATCTTTACATCTCACCGGTTACAATGAGGTGTGATAATCAGTCGATTATATGTTCATCTTTAACACCTCAACTTACATCTCACCGTTTACAATGAGGTGTGATTATTAGGCTATTATATGTACATCTTTAACACCTCAACTTACATCTCACCGGTTACAATGAGGTGTGATTATTAGCCGTTTATATGTTCATCTTTAACACCTCAACTTACATCTCACCGGTTACAATGAGGTGTGATTATTAGCCGTTTATATGTTCACCTTTAACACCTCAACTTACATCTCACCGGTTACAATGAGGTGTGATTATTAGCCGTTTATATGTTCATCTTTAACACCTCAACTTACATCTCACCGGTTACAATGAGGTGTGATAATCAGTCTATTATATGTACATCTTTAAAACTTCAACTTACATCTCACCGGTTACAATGAGGTGTAATTATTAGCCGTTTATATGTTCATCGTTAACACTTCAATTTTCATCTCACCGCTTACAATGAGGTGTGATTATTAGCCGTTTATATGTTCATCGTTAACACTTCAATTTTCATCTCACCGGTTACAATGAGGTGTGATTATTAGGCTATTTTATGTATATCTTTAACACATGAACTTACATCTCACCTGTTACAGTGAGGTGTGATAATCAGTAGATTATATGTTCATCTTTAACACCTCAACTTACATCTCACCGCCTACAATGAGGTGTGATTATTAGCCGTTTATATGTTCATCTTTAACACTTCAACTTACATCTCACCGGTTACAATGAGGTGTGATTATTAGCCGTTTATATGTTCATCTTTAACACTTCAACTTACATCTCACCGGTTACAATGAGGTGTGATTATTAGCCGTTTATATGTTCATCTTTAACACCTCAACTTACATCTCACCGCTTGCAATGAGGTGTGATTATTAGCCGTTTATATGTTCATCTTTAACACCTCAACTTACATCTCACCGCTTACAATGAGGAGTGATTATTAGGCTTTTATATGTTCATCTTTAACACTTCAACTTACATCTCACTGGTTACAATGAGGTGTGATTATTAGCCGTTTATATGTTCATCGTTAACACTTCAATTTACATCTCACCGCTTACAATGAGGTGTCATTAGTAGGCCATTATATGTACATCTTTAACACTTCAACTTACATCTCACCGGTTACAATAAGGGGTGATAATCAGTCGATTATATGTTCATCATTAATACCTCAACTTGCATCTAACCGGTGAGGTGTGATATTCAACCTATTAAAAGTTGAATTTAATTATTGCAGTTTGCTGGATATTGCCAACCACTTGCAAACAAGATTAGAAAGAAAATTACGGAACTAGCCATGCTCGGTATAAGAAAAGTGTCCGATGTCAAAGTATTCCTGGATAACTATGTATCTAAGGAAATGTTTCCTGGAATAGCAGTTTCCAGAAACAATAGGCGTTACTTCCCCAGTACTAAGGATATAAGAAATCACATCTATAATACGTTGCAAAAATCAAGGTTTGTAATACTTAAAAAAAAACAAAAATAACAAAATATGTTATAGAAATAAATGGGTCCTTACGTACAATATTTTCACATATTTAGACCAAACTATATCAAGATTGTCTTCTACTAGTTATGTCTTTGGTGACAATTAAAAGACTGTACTAAAATGTTGCACAACAACTGATACAGTCAAAATATAAGTTTGCAAAACATTATGAGAGAAAGAGTATTGTAAGCAACGTTTTTTATATATCCATAGAGACCAGAGAGATAGTTGTACAAAGTGTTGAAATATGACACAGTTGCTCTATAACAGTACTTTAATGAATGGTGAATTACTTCTTTTAGTATGGAAGGAGAAATCTTTTGAAAATTTTGTAAAAATAATAACAACATTTTAAATCACATTAAATAACCTTGAAAATACAGATATATTATTATCATCGTTTCAGGTTTTCACTTGGGGATCAGCAAAATCTTCAGTGCATGGTTAATGCATGGAAAACAGAAAGGCCAACAGATTATTTTTATGTTAGAATCATAGCTAAGTGTACAATGGAAGATTAATGAGACAAATGCAATGCTATATACAACCTGTAAACAACAGCGCTAAATATCATGATTTTACATGTTTCTGTTTTTTATTTAAATAATATTACATTTGTATTCCATGTAAAAATATAACATTATTTATAACGTAAAATTATTCTCTTTAGTATGAAAGTATGAAAGAAAGTATGTATCCCATAATGGAATGCCAAGAACTTACCTGGTAAGCATGCTAATACAATGTCTGCTCATTTATATGCACACGCGAATGATTGCTATCATAAAATCAGACATATCAAAATAACTGAGCAGTCTGACATTAGGACTTAAATTGCTTTTTCAGTCTAACATTAAACAATTTCAGCTTTTATGTGGTTAAGATAATAACTTAAAGTCCTAAACGTCAGGAAAAAAATGAACAAACTTGTATTCAGATCAGGGTTAGAAATGTCTATTAACAGTTTTATTAGAGAATTACAATAAAGACGTAGAGTTGTGACTGGATCTTTTTGCTTGGGTCATCTATTGCCATATAAGATTAAGCCTAAAGCCAGTATTTAACGCCTTTGACATTTTGTAGAAATTCATTTTTTAGTTCACAGTTGATGATTTGTAAATATATTTCCAGGATTTTTATTTCTATAACATATACTAATTTCTACATTATGTTGTAGTCATCTAGATTGTCACAAAAGACATCATGAATTTATGAAAAATCCGCTAAAAGTGTACAACAGAGAGCGTGTTACACATGGTTTCGGCAGTGATGTTGGTAACTCAAAGGTATTTAGAAATTGCATGATCTAGATAAGTTTGAAGAAATATGTGATATACCATAAAAAGTCTTTGATTTGTTTGTGATTTTTGTATGAATGGTGGCAACTTTATAGTTATATCGTGGTCCAATTTTTTATTGGGAGATGAAGCCGGTGCACCGAGAGAAAAGCCAAGACATTCATTACGAAAACAGGCAATGATCGTCAATTAAGTTAAGAGTTGAACACATCCTGCCTGCAGTGAGACCGGAACCTGCAAACTCAGTGTTGACGTGCACGTGATTAATAGTAGATAACTAATCACTCGGCCACTGTTAAACTTACAAACAAAACTTTTTTATTCAAAAGTGAATAACAATAATTAAACAAATTAAAAATAAATAAACATGTTGTACACTACTTAAGTTAATTTTGTTTCACCTGTCGCAACGTTCACACATATTAGTCGCAATATATATGGTTGCCATCTACTCTGGTTAGAATTTAATTCTAAATGTTGTTATAATATATTTTATATCTATAGATACAGTAAATTGAGAAAATCCGTTTTACACTTTTTCAGACAATACATCATCTCCATGTCATGTTAGCAAAGGATCTCGTATATACATCTTCTGATCCAAAGTAAGTTACGAAAATGAGATTTTCGATAAGACTTCTTGTATTCTATCTTTTAAATCTTCTTAATATTTTATTCATATTAAAGGACGTCCCCGGGTGGCGGATAGGAGAGACCCTCTCGTTGGGGGGTTGTCAGGTCATAATACGGAAAACCTGGCCGCGGACCATTGTGGGTAACGTGTTTGGAGAGTGCCACGCTCCTTGCACGATAAAGACCCCTTTGTAGATTTCGAAAAAGAGTAGGCTCATTGTAGCCACTACAGAAGGCAAAATTCCCCGACCCTACCCAGTACTTCGTACTTTTCCAGTGGCAGTCAAAATTGTGTTCCCTGTGTCCCATCCCACCCCTTATTCCATTGATTTATTGTTTGTTAACTTGTTCCCGTCTTGAATATAGCTGAAATAATGCTCGCATGACGTAAAGCAAACATCCAATCAATCAATCATATTAAAGGGTGACAAAAAACCTAGTTCATTGGCTTAAATTTTAAGTTTGCATATTTTCTTAAATTCTCTATAGGCGCCCATACAGTGGTCCAAAGTCAAGGCAAATAAAGAATGTAAAAAATGGCAAACTGAAACAGATTTTTACAGTGTATCCACAGTAAGTAGGCTAAAATTTAAATGAAAATTAAAGATTTTAATTAAGAGGAAAAGTTGTAAAACATCACAAAAATTAGTTAATTAACTGTTCACTATATGTTATATCGTTTACGTATAATAAAACATAGATCAATGAATAACACTATATTTACAAAACAGGACACGAACTAGACATTTAGATTTAAATAAAAGCAAATAAATCTCAAATTAATATGGAAACGCTGGGCCACAATAAAAACAGATTATTAATATGAACACCAATAGAGACAAAGAAACAAATCAAACAAATAAGTTGAGAATGATTTAAACTGTATTAAAGTATTCCTTCGTGTCTTCTTTTATTATATACAAAATATATTGTTATTTTACATTTTTAGACTGGCAGACTGTTACATATATGGAGTAATTCTAAAAGAGTTTATTGTTAAAATTCATATGCAATTATCAGGAAGTAATTACGGGGAATCGAACGAACTGTGTAGACGTACTGAAATAAACACGTCTACAGAAGTGAAGAGGATAAAAAACAAACGTTGTTAATCATATTTGTTCAGATATAAAGTAGATGTCATATTATACATTATATAAATTGTAAATAATAATAATATTATTAAATGGATGTTTTTCAGTTTTAATATCACACCTCATTCTAACTTGTGAAATACAAGTTTGGTTGTCATAAGTTAGTGCCTTATTAGTTGAAAATTGCACCTTATTCTAATCGGAGTGATACAAGTTTGCCCATTATAAATTGGTGCGTTATCAGTTGAATATCGCACCTCATTGTAACCGGTGAGATGCAAGTTTGGTCATTATAAGTTGGTGCAGTATCAGTTGAATATCGCACCTCATTGTAACAGGTGAGATACAAGTTTGGTCATTATAAGTTGGTGCATTATCAGTTGAATATCACACCTCATTGAAGCCGGTGAGATACAAGTTTGGTCATTATAAGTTGGTGCATTATCAGTTGAATATCGCACCTCATTGTAACAGGTGAGATACAAGTTTGGTCATTATAAGTTGGTGCATTATCAGTTGAATATCACACCTCATTGAAGCCGGTGAGATACAAGTTTGGTCATTATAAGTTGGTGCATAATCAGTTGAATATCGCACCTCATTGTAACCGGTGAGATACAAGTTTGGTCATTATAAGTTGTGCATTATCAGTTGAATATCACACCTCATTGTAACCGGTGAGATACAAGTTTGGTCATTATAAGTTGTGCATTATCAGTTGAATATCGCACCTCATTGTAACAGGTGAGATACAAGATTGGTCATTATAAGTTGGTGCGTTAACAGTTGAATATCGCACCTCATTGTAACCGGTGAGATACAAGTTTGGTCATTATAAGTTGTGCATTATCAGTTGAATATCACACCTCATTGTAGCCGGTGAGATACAAGTTTGGTCATTATAAGTTGGTGCAGTATCAGTTGAATATCGCACCTCATTGTAACCGGTGAGATACAAGTTTGGTCATTATAAGTTGTGCATTATCAGTTGAATATCGCACCTCATTGTAACCGGTGAGATGCAAGTTTGGTCATTAAAAGTTGGTGCAGTATCAGTTGAATATCGCACCTCATTGTAGCCGGTGAGATACAAGTTTGGTCATTATAAAGTTGTGCATTATCAGTTGAATATCGCACCTCATTGTAACCGGTGAGATGCAAGTTTGGTCATTATCAGTTGGTGCAGTATCAGTTGAATATCGCACCTCATTGTAACCGGTGAGATACAAGTTTGGTCATTATAAGTTGGTGCGTTAACAGTTGAATATCGCACCTCATTGTAACCGGTGAGATGCAAGTTTGGTCATTATAAGTTGGTGCATTATCAGTTGAATATCGCACCTCATTGTAGCCGGTGAGATACAAGTTTGGTCATTATAAGTTAGTGCGTTAACAGTTGAATATCGCACCTCATTGTAACCGGTGAGATGCAAGTTTGGTCATTATAAGTTGGTGCAGTATCAGTTGAATATCGCACCTCATTGTAACAGGTGAGATACAAGTTTGGTCATTATAAGTTGGTGCATTATCAGTTGAATATCACACCTCATTGAAGCCGGTGAGATACAAGTTTGGTCATTATAAGTTGGTGCATTATCAGTTGAATATCGCACCTCATTGTAGCCGGTGAGATACAAGTTTGGTCATTATAAGTTGGTGCATAATCAGTTGAATATCGCACCTCATTGTAACAGGTGAGATACAAGATTGGTCATTATAAGTTGGTGCGTTAACAGTTGAATATCGCACCTCATTGTAACCGGTGAGATACAAGTTTGGTCATTATAAGTTGGTGCATTATCAGTTGAATATCACACCTCATTGAAGCCGGTGAGATACAAGTTTGGTCATTATAAGTTGGTGCATTATCAGTTGAATATCGCACCTCATTGTAGCCGGTGAGATACAAGTTTGGTCATTATAAGTTGGTGCATAATCAGTTGAATATCGCACCTCATTGTAACCGGTGAGATACAAGTTTGGTCATTATAAGTTGTGCATTATCAGTTGAATATCACACCTCATTGTAACCGGTGAGATACAAGTTTGGTCATTATAAGTTGTGCATTATCAGTTGAATATCGCACCTCATTATAACAGGTGAGATACAAGATTGGTCATTATAAGTTGGTGCGTTAACAGTTGAATATCGCACCTCATTGTAACCGGTGAGATACAAGTTTGGTCATTATAAGTTGTGCATTATCAGTTGAATATCACACCTCATTGTAGCCGGTGAGATACAAGTTTGGTCATTATAAGTTGGTGCAGTATCAGTTGAATATCGCACTTCATTGTAACCGGTGAGATACAAGTTTGGTCATTATAAGTTGTGCATTATCAGTTGAATATCGCACCTCATTGTAACCGGTGAGATGCAAGTTTGGTCATTATAAGTTGGTGCAGTATCAGTTGAATATCGCACCTCATTGTAGCCGGTGAGATACAAGTTTGGTCATTATAAGTTGTGGATTATCAGTTGAATATCGCACCTCATTGTAACCGGTGAGATGCAAGTTTGGTCATTATCAGTTGGTGCAGTATCAGTTGAATATCGCACCTCATTGTAGCCGGTGAGATACAAGTTTGGTCATTATAAGTTGGTGCGTTAACAGTTGAATATCGCACCTCATTGTAACCGGTGAGATGCAAGTTTGGTCATTATAAGTTGGTGCATTATCAATTGAATATCGCACCTCATTGTAGCCGGTGAGATACAAGTTTGGTCATTATAAGTTAGTGCGTTAACAGTTGAATATCGCACCTCATTGTAACCGGTGAGATGCAAGTTTGGTCATTATAAGTTGGTGCAGTATCAGTTGAATATCGCACCTCATTGTAACAGGTGAGATACAAGTTTGGTCATTATAAGTTGGTGCATTATCAGTTGAATATCACACCTCATTGAAGCCGGTGAGATACAAGTTTGGTCATTATAAGTTGGTGCATTATCAGTTGAATATCGCACCTCATTGTAGCCGGTGAGATACAAGTTTGGTCATTATAAGTTGGTGCATAATCAGTTGAATATCGCACCTCATTGTAACCGGTGAGATACAAGTTTGGTCATTATAAGTTGGTGCATAATCAGTTGAATATCGCACCTCATTGTAACCGGTGAGATACAAGTTTGGTCATTATAAGTTGGTGCGTTAACAGTTGAATATCGCACCTCATTGTAACCGGTGAGATACAAGTTTGGTCATTATAAGTTGGTGCGTTAACAGTTGAATATCGCACCTCATTGTAACCGGTGAGATGCAAGTTTGGTCATTATAAGTTGTGCATTATCAGTTGAATATCGCACCTCATTGTAGCCGGTGAGATACAAGTTTGGTCATTATAAGTTGGTGCGTTAACAGTTGAATATCGCACCTCATTGTAACCGGTGAGATGCAAGTTTGGTCATTATAAGTTGGTGCATTATCAGTTGAATATCGCACCTCATTGTAACCGGTGAGATGCAAGTTTGGTCATTATAAGTTGGTGCATTATCAGTTGAATATCGCACCTCATTGTAGCCGGTGAGATACAAGTTTGGTCATTATAAGTTGGTGCGTTAACAGTTGAATATCGCACCTCATTGTAAGCGGTGAGATGCAAGTTTGGTCATTATAAGTTGGTGCATTATCAGTTGAATATCGCACCTCATTGTAGCCGGTGAGATACAAGTTTGGTCATTATAAGTTGGTACGTTAACAGTTGAATATCGCACCTCATTGTAACCGGTGAGATGCAAGTTTGGTCATTATAAGTTGGTGCATTATCAGTTGAATATCGCACCTAATTGTAACCGGTGAGATACGAATGCAAAAAAAAGATATATGAAGCTTGCTCTATCAATCGTGAAATAATCCAAACAAAACAAAATATATATGATAGTTATATATCACATAATTTGCTATTAAATTTACTAGAGGAATATATTAACCAATGTTGACAATTTTGTTTGTTTTTACTCATTAAGTCCAAGGTTGAAATTTTGCTGTGCATAATACTCCAACAGCCCAATATTCCGGTCAACTTTTGACAACTTTTTCTTTTACAAATAAAATTAATTTATATTTCAATAGATTGTCTATAAAATTTGCTAGAGGAATATTTTAAACAATATTGACCGGACTTTTGCATGTTTTTACAAATTGAGTACAAATTTGAAATTTTACTGAACATAGTACTCCAACGCGAACCACCCTTCCGGTCAATTGTTTGACAACTTTCACATTTATGAATAATATTAAGTTATTTATCAATATATTTGCTATAAAATTTACTAGAGGAATATGTTTACCGATTTTGACCGGAGTTTTGCATGTTTTTACAATTCAGTCTAAAGTAGAGATTTTACTGTACTTAATACTCCAACGAAAGACCCTTCCGGTCAACTTTTGACAACTTTCCCCTTTATAAATAAAATTTAGTTATATATCACTGATTTGGTAATAAATTTTACTAGAGGAATTAACCACTTTTGACCAGGTTTGATAAATGAAACACAATTTAGTACCAAAGTTGAAAAATCGTGTTTAATTTTAGTGGAGAGAAAACATGGGTATAATTAAAATCATTTTATATTCATTGCGTAGAAATTGTTATTATCTTTCAGAATCCGTTTAAATTACATCGATATATTAATTCGTTCACAAGTTATAGTCAAAAATATACCAAAAAACCCTTCCGGTTTTTCCACCCTTCCGGTTTTTCCATCCTTCCGGTTTTTCCATCCTTCGTCAGATTAGGGACTCCCATTAAAAGATAATAAGAAGAGATCGAACATATAAAAATAGCGCAGTGTGTTGGGCATACAAAAATAGTGCATATTTTAATAATATTTTTAAGTACATAATATGGGCTACTTTTTATAACCCCAAAAAATGTTTTTTTAAGCAAATGCAACAACTATGGCAGAAAAAAAATGGATGTGATTGTTCTGAAACTGAAGTAAATAACACGAAGATACGGTGCGAGAACTTCATAATACATGACGATACATTTTTTCTTATAACATGGACGCCTCTCCCCATTTTTTCAATTTAAACTACAAAATTACTCGATCAAAACAAACAGATCAGTATCATTAATTATTTTAATTATATCTGTTAACTAATACACATGGAGCTGTAATTACATTTGTTTTTATACAAACAAAAACAAAACGTTAAATAACCGGAATTTTATCGGATCCTCTTCGGTCATTTTTTATAATTGAACGCTACTAATGAATATTCATTACTCATTGTAACCGGTGAGATTTAGCCTTTACCGGAAAAACCCGGGTAAATCTGCCAAACATGTATGTTGTACTATAAAAATTCTTGGACAAATTATTAAGAAAAATCTCATATCTTAAATGTGATTAGATTTTTCAGTTTGAATTAAAAGTGCGGCAAACACCACAAAAGTTGTATGAAATCGTTAATAAATTGTTAAAAATTTATTTTTATCTAATGTGAAAGTGCTATACATTCAACCATGTCGGTTTAATGTATAGCGCTTTTACAATAGATAAAAATCAATGTTAAAAAATAAATGAAAAAAAATAACACCAAGAAAAAACGCATTATTGAAAAAGTTTTTATTTTCAAGTAAACAATTTTAAAGAGAGAAAAACGTACTAAAATACAGCTTCCTTTATTTCTGTCCTAATATTTACAGAAGTTCAAAGTTATGATAAAGTCATGATACTACAGTGACGTCATGTTTTGACGCGGAAAACTGACGGTGTGCACAATTTTGAGTACCCAACACTCATGCTAAATTTCAGGAAAATAAATTAATAAATAAAACAGTTCTGAACGTTGAAAAACCTGCTCTGCTTTTCTTGTTACGATTTACAACGCTATAAGGGAAATCATAGTTAAGCAAATTTTAGTTTCAAATAATTCCAGTATCTGTGTTGCACAAAAAACGGTTACAGCGTGTTTTGATCCAAAACTAAAACATACTAGTTTATTGACACCTTTGCATACGTTAAAAGTCCCACAATCAAACAGATATTAAACGGACACACAAAAAACACCAACAACGTGCGGTTAGTGTTAACGTATGTTGCTAAATCTTTTACTCCTGGGCATACTTTTTGATGTTATTACGTTTATGGCTTACGGTATTCGGACCACAATTGACCACGTGATTATATGTGGTGTCCCGGATTTCCATGAATTTTTAATGGAGCAGACCTCGGTTCACCATCGGCAATCATCGGAAATACTATTTGAGTAACTAAATTTTCTTACTCAAAACTGTTAACATTGACTCAAAGTATATTTGTATCATTAATTAGCAATACATTGATTTAATAAAGCTGTATTTCTTGGTTAAAAAATAAAAAGTAAAATTAAAACCGTAACTTCATTAATGGGTCGGATAACTTAAAACAATGTATTAATATTACACAATCCGTAAAAATATTTGTTCAACCAGTAATGTAAGCATTTCCTATATATTTTTTATTGCTGCGTAGTTCTTTCCCCTGCCTATTTCAGTTTTTACTCGGTAACATGCAGGATATATGTGCCTTCGCTTCTAATTCAAAATTAATTGAACTCGACACTAAACGCAGGAGACTCGTTGAATATTGCCTTTTCTCCCGTTTCTATGGCTCATCTGAACAACTCTCTATTGAAAACCAGAGCATCAATATTCCATGTTTAATTTTTTAGTAGTTTGGAGCAGAGAACAATAAACTGCTTCATAGTGAAGGTATTTTCTATGACTACAATCTATTCATCTGATGAAATATTGAAACTTAGTAACATAAGTTTTATGTAATCCATATTGTTTTCAGCGCGCATGATTACAATTTGTAGGAAGCCAATTCATTTTGTATTGAATCACATTACGCATATTACAGGTTTGGTTTTAAAATATCATATCTATTAATATTTTTTAAATAATTGTGTGACTTTTTGTTAAGACTTTTAGATGTTGTTCATCCGAATTCTTATAAAAAATGGTTGGGTTCTATTACAGCTCCTCATTGACTAGAACCAGCACTAGAACATTCGTCAAGAAAACCCAGTCTGAATATTTAAACAAAGTACAACATAAGTACATACCCGTGATGTCTAACTTGGAGACGGTATATGGATTAGTCATCATTCTACTTTTATTTAAAGGATATTCGTGTCAGGTTTTTGAGAATGGAACTTTATTGTTTATCTGTATTGTGAAGTGAACGAAAAGCCGCCTAATGACGTATTTCTGTCGGCTGCAGGATATGTATAAAAAAGATCTGTTCAACCGATCATGCAAGCAATTTCCATAGCATCAATATTGCATGTTTAATTTTTTAGTAGTTTGGAGTAGATAACAATAAACTGTTTCATAGGGAACGTGTTTTCTATGACTACAATCTATTCATCTGATGAAATATTGAAACTTAGTAACATATGTTTTTTGTAATCTATATTGTTTTCAGCGCATGTTTGTAAATAGTAGGAAGCCAGTTCATTTTGTATTAAATTACTATACGCATATTACAGGTTTGTTTTTAAAATATCATATCTATTAATAATTTTACAATAATTTTGTGAATTTTTAGATATCTTCCGAATTCTTATTAATAATGGTTGGGTTCTATTACAGCTCCTCATTGACTTGAACCAGCACTAGAACATTCGTCAAGAAAACACAGTCTGAATATTTAAACAAAGTACATCATAAGTACATACCCGTGATGTCTAACTTGGAGACTGTATATGGATTAGTCATCCTTCTACTTTTATTTAAAGACCATTCATGTCAGGTTAGTGTACAGTAAATATAACGGACGCCTAACGCGTCCGGACTGGGTTTTAATTTTATACGAATTATGTGCAAAAAATTTACACTGCAAGTTCAACAGTGTTCATCTGAACACATAGTGTCCAAGTTTTAAACATGTGTGTATAAAACGTTCACATTCAAGTGTTCAATTAATTTTAAAACTTCAGTGTTTAAAGGGGAAATGAATTAGATTTTTTTTATATTAGTTTGATGCTCATTGAATGAATTTAAAAAAACATACATAATGATATTATTAAAAAGCGTTTAAAATAGCTATTCAAAGTTACATTGGTGTTCTCGGTCTTATTTCTTACAAACACATGTTTCAGTGAATAAAACAATGTGCAGTGGTCATGATATTCCTTTTATTTGTTTATAGTACACATTTTCAAAATTCTTCTCTTTCATATAGTTGTATTAATGGTTTAAACTTTATTATAAATGTCCTGATCTGTTCTGTTGTTGAACAGTCTGTGTTTATCAAGTGTTTTTTTCCGAACACTGTGTGTTCAAAGCCTTTCCAGTTTTTGGACGGTGGAATTCAAAGATACAGACGTAAAATATACAATCAGTTGTCACGGGGAATGAAGGTTACTTTTAAATCCTTGTTTATTTACAACATACCACTTTTGAAAATTCATTCTAATGACCCAAACTTGTTTGTGAATTGTGGGTAAGGAGCATATGTGTCGACCCTTATCATGCCAGATATACCTAACGCAAATTTTATGGCACAGGAGGAATTAGCCTAATCTCTATCCAAACAAAAGGAGGAATAGAATAGAAAAAAACCAGAGACATTGGACATATCAAAATGTGACAGACTGTGCATCGGGACGGACTTCTACTTATCAATATTGCTACTTTCTTATACACCTGTACATATGTGTAATAGCACTAACAAACAACTTTTTTCGCTAATAAGAAGAAATCATATAATCATATACGTTTAATGACGTATAATGACAAAAACCTTTTACCTGTTATTGTCATTCGTTGTAAAAACGCTGAAGAAGCCTGAAGTCTAAAGAAGGTACCAACCAGTAAACTTATTAGGTATCGGATTGACAAACATGACGATACAGCATAAACAAAAAATAATATATATACAAGTCTAGAAGATTATGCAACGATACAAATGAAGGTGTTTCTTGTCAAGAATGTAATTCTGTGTTTTTTTTTATTTTCTAATATATTTTCTGTATATATAAAGTCTAAAGGAAGCCAACATGACGATACAGCATAAACAAAAAATAATATATACGTCTTGAGAATTATGCAACGATACAAATATTGAGATGTTTCTACTATAAGTGATAGCAGAAACATCTCTATATTTGTATCGTTGCATAATCCTCTAGATACGCTAGTACACATGTACTATGTCTATGATTCACCCCGGTTAATGAAGCTATATTTTTATAGCGGATTTGGCCGAGGGATCCAGACCGCTGGACATAGTGCATGCGATTTGCTGCCACAGTGTCACAACGGTGTGAGTTCGAATCCCGCTGAGGGTAAGCAAAAAATTTGACAGTGTTAAAAATCGAATTCTAACAGTGTTGGGCTTAATTTGTAGACGTATATATATATATTTGATATTAACCCTGTATTTCTGATGATTCAGAAAACCGCTGAATAGATATATTATATGGTTGTCACAATACTTAGATATATATATATATATATATATATATATATATATTCCGCAAGACTCGATCTTCACTACTGGGCTCCACTGCACATTTAACCTAAGAAGACCTTGTATCATATGAATGTTTCCTATACCAATTAATAAAAAATAAATTCTGTAAGTTTTTGGATAAGGTATGTTTGTCTTCAATTTATTATTTTTGTAGCATCAAGATTTTATTTTTTTACTAACCGAGACATTTAAAATAGTTTAATAGGTTCTTCATACGTTTTGGGGAAAGACCGGTTGATCTTTCACGAGTGATAGAAATTTTATGTCTTTTCGCGAGTGGAGCGGAGCGGAACGAGCCAAAAGACATAAAAATTTCTATCACGAAGGAAAGTATCTTTTTTATTTATATTTATTCCCGATTAAAATATACAAAATTGGTTTTAAGTATGGGTGAAATGTATTTTTTTATTTTCTAATTTTATAAACTACAGATACATTTAAATAGTAAATTTAGATTATTGATTGCAGTATATCTTCATTTTAAAATCGACTGGATCCTACTTTACATTTTTTTGTCGGACATGTTACCCACTGAACATGTTACTTTGCAATATGAACATTGCAGTGTTCTACGTTTTAGCATTTTCCTTTAGAACACTTGAAAAAGGTGTTCAGAATCTTTACATTCTTTCTTTGAACATGTTCTGTGTTTAAAAAGTGTTACAGGGCCTAGAACACGTCTTGGCATTAAATTCTTGAACATATAGATGTGGTCAAATATTGCACACCATGTATTAAAAACGTTAACGCTAGTGTTCAAAAACGACTTTCTAAGACATCCAACAGCAGAACACTAGTGGTCAAAAACTTAACACTTGGCCTACATATGATGAACAACAATGTTAATTTTGGGAACGCCATTACACGTTCAATAAGTCTTACAAGAAAGTGTTCATTAAGTGTTCTCGGTTTTAACACTTAAATTTACAGTGCACGATTGGAACTTTACGTGTCAGTCCAGACAAGACAGGAAAACGACTTAATGGATCAGTACTCATGGCGTTTTCTAATTACGGACCGAATGCCTGCTTTGATGCTTGTATCCGGAGACCAAGATGTTATTCGTTTAATTACAATCAGAATCTTTTGCATTGTGAACTGAACGGCAAGCCACCTAATGAAGTATTTCTGTCGGCTGAAGGATATGTGTACGTCCAGGTCGATGCTCACAGACAGGTAAGCTGCCTAATGAAGAATTTCTGTCGGCTGAAGGATATGCATACGTCCAGGTCGATGTCCAGATACATGTAAGCCGCAAAATGAAGTATTTCTGTCGGATGCAGGCTATCTGTACGTCCAGATCAATGCCCACAGACAAGTAAACCGCCTAATGACGTATTTTTGTCGGCTGCAGGATAAGTATACACCCAGATCGATGCCCAGAGACAGGTAAGCCGCGTTATGAAGTATTTATGTAGGCTGCAGGATATGTATACGTCCAGATCGATGCCCACAAACAGGTAAATCGCCTAATGACGTATTTCTGTCGACTGCAGGATATGTATACGTCCAGATCGATGCCCACAGACAGATAAGTACGACTGCTATGTATGACATATATATCCGCAGCCAGACACGTTCAGAGTCGACTGAGTCGACTAATAGGTAAGTACAAGATTTAACTGTGCCAATTTCGGTATCACAAATGGGCAAGTTAAGATCTAAATGCATCAAGGTATGGATTCCGATAGTCAAGCATAATTGTTTGTTTGATGGTGTTTAACGCCACTTTCAGCAATTTTTCAGCTATATCATGGCGTCCAGTTTTTATTTGGGGAGGAAGCCGCAGTACCCGGAGAAAACCCCCGACCTGCGGTAGGAAAACTGGCAATCCTTGTCAATTAAGATTGGAGTCGAGTACACCCTGCCTGCAGTGAGAATCGAACCCGCAATCTCAGTGTTGACAGACCACGTGATCAATAGTAGACGAACTACCTTGACCATTCGGCCACCGAGGCCCCCCAGTCAAGCATAATATATAAATGTGTAGAAACAAACAGGCAAGTATAATGATATAAAAAATGTGTCATGTTCCATAGAGACAGACAGGCAAGTATTAGATATAAATGTGACACGTTTGTTATCGATAGACAGACAAGTACAAAATTTAAATTTGATATGTTCCATAGAAACAAACAGGCAAGTATTAGATATAAAAGTGTCAAGTTTGGTATCGACAAACAGGCAAGTACAAGATCGATGTATATGTGTCATGTTCCATAGAGACAGACAGGCAAGAATAAGATACAAATGTCGCATGTTCCAGAGAGAAAGACAGGCAAGTATTAGATATAAATGTGTCAAGTTTTGGTATCGACAGACAGGCAAGTACAAGATATGAATTTGACATGTTTGGTATCGACAAATG
Organism: Limnoperna fortunei; assembly: GCA_944474755.1. Lineage (NCBI taxonomy): Eukaryota > Metazoa > Mollusca > Bivalvia > Mytilida > Modiolidae > Limnoperna > Limnoperna fortunei. Next base: position 19,158,860 of record OX104123.1, on the reverse strand, counting down.
GGCAAGTTAAGATCTAAATGTATCAAGGTCCGTAGAGACCGACAGACAGGTATAATATATAAATGTGCCAGATCGGTAGACACAGACAGACAAATACAAGATATACTCACTCAGAAAAGAATAATAGGCTCTTTCATACGTTTTTGGGAAAGATCACACGAACTTTCCCAAAAACGTAAGTACCTATTTCTTCCGTAAACCGACAACTTTCACATCGCTATAACCTATAGACTCCATTGTTTTAGACTCCATTGTCTCTGACGTCTAATCAGAACGCCGGAAACAAGAACGTCAAACAAGAACGTTGTTATGCTTCCATAACAACGTTCTTGTATCTGGCGTTTTGATTGGATGACGCAGCAAGTACAGATGTGTGCGCGTGAGCTCATCTGTACTGGGTCATCTGTACCAGAAATCGGCCATTTACGGAAGAAACGCAAAAAACAAAAAATGGGAATTTTACTTCATATATTATTTTAACAATGTATCATATAAATAATTGATACAGAAATAAACGAGTACGAACACGCGGTATCCTTTGCCACTCATACTGAAGTGCTTGCTCCAATTGTTGCAGATTTTGCGACGGTGGCTGTCGTTGGCGCACGCACCGATTCAGTTTATCCCACAGATGTTCAATTGGGTTAAGATCCGGAGATCGTGATGGCCAACGGATCACATTGACGTTCTGTTGCTCTAAAACATCTACTGTTACACGTGCTGTTTGTGGTCGGGCATTGTCGTGTTGAAAAATTTCCCTTTGAATGTCAATTACGGGCAATAAATGCGGCCGTATAATTTCGTCTCTATACCTAACAACGTTAAGATTGCCTTGGATATGTATCAGCTGTGTGTTCCTGGCGTAAGAGATAGCGTCCCACATCATAACACTGCCTCCGCCAAAATCTCTTTCTACAACACAATTTTTCCCAAAACGTTCATATCGGCGCGTGTACATTCGTATGCGACCATCTCGCTTTTCAAGCTGAAAATGTTACTCATCGCTGAACCACACTCTTCTCCAGTTCTGTAAATTCCATACATGAACGTTAGTACACCATCTAATCCTTGCTCGGCGGTTTTGGCGTCTCGGTGTGGCTCCGACGTAAGATCTTCATGCCCGCAATCCATGAGAGCGTAACCGATTGCGTACTGTCTGTGGTGATATACGGCGCAACCCAGGGACGTTTACAGCTGTTTCTGTTGCAGCAATAGTCCTGTTCAGTAGATGGAATAATCTAATGTAACGATCCTGCGCCCGAGTTGTAACACGCGGACGCCCTTAAGTTAGTCGGTCTGTCATAGTACCGGTATCAAGCTGCTGGTAGCGTCTTAAAACGCGTGAAATTGTGCTACGGTGAACAGTGTACGTTCTGGCAACAGCATTCTGTGATTACCCTGCCTCGATTCGACCGATATCGATATTCCGGGTAGCAGCATCTAACACTTGGCATAGCGTCACATCATCAGAATTTTATTGTACTAATGCAGTCAAGAAAAGAAATAGCGTTTTTTTATACCGATTGTCTGAGTTAAAAATAAATGCCCGTGATTTGCACGTGAAACTCGACCCTGTTTTATCCATGCGTAATTCATAGAGTGTTCCAGATGTCGACCACCGTCGTTCACGTGTGAATGAACTTAAATGCTTTCACCCGGAAACCTTTCATTAAGGTGTAATTATGATGTTGTGTATATATATTTGAATATTTATAGGTTATAAGTCCGCAATAAAATGTTGCGTTTCTTCTTTGAGTGTGTATATAAACATGTCACGCCCCGTAGATACAGAGCAAGTACAAGATATAAATGTGTCAATTTCCATAGAGACAAAGAGGCGTGTTAAGATCTAAAATGTCAAGATCCGTAGAAAGAGGCAAGTACGAGATATAAATGTGTCAGTTTCCATAGAGACAGAGAGTCAAGTTAAAATCGAAATGTATCAAGTTCAGTGTCCACAAATACGCAAGTACATGTACAAGATTGTTTTCAAAGGTTAAAAATAGGTCAAGATATAGAAAAGTACGTTTAAAGTCCTAATTGTTGTCAAAAAAGAAACAAAAGCAAGAGGTTATTAGGTCAAGACAAGAAGATAAAACCCAAAGGTCACGATCGACAGACAAGCATGTACATGTACCTGGTTTAAATAAGACATGGGCATGCTCTGAGCGAGTCAGTCAATTTAGTTGTCGAAGGAACAAGTGCACAATCTAATTACATATAGATCAATGAGGATATATGCTTACAGACAAGTGCTAGGCATTCAGATGAGTAAATACAAACTGGTCAAGCTATGTGCCAAAGATTTATTTATGGTAAAAACATCGATGACGTCATGGAACTATTTGAATTTTAACGGTGTAAGAATAGGTCATAGGTCACGCAAGTTATATTTTATAAAATGGGTTGCTCGATTTGAATCGACCAATCAGATTTCAGCTTACAAAGCAAATTAAATTATTAAAGGAATACTTCAAATTTCTGTGACAAAGGTAAAAGTATCGGCATTCTCGACTGTTTGCTATCGACAGATCATATCTATCCCAACAGCCAGGTAAGTTTAAGATCTTTAGATTGATAAACAGACAATCAGACAGGTAAGAACAAGTACTATATATATGACGATATACAGGACCTTTAAGACAGATCCAAAGACGAAACATTAATTTTCGACTTGTCATGACTTTAAAATGTATAAAATTTATACCTTGTTGTATTGACCTCGGTGGCCGAGTGGTTAAGGTAGTTCGTCTATTGAGGTTGCGGGTTCGAGTTACACTGCGGGCATGGTGTACTCGCTTCTTAATTTACAACAGATTTCCTACCGAGTATCGGGGTTTTCTCAACGTACTCTGGCCGCCTCCCCCAATAAAAACTGGGCGCCATAATATTGCTGAAAACTTGCTGAAAGTGGCGTTAAATATCATTCAAACAAACAAACAAACAAACAAATCATAATTGTTTTAGAAAAGTACTATCATAAAACGAGTGAAATAGCCAATAGATTAGATTTATTTTTATTAAAAACCAGACGTTTTAACTGAAAAATCATTGGAATAATATTATAAACGTACTAATCAGATAATTTGTTGTAGACATTTCGAAACCCATGTGTTTCCGGTCCCGCATGTGTGCCCGGTGAATTGTGTATAACTATATACGATGGGACTACCACATGTATAGATGACTGTAAGTTACGGTAGGAGTTGAGAATTTTTGCTGGACATGATATATACTAGTATACAGTGACGAAACAAGAGGAAATCTCTCTACACGGTACCTCTTTTTTCAAAAGAAGCTTCTCCCTACAGGGTACCTCTTTCTTTACAAGCTTCTCCCTACACGGTACCTCTTTCTTTCTTTACAAGCTTCTCCCTACACGGTACCTCTTTCTTTACAAGAAGTTTCTCCCTACACGGTATCTATTTCTTTACAAGAAGCTCCTTCCAACACGGTATCTCTATCTTTACAAGAAGCTTCTCCCTACAGGGTATCTATTTTTTTACAAGAAGCTTCTCCCTACACGGTACCTCTTTCTTTACAAGAAGTTTCTCCCTACACGGTATCTAATATTTTACAAGAAGCTTCTTCCAACACGGTACCTCTTTCTTTACAAGAAGCTTCTTCCTACACGGTACCTCTTTCTTTACAAGATTCTCCCTATACGGTATCTATTTTTTTACAAGAAGCTTCTCCTTACACGGTATTTCTATCTTAACAAGAAGCATCTCCCTACACGGTACCTCTTTATTTACAAGAAGCTTCTTCCTACACGGTACCTCTTTCTTTACAAGCTTCTCCCTACACGGTATCTATTTTTTTACAAGAAGCTTCTCCTTACACGGTATCTCTATCTTTACAAGAAGCTTCACCTTACACGGTATCTCTATCTTTACAAGAAGCTTCTCCTTACACGGTATCTCTTTCTTTACAAGAAGCATCTCCCTACACGGTATCTATTTCTTACAAGAAGCTTCTCCTTACACTGTATCTCTATCTTTACAAGAAGTATCTCCATACAGGGTATCTTTATCTTCACAAAAAGCTTCTCCTTACACGGTATCTCTATCTTAAAAGAAGCTTCTCCTTACACGGCATCTCTATCTTAACAAGAAGCTTCTCCTTACACGGTATCTCTTTCTTTCTTTACAAGCTTCTCCCTACACGGTACCTCTTTACTTACAAGAAGCTTCTTCCTACACGGCACCTCTTTCTTTACAAGCTTCTCCCTACACGGTATCTATTTTTTTACAAGAAGCTTCTCCTTACACGGTATCTCTATCTTTACAAGAAGCTTCACCTTACACGGTATCTCTATCTTTACAAGAAGCTTCTCCTTACACGGTATCTCTTTCTTTACAAGAAGCATCTCCCTACACGGTATCTATTTCTTACAAGAAGCTTCTCCTTACACTGTATCTCTATCTTTACAAGAAGTATCTCCATACAAGGTATCTCAATCTTTACAAGAAGCTTCTCCTTACACGGTATCTCTATCTTAAAAGAAGCTTCTCCTTACACGGCATCTCTATCTTAACAAGAAGCTTCTCCTTACACGGTATCTCTTTCTTTACAAGAAGCTTCTCCTTACACGGTACCTCTTTCTTTACAAGAAGCTTCTCCTTACACGGTATCTCTATCTTAACAAGAAGCTTCTCACTACACTGTATCTATTTCTTTACAAGAAGCTTCTCCTTACACGTTATCTCTATCTTTACAAGAAGCTTCTCCTTACACGGTATCTCTTTCTTTACAAGAAGCTTCTCCTTACACGGTACCTCTTCTTTACAAGAAGCTTCTCCTTACACGGTACCTCTTTCTTTACAAGAAGCTTCTCCTTACAAGGTATCTCTATCTTTACAAGAAACTTCTCCCTACACGGTATCTCTATCTTTACAAGAAGCTTCTCCTTACACGGTATCTCTTTCTTTACAAGAAGCTTCTCCTTACACGTTATTTCTATCTTTACAAGAAGCTTCTCACTACACGGTATCTCTATCTTAACAAGAAGCTTCTCCTTACACGGTATCTCTTTCTTTACAAGAAGCTTCTCCTTACAAGGTATCTCTATCTTTACAAGAAGCTCCTCACTACACGGTATCTCTATCTTAACAAGAAGCTTCTCCTTACACGGTATCTCTTTCTTTACAAGAAGCTTCTCCTTACACGTTATCTCCATCTTTACAAGAAGCTTCTCACTACACGGTATCTCTATCTTTACAAGAAGCGCTTCTCCTTACACGGTATCTCTATCTTTTCAAGAAGCTTCTCACTACACGGTATCTCTATCTTAACAAGAAGCTTCTCCTTACACGGTATCTCTATCTTTACAAGAAGCTTCTCCTTACACGGTATCTCTATCTTTACAAGAAGCTTCTCACTACACGGTACCTCTGTCTTAACAAGAAGCTTCTCACTACACGGTATCTCTATCTTTACAAGAAGCTTCTCCTTACACGGTATCTCTATCTTAACAAGAAGCTTCTCACTACACGGTATCTCTATCTTTACAAGAAGCTTCTCCTTACACGGTATCTCTATCTTTACAAGAAGCTTCTCCTTACACGGTACCTCTTTCTTTACAAGAAGCTTCTCACTACACGGTATCTCTTATCTTAACAAGAAGCTTCTCACTACACGGTATCTCTATCTTTACAAGAAGCTTCTCCTTACACGGTATCTCTATCTTTACAAGAAGCTTCTCCTTACACGGTATCTCTTTCTTTACAAGAAGCTTCTCCGTACACGGTATCTCTATCTTAACAAGAAGCTTCTCACTACACGGTATCTCTATCTTTACAAGAAGCTTCTCCTTACACGGTATCTCTATCTTTACAAGAAGCTTCTCCTTACACGGTACCTCATTCTTTACAAGAAGCTTCTCCGTACACGGTATCTCTATCTTAACAAGAAGCTTTTCACTAAACGGTATCTCTATCTTTACAAGAAGCTTCTCCTTACACGGTATCTCTATCTTTACAAGAAGCTTCTCCTTACACGGTATCTCTATCTTTACAAGAAGCTTCTCCTTACACGGTATCTCTATCTTAACAAGAAGCTTCTCACTACACGGTATCTCTATCTTAACAAGAAGCTTCTCCTTACACGGTACCTCTATCTTTACAAGAAGCTTCTCCTTACACGGTATCTCTATCTTTACAAGAAGCTTCTCCTTACACGATATCTCTATCTTTACAAGAAGCTTCTCCTTACACGGTACCTCTTTCTTTACAAGAAGCTTCTCCCTACACGGTATCTCTATCTTAACAAGAAGCTTTTCACTACACGGTATCTCTATCTTTACAAGAAGCTTCTCCTTACACGGTATCTCTATCTTTACAAGAAACTTCTCCTTACACGGTATCTCTATCTTTACAAGAAGCTTCTCCTTACACGGTATCTCTATCTTAACAAGAAGCTTCTCACTACACGGTATCTCTATCTTAACAAGAAGCTTCTCCTTACACTGTACCTCTATCTTTACAAGAAGCTTCTCCTTACACGGTATCTCTATCTTAACAAGAAGCTTCTCACTTCACGGTATCTCTATCTTTACAAGAAGCTTCTCCTTACACGTTATCTCTATCTTAGCAAGAAGATTCTCCTTACACGGTATCTCTATCTTTACAAGAAGCTTCTCCTTACACGGTACCTCTTTCTTTACAAGAAGCTTCTCCTTACACGGTACCTCTTTCTTTACAAGAAGCTTCTCCTTACAAGGTATCTCTATCTTTACAAGAAACTTCTCCCTACACGGTATCTCTATCTTTACAAGAAGCTTCTCCTTACACGGTATCTCTTTCTTTACAAGAAGCTTCTCCTTACACGTTATTTCGATCTTTACAAGAAGCTTCTCACTACATGGTATCTCTATCTTAACAAGAAGCTTCTCCTTACACGGTATCTCTTTCTTTACAAGAAGCTTCTCCTTACAAGGTATCTCTATCTTTACAAGAAGCTCCTCACTACACGGTATCTCTATCTTAACAAGAAGCTTCTCCTTACACGGTATCTCTTTCTTTACAAGAAGCTTCTCCTTACACGTTATCTCCATCTTTACAAGAAGCTTCTCACTACACGGTATCTCTATCTTTACAAGAAGCGCTTCTCCTTACACGGTATCTCTATCTTTTCAAGAAGCTTCTCACTACACGGTATCTCTATCTTTACAAGAAGCTTCTCCTTACACGGTATCTCTATCTTTACAAGAAGCTTCTCCTTACACGGTACCTCATTCTTTACAAGAAGCTTCTCCGTACACGGTATCTCTATCTTAACAAGAAGCTTTTCACTAAACGGTATCTCTATCTTTACAAGAAGCTTCTCCTTACACGGTATCTCTATCTTTACAAGAAGCTTCTCCTTACACGGTATCTCTATCTTTACAAGAAGCTTCTCCTTACACGGTATCTCTATCTTAACAAGAAGCTTCTCACTACACGGTATCTCTATCTTAACAAGAAGCTTCTCCTTACACGGTACCTCTATCTTTACAAGAAGCTTCTCCTTACACGGTATCTCTATCTTTACAAGAAGCTTCTCCTTACACGATATCTCTATCTTTACAAGAAGCTTCTCCTTACACGGTACCTCTTTCTTTACAAGAAGCTTCTCCCTACACGGTATCTCTATCTTAACAAGAAGCTTTTCACTACACGGTATCTCTATCTTTACAAGAAGCTTCTCCTTACACGGTATCTCTATCTTTACAAGAAACTTCTCCTTACACGGTATCTCTATCTTTACAAGAAGCTTCTCCTTACACGGTATCTCTATCTTAACAAGAAGCTTCTCACTACACGGTATCTCTATCTTAACAAGAAGCTTCTCCTTACACTGTACCTCTATCTTTACAAGAAGCTTCTCCTTACACGGTATCTCTATCTTAACAAGAAGCTTCTCACTTCACGGTATCTCTATCTTTACAAGAAGCTTCTCCTTACACGTTATCTCTATCTTAGCAAGAAGATTCTCCTTACACGGTATCTCTATCTTTACAAGAAGCTTCTCCTTACACGGTACCTCTTTCTTTACAAGAAGCTTCTCCTTACACGGTACCTCTTTCTTTACAAGAAGCTTCTCCTTACAAGGTATCTCTATCTTTACAAGAAACTTCTCCCTACACGGTATCTCTATCTTTACAAGAAGCTTCTCCTTACACGGTATCTCTTTCTTTACAAGAAGCTTCTCCTTACACGTTATTTCGATCTTTACAAGAAGCTTCTCACTACATGGTATCTCTATCTTAACAAGAAGCTTCTCCTTACACGGTATCTCTTTCTTTACAAGAAGCTTCTCCTTACAAGGTATCTCTATCTTTACAAGAAGCTCCTCACTACACGGTATCTCTATCTTAACAAGAAGCTTCTCCTTACACGGTATCTCTTTCTTTACAAGAAGCTTCTCCTTACACGTTATCTCCATCTTTACAAGAAGCTTCTCACTACACGGTATCTCTATCTTTACAAGAAGCGCTTCTCCTTACACGGTATCTCTATCTTTTCAAGAAGCTTCTCACTACACGGTATCTCTATCTTAACAAGAAGCTTCTCCTTACACGGTATCTCTATCTTTACAAGAAGCTTCTCCTTACACGGTATCTCTATCTTTACAAGAAGCTTCTCACTACACGGTACCTCTGTCTTAACAAGAAGCTTCTCACTACACGGTATCTCTATCTTTACAAGAAGCTTCTCCTTACACGGTATCTCTATCTTAACAAGAAGCTTCTCACTACACGGTATCTCTATCTTTACAAGAAGCTTCTCCTTACACGGTATCTCTATCTTTACAAGAAGCTTCTCCTTACACGGTACCTCTTTCTTTACAAGAAGCTTCTCACTACACGGTATCTCTATCTTAACAAGAAGCTTCTCACTACACGGTATCTCTATCTTTACAAGAAGCTTCTCCTTACACGGTATCTCTATCTTTACAAGAAGCTTCTCCTTACACGGTATCTCTTTCTTTACAAGAAGCTTCTCCGTACACGGTATCTCTATCTTAACAAGAAGCTTCTCACTACACGGTATCTCTATCTTTACAAGAAGCTTCTCCTTACACGGTATCTCTATCTTTACAAGAAGCTTCTCCTTACACGGTACCTCATTCTTTCCAAGAAGCTTCTCCGTACACGGTATCTCTATCTTAACAAGAAGCTTTTCACTACACGGTATCTCTATCTTTACAAGAAGCTTCTCCTTACACGGTATCTCTATCTTTACAAGAAGCTTCTCCTTACACGGTATCTCTATCTTTACAAGAAGCTTCTCCTTACACGGTATCTCTATCTTAACAAGAAGCTTCTCACTACACGGTATCTCTATCTTAACAAGAAGCTTCTCCTTACACGGTACCTCTATCTTTACAAGAAGCTTCTCCTTACACGGTATCTCTATCTTTACAAGAAGCTTCTCCTTACACGATATCTCTATCTTTACAAGAAGCTTCTCCTTACACGGTACCTCTTTCTTTACAAGAAGCTTCTCCGTACACGGTATCTCTATCTTAACAAGAAGCTTTTCACTACACGGTATCTCTATCTTTACAAGAAGCTTCTCCTTACACGGTAGAGATCTTTACAAGAAACTTCTCCTTACACGGTATCTCTATCTTTACAAGAAGCTTCTCCTTACACGGTATCTCTATCTTAACAAGAAGCTTCTCACTACACGGTATCTCTATCTTAACAAGAAGCTTCTCCTTACACGGTACCTCTATCTTTACAAGAAGCTTCTCCTTACACGGTATCTCTATCTTAACAAGAAGCTTCTCACTACACGGTATCTCTATCTTTACAAGAAGCTTCTCCTTACACGTTATCTCTATCTTAGCAAGAAGATTCTCCTTACACGGTATCTCTATCTTTACAAGAAGCTTCTCCTTACACGGTACCTCTTTCTTTACAAGAAGCTTCTCCTTACACGGTATCTCTATCTTAACAAGAAGCTTCTCCTTACACGGTATCTCTATCTTTACAAGAAGCTTCTCCTTACACGGTATCTCTATCTTTACAAGAAGCTTCTCCTTACACGGTATCTCTATCTTTACAAGAAGCTTTTCCTTACACGGTACCTCTTTCTTTACAAGAAGCTTCTCCTTACACGGTATCTCTATCTTTACAAGAAGCTTCTCTCTACACGGTATCTCTATCTTTACAAGAAGCTTCTCCTTACACGGTATCTCTATCTTTACAAGGAGCTTCTCCTTACACGGTACCTCTTTCTTTACAAGAAGCTTCTCCGTACACGGTATATCTATCTTTACAAGAAGCTTCTCACTACACGGTATCTCTATCTTAACAAGAAGCTTCTCCGTACACGATACCTCTTTCTTTACAAGAAGCATCTCATTACATGGTATCTCTATCTTTACAAGAAGCTTCTCCTTACACGGTATCTCTATCTTAACAAGAAGCTTCTCACTACACGGTACCTCTTTCTTTACAAGAAGCTTCTCCTTACACGGTATCTCTATCTTTACAAGAAGCTTCTCCTTACACGCTATCTCTATCTTTACAAGAAGCTTCTCCTTACACGGTATCTCTATCTTAAAAGAAGCTTCTCCTTACACGGCATCTCTATCTTTACAAGAAGCTTCTCCTTACACCGTACCTCTTTCTTTACAAGAAGCTTCTCACTACACGGTATCTCTGTCTTTACAAGAAGCTTCTCCGTACACGATACCTCTTTCTTTACAAGAAGCTTCTCCTTACACGGTATCTCTATCTTTACAAGAAGCTTCTCCTTACACGGTATCTCTATCTTTACAAGAAGCTTCTCACTACACGGTATCTATTTCTTTACAAGAAGCTTCTCCTTACACGGTATCTCTATCTTAACAAGAAGCTTCTCCTTACACGGTATCTCTATCTTTACAAGAAGCTTCTCCTTACACGGTACCTCTTTCTTTACAAGAAGCTTCTCCTTACACGGTACCTCTTTCTTTACAAGAAGCTTCTCCTTACACGGTATCTCTATCTTTACAAGAAGCTTCTCCTTACACGGTATCTCTATCTTAACAAGAAGCTTCTCACTACACGGTATCCCTATCTTTACAAGAAGCTTCTCCTTACACGGTATCTCTATCTTAACAAGAAGCTTCTCCTTACACGGTATCTCTATCTTTACAAGAAGCTTCTCCTTACACGGTACCTCTTTCTTTACAAGAAGCTTCTCCTTACACGGTACCTCTTTCTTTACAAGAAGCTTCTCCTTACACGGTATCTCTATCTTAACAAGAAGCTTCTCCTTACACGGTATCTCTATCTTTACAAGAAGCTTCTCCTTACACGGTATCTCTATCTTTACAAGAAGCTTCTCCTTACACGGTATCTCTATCTTTACAAGAAGCTTCTCCTTACACGGTACCTCTTTCTTTACAAGAAGCTTCTCCTTACACGGTATCTCTATCTTTACAAGAAGCTTCTCTCTACACGGTATCTCTATCTTTACAAGAAGCTTCTCCTTACCCGGTATCTCTATCTTTACAAGAAGCTTCTCCTTACACGTTACCTCTTTCTTTACAAGAAGCTTCTCCTTACACGGTATCTCTATCTTTACAAGAAGCTTCTCACTACACGGTATCTCTATCTTTACAAGAAGCTTCTCACTACACGGTATCTCTATCTTTACAAGAAGCTTCTGCTTACACGGTACCTCTATCTTTACATGAAGCTTCTCACTACACGGTATCTCTATCTTTACAAGAAGCTTCTCACTACACGGTACCTCTTTCTTTACAAGAAGCTTCTCACTACACGGTATCTCTATCTTAACAAGAAGCTTCTCACTACACGGTATCTCTATCTTTACAAGAAGCTTCTCCTTACACGGTATCTCTATCTTTACAAGAAGCTTCTCACTACACGGTATCTCTTTCTTTACAAGAAGCTTCTCCTTACACGTTATCTCTATCTTAACAAGAAGCTTCTGTTTACACGGTATCTCTTTCTTTACAAGAAGCTTCTCCTTACACGTTATCTCTATCTTTACAAGAAGCTTCTCCTTACACGGTATCTCTTTCTTTACAAGAAGCTTCTCCTTTCACGGTATCTCTATCTTTACAAGAAGCTTCTCACTACACGGTATCTCTATCTTTACAAGAAGCTTCTCCGTACACGGTATCTCTATCTTAACAAGAAGCTTCTCACTAAACGGTATCTCTATCTTTACAAGAAGCTTCTTCCAACACGGTACCTCTTTCTTTACAAGAAGCTTCTCCTTACACGGTATCTCTTTCTTTACAAGAAGCTTCTTCCAACACGGTACCTCTTTCTTTACAAGAAGCTTCTCCTTACACGGTATCTCTATCTGAACAAGAAGCTTCTCCTTACACGGTATCTCTATCTTTACAAGAAGCTTCTCCTTACACGGCATCTCTATCTTAACAAGAAGTTTCTCCTTACACGGTATCTCTATCTTTACAAGAAGCTTCTCCTTACACGGTATCTCTATCTTAACAAGAAGCTTCTCCTTACACGGCATCTCTATCTTAACAAGAAGCTTCTCCTTACACGGTATCTCTATCTTAACAAGAAGCTTCTCCTTACACGGTATCTCTATCTTTACAAGAAGCTTCTCCTTACACGGTATCTCTATCTTTTCAAGAAGCATCTGCCTACACGGTATCTCTATCTTTACAAGAAGCTTCTCACTACACGGTATCTCTATCTTTACAAGAAGCTTCTCCTTACACGTTATCTCTATCTTTACAAGAAGCTTCTCCTTACACGGCATCTCTTTCTTTACAAGAAGCTTCTCCTTTCACGGTATCTCTATCTTTACAAGAAGCTTCTCCGTACACGATACCTCTTTCTTTACAAGAAGCTTCTTCCAACACGGTATCTCTATCTTTACAAGAAGCTTCTCCTTACAAGGTATCTCTATCTTTACAAGAAGCATCTGCCTACACGAAATCTCTATCTTTACAAGAAGCTTCTCACTACACGGTATCTCTATCTTTACAAGAAGCTTCTCCTTACACGTTATCTCTATCTTTACAAGAAGCTTCTCCTTACACAGTATCTCTTTCTTTACAAGAAGCTTCTCCTTTCACGGTATCTCTATCTTTACAAGAAGCTTCTCCCTACACGATACCTCTTTCTTTACAAGAAGCTTCTTCCAACACGGTACCTCTTTCTTTACAAGAAGCTTCTCATTACACGGTATCTCTATCTTTACAAGAAGCGCTTCTCCTTACACGGTATCTCTATCTTTACAAGAAGCTTCTCCCTACACGATACCTCTTTCTTTACAAGAAGCTTCTTCCAACACGGTACGTCTTTATTTACAAGAAGCTTCTCCTTACACGGTATCTCTATCTTTACAAGAAGCTTCTCCCTACACGATACCTCTTTCTTTACAAGAAGCTTCTTCCAACACGGTACCTCTTTCTTTACAAGAAGCTTCTCCTTACACGGTATCTCTATCTTAACAAGAAGCTTCTCCTTACACGAACGGTATCTCTATCTTTACAAGAAGCTTCTCCTTACACGGCATCTCTATCTTAACAAGAAGCTTCTCCTTACACGGTATCTCTATCTTAACAAGAAGCTTCTCCTTACACGGTATCTCTATCTTTACAAGAAGCTTCTCCTTACACGGTATCTCTATCTTAACAAGAAGCTTCTCCTTACACGAACGGGATCTCTATCTTTACAAGAAGCTTCACCTTACACGGCATCTCTATCTTAACAAGAAGCTTCTCCTTACACGGCATCTCTATCTTTACAAGAAGCTTCTCCTTACACCGTACCTCTTTCTTTACAAAAAGCTTCTCCTTACACGGTATCTCTATCTTTACAAGAAGCTTCTACCTACACGATACCTCTTTCTTTACAAGAAGCTTCTTCCAACACGGTACCTCTTTCTTTACAAGAAGCTTCTCCTTACACGGTATCTCTATCTTTACAAGAATATTCTCCGTACACGATACCTCTTTCTTTACAAGAAGCTTCTCCTTACACGGTATCTCTATCTTTACAAGAAGCTTCTCATTACAGGGTATCTCTATCTTTACAAGAAGCTTCTCCTTACACGGTATCTCTATCTTAAAAGAAGCTTCTCCTTACACGGCATCTCTATCTTTACAAGAAGCTTCTCCTTACACCGTACCTCTTTCTTTACAAGAAGCTTCTAACTACACGGTATCTCTATCTTTACAAGAAGCTTCTCCGTACACGATACCTCTTTCTTTACAAGAAGCTTCTCCTTACACGGTATCTCTATCTTTACAAGAAGCTTCTCCTTACACGGTATCTCTATCTTTACAAGAAGCTTCTCACTACACGGTATCTATTTCTTTACAAGAAGCTTCTCCTTACACGGTATCTCTATCTTAACAAGAAGCTTCTCCTTACACGGTATCTCTATCTTCACAAGAAGCTTCTCCTTACACGGTACCTCTTTCTTTACAAGAAGCTTCTCCTTACACGGTACCTCTTTCTTTACAAGAAGCTTCTCCTTACACGGTATCTCTATCTTTACAAGAAGCTTCTCCTTACACGGTATCTCTATCTTAACAAGAAGCTTTTCACTACACGGTATCTCTATCTTTACAAGAAGCTTCTCCTTACACGGTATCTCTATCTTAACAAGAAGCTTCTCCTTACACGGTATCTCTATCTTTACAAGAAGCTTCTCCTTACACGGTACCTCTTTCTTTACAAGAAGCTTCTCCTTACACGGTACCTCTTTCTTTACAAGAAGCTTATCCTTACACGGTATCTCTGTCTTAACAAGAAGCTTCTCCTTACACGGCATCTCTATCTTAACAAGAAGTTTCTCCTTACACGGTATCTCTATCTTTACAAGAAGCTTCTCCTTACACGGTATCTCTATCTTAACAAGAAACTTCTCCTTACACGGCATCTCTATCTTAACAAGAAGCTTCTCCTTACACGGTATCTCTATCTTAACAAGAAGCTTCTCCTTACACGGTATCTCTATCTTTACAAGAAGCTTCTCCTTACACGGTATCTCTATCTTTACAAGAAGCATCTGCCTACACGGTATCTCTATCTTTACAAGAAGCTTCTCACTACACGGTATCTCTATCTTTACAAGAAGCTTCTCCTTACACGTTATCTCTATCTTTACAAGAAGCTTCTCCTTACACGGTATCTCTTCCTTTACAAGAAGCTTCTCCTTTCACGGTATCTCTATCTTTACAAGAAGCTTCTCCGTACACGATACCTCTTTCTTTACAAGAAGCTTCTTCCAACACGGTATCTCTATCTTTACAAGAAGCTTCTCCTTACAAGGTATCTCTATCTTTACAAGAAGCATCTGCCTACACGGTATCTCTATCTTTACAAGAAGCTTCTCACTACACGGTATCTCTATCTTTACAAGAAGCTTCTCCTCACACGTTATCTCTATCTTTACAAGAAGCTTCTCCTTACACGGTATCTCTTTCTTTACAAGAAGCTTCTCCTTTCACGGTATCTCTATCTTTACAAGAAGCTTCTCCGTACACGATACCTCTTTCTTTACAAGAAGCTTCTTCCAACACGGTACCTCTTTATTTACAAGAAGCTTCTCCTTACATGGTATCTCTATCTTTACAAGAAGCTTCTTTTTACACGGTATCTCTATCTTTACAAGAAGCTTCTCCCTACACGATACCTCTTTCTTTACAAGAAGCTTCTTCCAACACGGTACCTCTTTCTTTACAAGAAGCTTCTCCTTACACGGTTTCTCTATCTTTACAAGAAGCTTCTTCCTACACGATACCTCTTTCTTTACAAGAAGCTTCTTCCAACACGGTACCTCTTTCTTTACAAGAAGCTTCTCCTTACACGGTATCTCTATCTTAACAAGAAGCTTCTCCTTACACGAACGGTATCTCTATCTTTACAAGAAGCTTCTCCTTACACGGCATCTCTATCTTAACAAGAAGTTTCTCCTTACACGGTATCTCTATCTTTACAAGAAGCTTGTCCTTACACGGTATCTCTATCTTAACAAGAAGCTTCTCCTTACACGGCATCTCTATCTTAACAAGAAGCTTCTCCTTACACGGTATCTCTATCTTAACAAGAAGCTTCTCCTTACACGGTATCTCTATCTTTACAAGAAGCTTCTCCTTACACGGTATCTCTATCTTTACAAGAAGTTTCTCCTTACACGGTACCTCTTTCTTTACAAGAAGCTTCTCCTTACAAGGTATCTCTATCTTAACAAGAAGCTTCTCCTTACACGGTATCTCTATCTTAACAAGAAGCTTCTCCTTACACGGTATCTCTATCTTTACGAGAAGCTTCTCTTTACACGGTATCTCTATCTTTACAAGAAGCTTCTCCTTACACGGTACCTCTTTCTTTACAAGAAGCTTCTCCTTACACGGTATCTCTATCTTAACAAGAAGCTTCTTCCAACACGGTATCTCTATCTTAACAAGAAGCTTCTCCTTACACGGTATCTCTATCTTTACGAGAAGCTTCTCACTACACGGTATCTCTATCTTTACAAGAAGCTTCTCCTTACACGGTACCTCTTTCTTTACAAGAAGCTTCTCCTTACAAGGTATCTCTATCTTTACAAGAAGCTTCTCCCTACACGGTATCTCTATCTTTACAAGAAGCTTCTCCTTACACGGTATCTCTATCTTTACAAGAAGCTTCTCCCTACACGGTATCTATTTTTTTACAAGAAGCTTCTCCCTACACGGTATCTCTATTTTACAAGAAGCTTCTCCCTACACGGTATCTCTATTTTACAAGAAGCTTCTCCCTACACGGTATCTCTATCTTTACAAGAAGCTTCTCCTTACACGGTATCTCTATCTTTACAAGAAGCTTCTCTTTACACGGTATCTCTATCTTAACAAGATGTTTCTCCTTACACGGTATCTCTATCTTTACAAGAAGCTTCTCTTTACACGGTATCTCTATCTTTACAAGAAGCTTCTCCTTACAAGGTATCTCTATCTTTACAAGAAGCTTCTCCCTACACGGTATCTCTATCTTTACAAGAAGCTTCTCCCTACACGGTATCTCTATCTTTACAAGAAGCTTCTCCTTACACGGTATCTCTATCTTTACAAGAAGCTTCTCCCTACACGGTATCTCTATCTTTACAAGAAGCTTCTCCCTACACGGTATCTCTATCTTTACAAGAAGCTTCTCCTTACACGGTATCTCTATCTTTACAAGATGTTTCTCCTTACACGTTACCTCTTTGTTTACAAGAAGCTTCTCCTTACACGGTATCTCTATCTTTACAAAAAGCTTCTCCCTACACGGTATCTCTATCTTTACAAGAAGCTTCTCCCTACACGGTATCTCTATCTTTACAAGAAGCTTCTCTTTACACGGTATCTCTATCTTTACAAAAAGCTTCTCCCTACACGGTACATCTTTCTTTACAAGAAGCTTCTCCCTACACGGTTTCTCTTTCTTTTTGTTTACATACATTTATTAATGAAACTGAAAAACGTAGACAAACAAGATGTATGTTGTAATAAAATGGAGAATGGTTAAAGAACAAAGTACACCACAATTAAGTCTCTTTGTTCGAAAATAGTACTCATTAATGTAATTGTCATTTATTGATCATTCTCAAAATTGTAGTTTTTTTTCTACTTATGATGCGTAGTTATCATGACCGATTCGTAAGAATACCTGCACTTGGGGTATCCATAATTGCAGTAACTGTTAACTTTTTGCGACCACAAAATACAGCTTTATTAAATTAACATATTGCCAATTAAATGATTCAAAATATACTGTTTTACATTTTAACAACAAATTGTAGTTCTTAGTAAAAAAAGTTAGTTACATCTACTTGCATAGTATTCCGATGTTTTCAGAAAATTACAGAGGTCTGTTTTGTTAAAAATCATTCCACACCAGCTTTGATCAACTAGTCAATTGTGATCCGGATACTTTAATAAAATATTAACATTATATGTTTAAGTTAATAACTAGTGACTTAAACCTAATAGCAGTATTCTGCTTAAAACCTAGGAATGCATAACTTATTATTTCTAGACGTTTTGTTTCATTACAACTGATGCGCCAAATACAATGTTCAGCAAATCGTTGATTTAGGTTACGCACGATCAATGGATAGATACTAAGTAGTCTGATTTGAATGCAAATTATTACTTTCAGACGACGATCCCATTGTAGCTCAGCTTAGGACAACACAGGCACAAACAATCAATGAAGGTCAAATAACGAAAAGGGAACAAACGACAACAGAACAGATCACAACAACCCAAGACCAGATGACGGTTATCTTACAAAGTAGTTATGATTATTACGAATCGATGTTCATTTAACATTTTACAGCAAGCTAGAACTGCTATATTTATAGGTTCCTTCTTTTTGCAGCTAGCTGGGACCGGTATATTAATAGATTTCTTAGTTTGCTAATGTCATTTTGGCATATTGTATTGACAGTTTTAATCCTACCGTGAGTTATTGACTAATGTCAGTCAATAATATACAATTATGGCCTTTAACGAAGGTAATATCCATAATTATAAAATCGGACCTCGGAAAATAAATCTTTCGAGATTTTATAATTTGGATATTACCTGAAGTCAATTAAAGGCCATAACTGAATTATTATACTGAGCTAAACACAAACAAGGACACGTAAATATTTTAATGGGGACTGTGTAGTGCTTTTAAATTTGGAGCGCTTTTGCACGTCAAACAAATAACTAGTTATTTCCCTTTTCAAATTTGGCGCGCTTTTGGCACGTCAAACAAATAACTAGTTATTTTGTCAACGAGCACATTCCCAGACATTTATTTACCCACGTGCAGTTTTGAGCGAGAAAAAACAGTTATTGGTCCTAATATCTTATTTATTTTAGTACTGGTTTCTATAGTAAAGTATAATAATATGCATTACGTCCCAAAAATACAACAGTTATTTACTTAAATTATTTAAAG
The DNA here is from genome assembly GCA_944474755.1 of Limnoperna fortunei. NCBI lineage: Eukaryota > Metazoa > Mollusca > Bivalvia > Mytilida > Modiolidae > Limnoperna > Limnoperna fortunei. Next base: position 19,139,953 of record OX104123.1, on the reverse strand, counting down.
CCCGTAAATTAGGTAATGGAATTGAAACAATCTTATTTTTTAAACATATTTCTACTCTACTGTTGTCACTCGCACATAAAAATATAAGTATTTTCCAAAGGATATAAACCAAATTATATAAACACGATACATAATATTTATGTATTAAATACTGAAAGAGCAATACAACTGTATCGAAATATCACTGAACATTTCGTCTACTAGTACATAGAACTTCGCCATCATCAATCGTTGTTTTACTGTCGCCAAATTAGTACTATCGGCAATGTGTTTGTGGTATATGGTTTAATATGTTTAAAGTTCAATATAGTTATATTCATTTTTGACGTTAAAGAAAGAAAGAAGCCTATTGACAATGTCCATAATGTTTAAGCAGTAACGTCGATTGAAAATTTCAGACATTTTCATGACATAAACAAGTAAACTACTTCCAATAATATATCAGAACGGCATAGTTCACTTTATCGGAAGATTTCATATTCATAAATAACTCTAATATTGGATATCTCAGCAATAGTCCGAGAAGACGTTTATAGCTATTGTTCTGTTATCTTCTGAAAAATTAGTGTTCTTTACAACGGTTTGCGTCTTTTTTCTTTTCTAATGAGCATATTTGAATCATAGAACTCATGTAATAAATAGACCACTCGTTCTGCATATTAAAGAACGAAATGTGTACCACAGAACGAGTGGTCTAATGTTTAATAATTTTCCAAATGATAAAAAAAATTCTACAAATTATTAGTAACTAGAGAGAGTATTACCGTAACTCCATTTTGTTTCTGACAGTAGATCGGTATGTGTCATTTATTGCATATTATATATTTTTGCAAAAATTCTACCGGAAGTCATTTTAACCAATCGTATGACAGTATTTCATGATATGCAAATTATAGAAGAATTATTATACTTTCAGGTACTGCAAAAACATGTGATGTTGGATGGGTTTCATCTGACAAGTATTGCTACTATTTTGGATTGGTTCAGAAGACATGGAAGGACGCAGAGGTAATAATGCAGAGGATAAAATGATTTCGCAGAGGGTAACAAACTACAGATACAACACGGCCGTTTCGGAGAGGGAGAGGGTCAAGAGTGTTGAAAAGGGGGTGGGGGGGGGGGGGTTTATTGCCAGTTCGTTTTTATAATTTTCTATAATTTAGCAATTGCGTTACGTAAACGTAAAACGTGTCTTTAACAACATCAATTACCTGTGAACACGTCTAAATAAGTGGTGTTTTTCGGGTTTGTGCCAACAACAATATAAATGACAAAACTATACGCGTTTGAAATATATATACTTTTATTCTGTTCTGCTAATGTGCAGCAGGTACGCTTAGATTGTTAAACTGCCCAGAAATGTATTGTTCGTTTAATCAAGTAAGTAAACCTATAATTACTTAAGATGTAAAAAAAACTATATATTTGTGCGTATTTATCTCTAAAATTTTACAAGTGTGAGATCTGAGGCACTGACGAATAGGCCCACAACATCATTAGCTGGTAGTAAGATGCTGCTAACAGAACACTGACGAATAGGCCCACAACATCATTAGTTGGTAGTAAGATGCTGCTAACAGAACACTGACGAATAGGCCCACAACATCATTAGCTGGTAGTAAGATGCTGCTAACAGAACACTGACGAAAAGGCCCACAACATCATTAGCTGGTATTAAGATGCTGCTAACAGAACACTGGCGAATAGGCCCACAACATCATTAGCTGGTAGTAAGATGCTGCTAACAGAACACTGACGAAAAGGTCCACAACATCATTAGCTGGTAGTAAGATGCTGCTAACAGAACACTGGCGAATAGGCCCACAAAATATTAGCTGGTAGTAAGATGCTGCTAACAGAGGCACTGGCGAATAGGCCCAGAATATCATTAGCTAGTAGTAAGATGCTGATAACAGAGGCACTGGCGAATAGGCCCACAACATCATTAGCTGGTAGTAAGATGCTACTATCAGAAGCAACAATTGACGTGTATTACGACCCCCCTCAATGACAGGAAAGGACCTACGTAGGCTGGCTAAATAGTCCTGATAACCTTCTAGGCCTTACTTCGTCTTGCTCTTTGTAAATCCCTCTCATTACTGTCATACTTTTGGATTTGTTTATTTTTAATTTTAACGAACTCTGTGTCAGCTTCAGCATTAGGATATAACAAAAGTCGACATATCCTTTTACTTATAAGGAGGCCCTTTAGAAAAAGTTAAAATGCATACCTTTTTGACATTTATCATTTCAAAAGTTCTAGTTCAGCTTTGGTTCTTTCTACATCAGAGTGAACGCTTCAATTTACAAACCTTAAGATGTGCATATATCTAGGCATGGTAAGAACAACAAAGCCCCATGGGTAACTGATAATATATAACGATATATCTATGAGCAAATGAGGATTAAATATAAAATTCTTCAATGTAATTTCTCTGTTATTGTAGAGTGATTGCCAGAATAGGTCTAGTCATTTGGTTAAAATTGAAAATGCCTCGGAAAATGAGTATCTGAGCTCAACAGTCATGACAGGTATGGTTGTTATTGAAAGAATAATTGGGATAGATATCCAATAATATGTGTTGGTTAACACTTGTTTTAGGCAAGCTGCTGTTGTACATTTGTTAAACAAATTCTTCACGCATGTTGTCACACGTGTTTTAGTTTTAAGATTATGGTAGTTATAAGAATGGAGAAACTGTTCAGTTCGAAAACAAAAGAGAAACACAAGAACAACAGGAACAAACACAGAAACGACAGATGAGAAACCTGTAAATTTATTTAAGATTTCGGCCACAACCGGGAAATTGTCGAAAAGGAGTAGAAAAGGGCGGCGCGTTTCGTTACCACTTGATATCGGGATCAAGCAGAGAATGGACTTTTATTGGAGATAACTTGTGTTAAATGAGACAAAACTTAGTAGTACTTTGTATATACTAATGCTTAACCTTAAATATGAAAACCAAATACATTTTAAGTGGATTCATTGAATAGAATCGATATGTAATGACTATGGTATGGGATTTATTTTTACACAACAGTCGGCATTTTACAATATAAATTTGTTGAACCAAATTTTATGTGATCAATTTATATAAAACTGGTTCAGTTCTTTATACCACCTCCTTTCGTCTTTTCTACTCATAGTTTAAAAAGAGTTTTGAAATTAAAAATAAGTAATAAGACTTCCAGAATCATGTAGAATCTAGATTACCAAACTAAGAACTTCAATCTTAAGTCTACCCATTTAAAATGGGAGATGCTAAATTACCTAAAGATAATATAAATTTGTAATTTATGTCGACAATGTATTGGAGATGAATATCATATTATGTTTGTAGTTTTAATAATGTTGTAAACCTATGAAATCAATTTATCCCAAAATCCTAATAACAATCAAAGCTATTCAAGACAAGTCAAACCAATTGTGATAAATTCTATCTACTCTTTCTAATGAAAGTAATTTGTAAGTAAAATACCCTTAAATGCTGTATGCTAATACTTCTAATTTAAAATAGTTACGAATTTATGAGAAATAATTAGACCATAAAAATGCCACATAACCCTCTCTGAAAGCAAATGTATCCTCCGTGTTGAAAATTGTAAAATGAACGAATTTCAAATGAAATGGGAAGAATGAAGATCAGCAATTAAAGTGTTCTAAATGTAAACATTAAAAAATAAATGTGTCTACTATTTGTATGTATGTGCAAATATACTCTGTATTTATACAGTTTACGTCACATGTGATGCATAATTGACTATTTCATATTGAAACAATGTGATCACACGGCAGAAAATAAGGCTTTTTTCAAACAAAATGGGAAGTATTTTGTATGTAATTTAAACTGATAAAATGTATATCATTCGAAAAATAAGATACTGTAGAACCACCAACAATGTGCAAAAGATCTATATTTTATTTATTTAACAAGATATCAGCTTAAATATGCAATAAAAATAAAAATTACAGCGATTTTGTTTATTGTACTAATTTTTCCTACGCTTTATAGGTTTGACATGGATCACGCTTGATTTCACTCTCTTGCGCAGAGAACATAACTGGTTCCCAGATATAATGTGAATGTAGTTGACGTATTTAGGTCGACTATCCGCAAAAATCGACTAAACCTAAAAAATTTACGGACCTCACCTTTCATAATTGCCACATGGACTGAATGAGACCAACTTTGGCATTTCTTCCAGAGATTAATTTACCTTAGACCACCAGAAGGCTTATGCCTATATGTACTCTTCATGTATACACAGGAGTCAGAAACCCTAGCTCCGACTCACTCCATGCCATTTGGCTTTTACAAAACATATCCCACCCCCACCCCCACCCCCTTCTTTTCCTGTAATGTCAACATTTACAGGTTTTGAAATTCTATAAAGAGTTTAATTTATCTTAGGCCACCGATTGGCTCAAACCTGGGGTAAGTCCAAATTATTCCTAACGCATTTAAGTAGTTTTAAAATTAAAGTTCTTTCAAAATTAAAAATAAATTTTATTTTTATCACTGTCTTTTAGAAATATATATAAACTGCAATTGAAAGAATATACTTGTTTATACTGTACAATTATATGTCACAGTACAGTCGATGCTTCTGTGCAGATTCAGCCCTTAATATAAGAAATAGCTATTTGCGGTGACCAGTTTTATTTACCAAAGTTCCTGTTGACGTTGACCTAGTTAATAAGTATTACAATTTATTAACACTTTCCGTAATCGTAAACTAAACAAATAATCTACAGTTACCTTATTGAATTAAATTGGATGTTAAAATTTTACGTTTCAGCACAGAACGGAGACACGTGGATTGGAGCGAATGATATAGATCAAGAGGGGCAGATGAGATGGGTATCGGACAATTCATCCGTTGATTCGATCTTAAGCTTCTGGGCACCTGGCGAGCCAAACAACCTTAATAATGAGGACTGTGTTCACTTTTACCCCTATAGCTCGTACAACTGGAATGATAGCAATTGTTCGAAAACATTCCGATATATTTGCAAAAAGTAGCACAAATGTGTCAATGAAATTGGATACAATGTAGAACAGGAACAAATAGCGCATGCGCATATTAACAATTTATGCCTTTAAAACATTTTGAAGAATGTCGCTTCAACCTTGTATCGCTAATATACATCTCCTTCATAAGAGGTTACCGTAATAAATCTTACAGCCTTTGAAAAGAAATATTTGATCTTTAATGATTGCTTAACAACCTAGCGAGTATTATTTTGTTTTGTTTCTTTGTTTGTTTTAATGATGTTTAGGTTCAAAGTCAGTTAAAGTGCACCATTTGCACAGGAAAAACGACTGAAGATTTTCGGCTTTGAAAACAAGACAAATGTATTTATTTTGTAAGAACTATATTTGAACAATTAGAAAACAAAAAAGGTAGCTCTTGAATAACAAGTTCACATCAAGAAAAACATGAATATACATGTGGTGGTATTTTGGATGGTGAATTACGTTACTTCTGTCTACTGTAACTATATCAAACATATTTTATCGTAAAAAGAACCACAATTGCATATAAAACACATTTATATGATAGATATATGATTGATTTACCAAATAAAACATTTAAGAAACCCAACATTAACCAACTCTAAAAGATATCAGTCAACTCCTTGATACTTGAACAATAAAAAGGAAAATAGACGCTTTAAAGAAAAAGTGTCAATTTTTCAATGTTGATACTCTTTTATTTTCAAAGTCTAAAGACCATTTAAATAAATATGTTCGTTTGTTGACCATTAAAGATAATACTTAACAAATTTAAAAGAGTTGAAATTTTATCAAACAGATATTTATTACACTTTACAGTAGTAGTACCATGTGTAACGTAATTCACAGAAGTCCATAAAATATATACAATCTTGTTATCTTATGTTTAAATTGGAACCATTATAGAAAAAGAGCTTTTGGGTTATGATTATTTTTTTGGTACAATGATTTGCAATATCTTTGCAACGATATTAACACATAAAACATAAAATCTTTTAAAATGTCACATTAAATTCCCAATGCGAAGAAATATTAAAAAAATCCCCAGTTACACAAATGAAATTGTGCTGTTCACAACGGTTTGATTAAAGATAAACAATGGGCTATGATCATTTCACACCATTAAATGTTTTGGAACAAATGGTTGTGTATTCAGTAATGTTGTATTGACAATTGTCTTTTTACACAATAATGAATTACGTTACACAAGAAAGTAAGAGTGATAGATCTTTACTACATGATTTTCTAAACTATTTATTGTCATGGTGTTGTATTATAATTTATACTTATTTTTGCAAATGCTTTCAATTATAGCAAGATAAAATTTAAAATGAAAGTGCCATTTTAAAATAAAATGATATATCCAACTGGTGTTTGGTAGTATTGATAAGGAAATGTCAACGTTTCCAAATGCCTAACTCCTTCTAAATTGTATGCCTGTTTAAACATTTTTTTCACATCATTTTATCAACTTTTACCATTTTTTGGAAACAAACTATAACATAAATGTGCATGTGATTTACGTTACAATACGTAAATTACGTTACACTAAACTTTGTGCCCTCACGTGACGTAAATACAAATGGAATCAATATTCCATATTCACAGTTCTGCAGTATATTATATATTGTGTCGTTTAATAATGATTTTCGCTGACAATTAATGCTATATAATATGTGTTCTTGTTAAATAAAAGTGTACTTACGAGTGATGGTAATGTTTACACAAGAAAATGTTTCAAATGTCTCCCGCTTTGCAACTAAGTTTTCAATAAACGCCCTTATTTTAGGCGGTGTCAAAAAATAATGTTTCCAGGTAATTTGTTCCTAGGAAATAAGTTTTAAAGCATGTTTACTGAATATACCGTAACGTAATTCACTGCAACGTTATTTACGGACATAAGCATTTGCAAATATATGAGAAATGTTTTAACAGCTAAAAACAATGTTTATATGGCAATTATGGTTAACATCAGTGTGTTTATTACTCACAGTGTTTGACGCTTATAGCATATACCTATTATGAGGAAGGTACCGTAACGTAATTCACAATTAAATGCAAAAAATTAAAAATTGAAATCAAAGACTAGTTTTTAGGCCAACATTATTCATACACCTTTTAATCATGATTTATAAATATTTTGAAGCATTTTTGTACATATTCGTTCACGAATCATTACTGTATTAATCAAATTTGTTTGCATTACGACTATCATGAAATTGTAACGTAATTCACAGCATTTAATGGGACACAAATACTGTGTTGTTGTTTTTTATTTCAAAATATACTGACATAAAAACAGAGTGTTTTTATCCAAATTCTGACAATTCTCTATCATAGAAAACATAGTTCACTTATTTATTTCGCTATAAATTTTCTTTCTTTGTAAATAAATTTAGTACTCCAAATTTGTGACATAATGGTTTTTACTATGTAGGCTTCAAAATTAGTCAGTGTTGACCAATTAATGGGTCAAACAGAACAGTATTGTTAATTTTTTCAACACGTAATTACCTACGAGTTAAATTAAAGTCAAATTCCCATAACAAATATACTATTGGTCATCAAAAAACGTCTGTGACCACAATATTTGTAATTGGCGCACTTTAACTTGCTTTGAATGTTAACGCTTTTTAAAGCAATTTTTCAGGTATATCGTTTTTATTGGGTAGGTAGGCAGCACGCGGAAAAATCCTGACCTTTGGTAGGAAAACTGGAAATCTTTGTCAGTTGAGATTAAAGTCGAGCACACCCTGCCGTAGTCAGACTCAAAAACTCAACCTCAATTTTGACAGGCACATGTTCAATAGTTGATGACTAGCATCCTTCACCACTCTCCAATCGAGGCCCCGATTAGTATTTCAGCTATAGTCAGAACAAGAACAAAAACAAATTGTTATTTTTTTATAGGTTTAATTGACACCATTTAATATAAGAGAACAATATATAACATGCTTAACATCTGATATATCCAAAATTGTAAAGTAATTTTGTGTTTAAAAGATGTATAATGGCTTACAATGGTAATAAAAAAAAATAAATGAACATCTTATTAATAGCCGGTGTATTTTTCATATATATTAGACGACTAATTATTGTGCCTAATGTTCGTTGTGTCCGTGGGGCCTCGTTGCCCGGGGTTTTATGGTATTTAGCCATTTACTATTGATCACGTGCCTGTAAACACTGAGGTTACAAGTTCGATTGCGGGCAGTGTGTGCTAGACTCCAATCTTAATTGAACAGGACTGCCTGTTTTCCTACCGATGGTGTGAGGTTTTCTCCCGGTAATCGGCTTCCGCAACTAATATGATCTGAACGTCACTATATAGCTGCAAAATTACTTGACTACTGTGCAGCGTAATCCAATATTTACCTGGTTTTTACCAGGTTAAGCCTGTTTTTCATAATTGTTCCAACATGACCATAAATTTTAATTTTAGTGGTCATTGAATCATCTGTAATTATAAAATATAGTTTTAAAAATGTAAGAATAAAAAAAATGACTTTTTATACTCTTTTCAATATTTAAAATGTGATGAAACTGGAATTTCAGGATTATCAGCAAATCATTATCAAAATGCAGTATTAATAGAAAATATTAAGGGTAACCAGCATTACAAAATGTAATCATCCTCTATTTTTCTGATGAAGGAATATTTTATTCATATAATAAAACAATTACTGACTTTGATATGAGGTCGCTATCAGGATTTATCAGCCCTCAAAAATGTATATTCACCTCGCATAGCGTCTCGGTGAATATTACATCTTTTCCGGCTGATAAATTCTGATAGCGACCTATATCAAAGTCCTTAATTGTATAATATTAATTAATTATTAACGTATTTATCAATCGAGAGCACTTATCATAATATGACGTCTAAAATATTATATGTTGATTCTCTATTTTGTTTGTATATAATGTTTGTTCTATTATTATTAATTATTTATCATCTATATTTTCTTCCTATTTTGTCATGTACTCGAAAAGCCATAAATCTCACATTCCAAATCTTGGCTTGAAGTCTATTGAAATCTACAGTTGGTAATAATTATACATGTAAACCACCATATTATTCATCATTACTTTACTTATTAATTACAAAGAAACATTACAATAACTGAGATTTTTGGCTTACAACAGAATTTGATTTGTCTTTCTTTAACTTAATCATGACATGTCTATGTCTTGACTTGATGTTACCATGGAGAGGATATTTATAGGCGTGGTCCTGCTATCCAATCCAATTCATGTCTTTAATGAATATATTAAAATCACATAAAATACATCAGTAAAACTGCGGTGCGCTAGCACTTGCACAATCAAAGACCTGTTGATCTAGTCACCGACCTTAGCATGATTGAGGTGCGCTTGCACAGTACAATCCCAGTGGACATGTTGATCTAATCAAAGACGATAGTAGGACTGCAGTACGCTAGCACTGTACCATCACAATGGGCGTGTTGATCTAGTCATAGACTTCAGTATCACTGCGATGCGGTGGCACTGTACCAATCCAATGGGAGTGTTGATCTAGTCATAGACGATAGTAGGACGGCAGTACGCTAGCACTGTACCATCACAATGGGCGTGTTGATCTAGTCATAGACTTGAACAGTATCACTGCGATGCGCTGGCACTGTACCAATCCAATGGGAGTGTTGATCTAGTCAAAGACGATAGTAGGACTGCAGTACGCTAGCACTGTACCATCACAATGGGCGTGTTGATCTAGTCATAGACTTCAGTATCACTGCGATGCGCTGGCACTGTACCAATCCAATGGGAGTGTTGATCTAGTCATAGACGTTATAAGGACTGCGTTTCGGTAGCACTGTACCATCACAATGGGCGTGTTGATCTAGTCATAGACTTCAGTATCACTGCGATGCGCTGGCACTGTACCAATCCAATGGGAGTGTTGTTCTAGTCATAGACGATAGTACGACTGCAGTACGCTAGCACTGTACAATCCCAATGAGCGTGTTGATCTAGTTATAGACGTTATTAGGACTACGGTGCGCTAGCACTGTACAATCCCAATGGACGTGTTGATCTAGTCATAAACGTCAGTAAGACTGCGATCCTCTAGCACTGTACAATCCCAATGGGCGTGTTGACCTAGTCACAGACGTTAGTAGGACTGCGGTGCGCTAACACTGTGCAATCCAAATGGGAGTGATGATCTAATCATAGATGTTAGAAGGACAGGTGTGCTAGCACTGTACAATCCCAATGAGCGTGTTGATCTAGTCATAGACATCAGTATCACTGCTGTGCGCTGTTATTGTACAATTCCAGTGGACGTGTTGATCTAGTCATAGACATCAGTATCACTGCTGTGCGCTGTTATTGTACAATTCCAGTGGACGTGTTGATCTAGTCATAGACATCAGTATCACTGCTGTGCGCTGTTATTGTACAATTCCAGTGGACGTGTTGATCTAGTCATAGACATCAGTATCACTGCTGTGCGCTGTTATTGTACAATTCCAGTGGACGTGTTGATCTAGTCACAGACGTTAATAGGACTGCGGTGCGCTAGCACTGTACAATCCCAATGGGCGTGTTGACCTAGTCACAGACGTTAGTAGGACTGCGGTGCGCTGACACTGTGCAATCCAAATGGGAGTGATGATCTAATCATAGATGTTAGAAGGACAGGTGTGCTAGCACTGTACAATCCCAATGAGCGTGTTGATCTAGTCATAGACATCAGTATCACTGCTGTGAGCTGTTATTGTACAATTCCAGTGGACGTGTTGATCTAGTCATAGACATCAGTATCACTGCTGTGCGCTGTTATTGTACAATTCCAGTGGACGTGTTGATCTAGTCACAGACGTTAATAGGACTGCGGTGCGCTAGCACTATACAATCCCAATGGGCGTGTTGATCTAGTCATAGACGTTAGTAGGACTGCGGTGCGCTAGCACTGTACAATCCGTTTGGGTGTGTTGATCTAGTCATAGACGTTAGTATTTGTGCGGTGCGTTAGCACTGTACAATCCCAATTGTCTTGTTGATCTAGTCATAGACGTTAGTAGGACTACGGTGCGCTAGCACTGTACAATCCCAATGAGCGTGTCGATCTAGTAATAAACGTCAGTATTACTGCGGTGTCTTATCACTGTACAATCCCAATGGGCGTGTTGACCTAGTCATAGACGTTAGTATTACTGCGGTGTCTTAGCACTGTACAATCCCAATGGGCGTGTTGATCTAGTCATAGACGTCAGTATTACTGCGGTGTCTTAGCACTGTACAATCCCAATGGGCGTGTTGATCTAGTCATAGACGTTGGTAGGACTGCGGTGCGCTAGCACTGTACAATCCCAATGGGTGTGCTGATCTAGTCATAGACGTTAGTATTTTTGCGGTGCGTTAGCACTGTACAATCCCAATGGTCGTGTTGATCTAGTCATAGACGTTAGTAGGACTACGATGCGCTAGCACTGTACAATCCCAATGAGCGTGTTGATCTAGTTATAGACGTTATTAGGACTACGGTGCGCTAGCACTGTACAATCCCAATGGACGTGTTGATCTAGTCATAGACGTCAGTTTTACTGCGGTGTCTTAGCACTGTACAATCCCAATGAGCGTGTTGATCTAGTCACAGACGTTAATAGGACTGCGGTGCGCTAGCACTGTACAATCCCAATGGGCGTGTTGATCTAGTCATAGACGTTAGTAGGACTGCGGTGTGCTAGCACTGTACAATCCCAATGGGTGTGCTGATCTAATCATAGACGTTAGTATTTGTGCGGTGCGTTAGCACTGTACAATCCTAATGGTCTTGTTGATCTAGTCATAGACGTTAGTAGGACTACGGTGCGCTAGCACTGTACAATCCCAATGAGCGTGTTGATCTAGTTATAGACGTTATTAGGACTACGATGCGCTAGCACTGTACAATCCCAATGGACGTGTTGATCTAGTCATAGACGTCAGTATTACTGCGGTGTCTTAGCACTGTAAAGTCCCAATGGGCGTGTTGACCTTGTCACAGACGTTGGTAGGACTGCGGTGCGCTAGCACTGTACAATCCCAATGGGTGTGTTGATCTAGTCATAGACGTTAGTAGGACTGCGGTGTGCTAGCACTGAACAATCCCAATGGGCGTGTTGATCTAGTCATATATGTTAGTACATGTATTAGTGCGTTGCGCTAGCACTGTACAATCCCAATGGGGGTGTTGATCTAGTCATAGACGTTAGTATGACTGCCGTGCGTTAGCACTGTGTAATCCCAATGGGCGTGTTCATTCTACTTTGGCACTGCAATCTATATATGCCTATTGATTCTCTAATTTTTACGTAACAAGGTCCATTTGGTTCCAAAAAGCACTTTATAGCCCACACACTTACAGCAAGTTTTTATCTGTAACAAGGTGTGTAGTTTGTATGGTGGGAAGAAGAAGCTCGAGTACCCGGAGAAAACCGATGATCTTCGTCAAAAGAACTAAAGTCGGTGTCATTGTTGAAGTCAGACTCGAACATGCAACCTCGGCGTTGATACACCGGTGATCAAATGGTAGATAACTACTACCTATACCAAAATCCGACTATAGGCAAATGTGGGCAAATCTGAGAAGCAAATGCTTTGCAGATGATTGAAAGGTGATAACCAAACATAATTTTTCGTCATTATAGAATTCCTAGTTGAATTTATATGGATAATGGGTATTTTATTATGACATGTTTTTAGTATAGGGATTTTGAAAGCCAAGGTAAAGTAGGAACACATGATTTTTTAACATTCACAGGGGGGGGGGGCTGGCACTCTCTGAATATGTCTTTATACGCAGCAAAATTTACCAGAAAACAAAGTTTTTTAAATGTTTAAATTGGTTTTAGTTTGTTAAATGGTGTTAAACGCCACTTTCAACAATTTTCAAACCAGGTCGTGGCGTCCAGTTTTTATGGGGTATGATGCCGGAAAATACCCGACCTGTGCCAAAACTATTTCAAGCTGACGCGGCAATCGATCTTTGAAAATGTCAACTTCATCTGCCTCTTCGAGCAAGATGCTAAGAACCGCGATCACTGCAATAACCTCACCAAGGAGCAGTTTTACGTCCTTTACGACCGCTGCTGGTCCAAACCATACGGATTCATGAACCTCGACCTCACGAGCCCCAAGCCGGCTGGAAAATATCGATGCAAATTATACGAGTTCTATTTATTCTAAGATAAAAACATGAATTACGCATCTTTGATGAAGCAGATTGAGCTGGAGTACACAGCTTTGTTGAACCAGATTGAGATGGAGACATGTAGACCTCCATCTACCCTCTAGTTAAAGGAATACCTCATAGATAGGCACCTCAAGCCTCCTCAATGGTTAGATACGCCACTGATTGATGCCGACCCTGCGTCTGCCGGAGAATATGGGCGAAACTCGGAGAGTGTAAGTGCCGCTGCCTTCATAAATGGTAGATGACATAGGGCGGAAGCTACCCTTCTGCATTAAGTGTGGAGTCATGCCAGTCTTCCGTCAGATCGATCGAAGCGGAGGAGATTGTGATGCACTAAATGACTGTCGCTATACCGGGCTGGGAAAACGCGTCAAATCCTCCAAACCTCAATGTTCGGTCAAGACGGCCCGTGGACACCAATGCACGTTCCCATCCCAGCCGGGTAGTGATAAATGCAGAAGACACGTGAACTCCAGGATCGACCCTTATTGAATCCCTCCACTCTGGCAGTCGATATTCAAGAGCTCATCAACGCGCGGTCAAACGCTATGGTGCGACCAGCAACGATCAACGATATAAATAAATGACCTTCATTAGATTCACCGACCTTAAGCAGCGTGAGACGCTCGCTAGGTAATTTCAGTATCTCAAGCGAAGCATTCAGACTAGCAATATGCAGCATCGCCTCGACAATATTGGTCTCGACCGCGATCTCAACAGGATGTCCAAGCCCGTGGTGGAAGCTCAAAACGAAGCTGTCTCGCAGATCACTAAAACATGAGAGGAGCTACCTGTGCCGCCGGTACCAGCTCTACCTCCCCTTATTGAATTTGCCATCCATTACTCATTGAACCACATCCGCCTAGGCCACCGGGCGACTCAGTATCTGCAGCTCAGCATGACTCCAACAGCCGACCATACCTTTGGATTGAGGGTGGAGATCGGAAGTCGGCCCGTCGATGGCGTGCGCTACAAGGGGACCCCCGTCTTTGGGAGCGCCCAGAATCGTTCGATCCCGAAGATTTGACGACATATGGAGATATCCTGCGAACCTCGGGCGCCAAGTACCAAGGAAACTCCGTCCTCTCGCGGACGCCCAAGTCGAGCCGAAGCTACAAATGGAAGGAGATCGCTTCACACATCTGCTGGCAAGACAAATATGACTCCGGACTCCAAACGGTATTCTTACCGAAAGACCTCGATTCGTTGATAGATCGCCTCGAACTTTGCGCCGCGCCTATAAGGCTGGTAATAATGGAGAGCGCAACGAGATGGTGGCCATCCTCGATGCTATGAGGAAACTCGGCCACATCGACGACTCCTATTACAGGGAGCTGCATCGTAACCTATAAATAAATATACAATGTTATTGTTGATTAAGCATGGATATCGCCGAAAATACGTCGTCGGCGGGCAGGGTCTATTCGATACGGTCGCTAACTTGGCTGGACGCGTATTCAACTCCTCTGCCGCGAAGACTTTGGGAAGTAAGGCAATGAGCCACAATGCAGCCCTGAAAGGTGTTGAAAAGGGTGTTTCCAAAGCCGTGGACTTTATGCTCGATAAAGTGACCCCCAATCCTCGCAAGATTGACAAGCCAAGCCATCCAACGATAACTCCCCTCCAGCAAGCCAGGTTGAACAACCTGATCTCGGGCCGGTGGCATTTCCACAATTCACGACTTTGTTCGTCGCTATATATACAATGTCCGATATTCTCACCATCACTGAAGGACTGACCTTCGATGAAAGTCACCAGGAATATCAGGTTCACGAATAAGAACCTCAAGCCGGGGCTCAACTGAATAACGCCGGTGCAGAAATACGCATCAACATTGAAATCCAGGATCTGTTCCTTCATCCAGTTGAGAGTTACCTTTTGGTGGAAGGAAGACTCCAAAAGAATGATCGCACTGCATATGCCAATGCGGATCTCGTCTCGCTCGTCCACAACGCATCATGTATCATGCATCACAGGTTCTCTGGTCAACGGATCCACCACATCAACGACTCTGTCATCACTACCACCATGCTGGGAATGTTGACCTACCCCAACTATTTTTCAAAATCTCAGGGCCTCAACCAGCTGTGGTTCAAAGATTCCTCCGGAACCGCAGAAGTCGAGAACACAGGTTTTCCAGCTCGGCACGGGTACATTATCACCAAACTTGCCAACAAGGGGACGTTTTTCTTCACAAT
This sequence comes from Limnoperna fortunei, assembly GCA_944474755.1. Classification (NCBI taxonomy): domain Eukaryota; kingdom Metazoa; phylum Mollusca; class Bivalvia; order Mytilida; family Modiolidae; genus Limnoperna; species Limnoperna fortunei. Next base: position 19,124,534 of record OX104123.1, on the reverse strand, counting down.
TCCCCTGAAGCACATCTTCGGCTTTGTTGACGACCACGATAAGATGGTGTACGGGTTCAAGCATGAACTGTCGCACGTGCGCGATTCGGATACCAATGCCGTGCTGAGGGAAGATGCCGTCAACGACCCGCAAGAATAATCCTGAGTAAGATCTCTTGGTTCATTCCCCACGTCAATCCCTCCGATCAGGAGAAACTACGATTGAACAAGACCATCCAGAACAAGGGCAAGATCGATTGCGGTTTTAGAATGCGACAATGTGATTCCATAGCCGTCCCCGAAACGTCGCAGTTCAACTGGCGGTTGGCAGCCAAGAGCGGTCGAGAGAAACCCAGATACATCATCGTGGCCTTTCAAACCGGCAAGAGCAACGACCTAACCCAAAATGCGGGCGTGTTCGACCACTGCCGTTTGCGAAACATCTACGTCACTCTCAACGCCGACCGTGACCCAGCCGTCAACTTCAATGCACGTTTTGCCAAAAATCGGATCGCTAGAGTCTATAGGAGCGCCGCCTAGTTCCGGAAAAACTACTACAACATGGACCGCCTCCTCAGTAACATCAACCCCTCTGATTTCATCGACCTGTATCCACTGTTCGTCATCGACGTGAGTCATTAGTCCGAGCGTCTGAAAGAGTCTACGGTCGACATTCAGATCCGCGCCGAATTCGAGCGCAACGTGCCTGCCAATACTCAAGCGTTTGCACTCGTAATCTCTGATAGAATCCTTCAGTTCGAGTCTGACGGTCAGAAGATAAACGTCGTATTCTAGTATAAATAAATGAATCAAGCTTTCTTTGCTGCAGCGAATCGTCGAAAACACAGCAGGGGTCTTCTTTCATTGTGTCTGACAACCAAAGCCGAATTCTTACCCAATTCAACCCACCCCTGCAACTGCGTGAGGGAAAAAGTTACGAGATGGCTTTGGTCAATCTGGTGACGTACTACTCTTTTCTTAATATTCATGCAGGTAACTATTCCTTCCGCTAGGACGGTGTCGTTACCTGGTTTCCCGTCACACTGAGTACGGGTCCTATGGCATTGAAGACATCAACAATGAGATTCAGCGACAACTGCGTCTCAACAATCACAAGAACAAGATAATTCTCAATGCCAACCGCGTGTCTCTGAGAGCCACTCTAATCATTGCAAAAAATTATCAAGTGGACTTCGACGTCGAAAATAACATCAACACCCATCGATCTCAGGGGTGAGAATCTCACTATTCGTTTTCATCTCTGCGAAGTATAATAAATGAGTTATTCCGAATGCGGTTTGATCTTGACGAAAGGTCGGCAGAAAAGCTCCAGCTGGCAGTTAAGAAAGGCTGTCCGATCGCCATTTGTTTGTCCCACGCGAACTTGCAAGGCGACCACAAGATGATGCTCACCACGCAGCAGATTCAAAAGATATCCAAGCTCCAGCAGAAGGGCACCGGTGGTATGACTATGGAGATGAGCTCCACTCAGTTGAAGGTGAACATGCGGAGGTTTCCTACCCCTGCTGTCCGGGCTGGCTTCGAGGGCCCTTCCCATGATCGTAAAGTCCGTTTTGTACTTGAAACGTGGTGGACGCGTCTGCACCGTGCAACCCAGTGGGGTAGGTCTCTACCTGAAACCTTCAGCCGCACAAATCTTCTAGAGAGAAATTTTGCGTTCCTACCCCCAAAAGAGATTTTTTGGAACCCCTCATTTCATCACCAGATCGTATGATATTGGAAGTCATCTTCCTCTTCCTGGGGCATATCAACGAAACCATTGTGTTCAAATTTCATTCTTCTATTTATTCTGTCACACACTTCTCTTTAAGGTGTCCTTATCCACATCTTGACTATCTTCTGAGACGACAGCCATTTCCTAACCAGATCGTATGAGAGGTACTGTTGCAAGATTTCTTGATCAACATGAATCCCTTCCTCCGAACGAAAGCTCCTTGCAAGGGAACCTTTCTTTGTTGAGCGAGGGGCAAGCCCACACTTTGGATGTCTCTCCTTGTCTGTCTTTCAGGGTAAGGATTTTGCATTTCCCAAACTTACCATCCACTTCAACCACCTCCAGTATTTTATATATTACACCGGTGGGCAAGTCCTTCCATTTGATGGCTTCCTGATTCTGGTCCTGCACTTTTCATGAAAGGCGCCTCTGGAGCGACTTGTCTGCCATGCTTCTATTTATCCTATAGTAAATAGGAAGCTCTCTCCGTTTGCATTTTAGGGGTCCGGGTCGGCATTCCAATCAGGATTTCTCCCTTAGTGCGACAGAAACCCCCTTTACACACTACTAACGCCATAAAAACAAAAATAATGACGTCATAAAGGAAAAAAATTCCTTTACGCGTGATCATAAAATTTGGGTTGGAAAAATTTGTATTTCATTTCGCAAATTTACTACTTTTAAAAATTAGAGAAATAGAATCTTAATCAAGGATCGGACTAAAAATTTCACATTTTAAATAACTCGATTGGAAAAATTCAATAATCCACTAGTACCAATGTAAGATACTTTATTTATCTCATATGTTTGCTGCATGCTTGGATCTTTTTTCAACACTGACAACCATGTAACGAAACAAGCTGAAATCTAGTACAAAGTCTGCTTCGTTACGTTCAATGGTATTCTGACACACCGCGAGACTTTTCCCACAATAACCACAAACGACATCGCCCGAAATCGCTCCAAGTTTACGGTTCTAATTTAGGTCAAAATTTACTCTAGCAAATCGCCTTATCAAAATGAAAAAACCGCCGCATTTCAAAACGCTGATTACATGTGGAAAATAATTGTCATTTCAATTTGCACCTTGTTTGGATCTACAAAGGACCATTAGCTCTACCATACGCGGTAAGCAGTGTAATTTGTCACTCAAAAACCTCTGCCATGGTACACTGACGGTTACTATAGGTTTAATATTGGCCCATTAGCCGCGGGCGCAAGGGCTAATAATGCATAAGATATCAAACATGTCATGTAATGGTCTTTTTATCATGTTTCAACCTGGGGTGGGGGGGACTTGTATATGTCAAAATCTTATCCAGTTCTGGTATGCTGCTATAGAATATCTTCACTACTCCTGTGATTCGAATTAGTTTGAAGCAACTTCGATAATATTTTAAGGTCACTCACGGTTTTCCTTTTTGTATTGAAGTGTTTCATAGACTCAATATATCTGAAGTATTCAGTGTCAAATTCCGATTTATTCAGATTCTGCAGGTTGTCTGCTTCTTTGATAAACGCCATATTTGTATACAATTCTTGTAAAGTGCCGGTCGCTTTCGGAAAGGCATGTAATAATATTTACGGAACTGCGTGTAATAACTTTCGGAAGCAATTAATAACATTTTGATATCAGCCGCCTTGACAATTTATGGTAAATAACAAGTATTGGCCCTTATATTCGTCATATCATACCATAAAAAAATATTACTTATTCTTTATATATGATAATAGTTCTTATATTGTTCTCTTTGATGTATGCAATATCGGTACATTGTCCGAAAACAAAAATTGTGTACGGATCTTAAAAACAAATAGAAGTGCAAGACTTTGAGCAGATGTGTATATTGATATACATAGAGTGCTAATGAATCACAACACTTTATTTTTTCAACTATCTTAAAATAATTAAATTTAATATTTTGGCAATAATACATACGAATTCAAAACTTTATTAATCAATTATTGACAAATTTATGCTTGACTGCGTTTGTAACAACCACTTCCAACGGTACGTGCAACAGTAAGGCATGATTTTTGTGTTGGATGGAAGACATGCAAAAATGATTTCCAATTGTGAGTGATCTCTAAGCTAAATTCATGTTTTTCCCACCTTAACATGTGCAATTGTTTTGTTTTGTTTTTTTACACTGATTATCGAAAGACTGTCGACACAATCCGAGGCATGAGGATTGAAGTATGATCCAAGGATGAATGTCAAGCGTGATATTGCCCCTCGTTTGCAGTGTTCGTCTTCCTGCATCACATGTCTTGCACAAAAATACCAACAAACTTGTTCCATAGAGGAGGAGAGACCAAGCCGTGCACTTAGAGATCAGTTTGGACAGCGTTAAAGATACACCAACTATTCCAGTAACCGTTCGTCAACTAGAAATTGCTTTGCACGATGCCTGCATTTGTCGTTTGATTCGTTTAATGCCAAGGAGATGCAGATCTTGATTTGCCACAAGACACATTTTATACTGACTATTGGGATTTAAATGTTGACGCAATAAAATTGACGACAAATTTTGAAATTTTGTAAGTAGTGTTTTCTTGGATTTGAAGTTGATCTTAATTTTTGCGATACCAAGAGTCGCACCCATTGGAGTGCTCGTTTTGCTTGCATTTGTCAATTATTCAATATTGTACATTTTTATCCGCACAAAATTGGAAAACTTTCCCACGATAACCTGTCCATATTTCATACTATGCCACTGTTGTTTACTTATCCCAAATTTTTCTTGACTTTATCTATGGGAATGTTATATTGTATGTCAGCCATTCTTGTTTCAAAAGGGGCCTTACAACGGTTCGTCTCCTTTCATTACGTTCGATGGTATTGGACAAACCGCTTAAACCTCAAACGACATTGCCCGAAGTGTTTTCTTTCAACAAACAAAATTTACTATGGAAAATACCGCTATCAAAATGAAAAAACCGCCGCATTTCAAAACGCTGATTAAATGTGGAAAATAATTTCCACCTTTTGGGATCTACAAGAGGAGCATAAGCTCGATCTAACGCGGTCAGTCGTTTTTATTTGTTACTCAAATACGTCTGCCAAAGTACGTTGACTTTTTCTAGGCATTTTTGTAATTTTTCTATATTTTTATGAAAAATTATACAACTATAATAAAGTGTTGCGATATCATATGCACTGAGTATATATTATATCATTATCGACATATTTTGAACTCAGGTGCTCCGGACGAGTAAGCAGTGCCTGCCTCTAATTAGACATCCGTCGAGTTACTCATTGTCATGTCTGGAGATATAACATCAACCTAGATACAACAAACCCTTGTTTGAGTAGTTTAGCAGTCAACAGCAGTCATCGGTCTAGAACATCAGAATACCGGTCGCAGGATCTAGAATAACGTATAAGTTGTGAAATGTACACACCAAGTCGAAGTCATAACGTTTGTGGTAGAGTGTAGTTTGTAGTTTTCCTGAGTCTATTTCTAGAAGTAGGAGGCTGACCTTAGTGTATTTGTGGTGTCTTTAATTTCAAGCTCGCTAGGGTAAATTGAATGTAAATAGTCACAAAATTTAGCATTGTTGAGGGGGGACAAAACATCATCAATACAGCGGAATGTTAAATTAAAGGTCTGGGACAGTGTCTTTCCTTTCTTCTTCAGTAGGCCTTCTAGGAACTCGGACTCATAAGAGTACAAAAACAGGTCGGCGAGGAGAGGAGCACAATTAGTACCCATTGAAATGCCAACTGTATGTTGAAAAACATGTCCTCCAAATATGACGAATATGTTGTCAATCAGAAAATCTAACATGTGACAGATTTGTTCTCAGTATATTTAGTATTAGATTTAAAGTCATTGATGACGAAGTAAGTTCTGTCATGACTAATTACCAGGTATTTATATTGTCTCTTTCCGTTGAAAAAGCAGCGTTTTATAAGATCTATAAGCCTGGTTTTAAGCTGCGTAGGAGGGATGGCCGTATAGAGTGTCGAAAAAAATCAATTGTTTTCATTCTGTCACAATGGGAAAGAGATCCAGACCTCAATATTTCTATCAGGTGTTTTGAATTTTTTAATATCTACATTTCATTTATTCCACTCCTGGAGGAGTAGAAATTGTCACTGTATTTTTGAAGTCCCGTTTTTACTGTTGTTTAAATAGTGGTCAGGAGTTGCGATAATGTTTTGGTAGTACACTTAGACGATCCTGCTATGAAACGCTGTTTGTATAGAGTTTTGGAATCAAATATAATAAGGGGAGGTCACAATCTTCGACTTTGATTTTGAGATCAAAGGATGCCATTACCGATTTGTGATTTTCAATAATCTCCTCTTTTGAAAGCGCAGTGAATGTGTAAGTAGGATTGCCAATTGAAATGTCCATGATGACTAACTCATGAATTAAACACTCTATGTAATGTTTTTTGCAGATAAAAATAATGTCGTACAAATTATTAAGAGCATCAAGATTTCTGAAAATTGATGATGCTTTAATACTCATAGACCTTCTTAAACGACTTATTCTTACGTGAATCAATGACCGCAAGGTCTTTACCCACTCGGACAAGGTATCAACCTCTTGGTCCCCTTGCTTTGCCCATTTTCTTGCATAGTCCTCTGTTGACTCCATCAATAATTTAAAGTTATAATTCCAGTTGATGGATTTAGGTTCATGGCACTTTGGTCCCTTCGACAAAATATTGCGGAGTCTTTCATTTTCAACATTTAAAGATCTCCAGTTATCGCGTGACCTGAAGAACTATACATGAATGGGGAATTGTGGCAAGAGCAATCGGGGGGTTTGGCTTTGAAGTCATTGATAAAAAAAATCCTGCAATACACGTTTGTAATTGAAAATTATGGGTGCAATAAGGACTGGATTTGTTTTTGAAGTATGGTGTTATTTTGGAAGTAACAGACTTGTGATGCAAGATATTACCAAGATTGATAGCATCTATGCCTTTGTTAGCAAAAGGTAAGAAATGTACGAGGCTCTTCTTCATCTTTGTGTGTGGTTTTTGAAGAAACGATAGAAGGCCATTAAAATACGGTTAAATAGTAAATCGAAATTTTGGTAGAACATCGAAAATATTAACCGTAAAGTTAAGTTTGCTAATAGAAAAACAGTGCAGCTCTATGAAATTGATTGATGTCTATCTAAAATAATTTGCCAAAAAATGGAATTATCTCTAAAAGTAAATGTGTATCGTTTCGCCTTGAATCAAACAATTGTATTAATACTTTAAGTATGTAATAACTTTTGAATTTTTATCGATTTAAGAGTATTAAAATTATAACTCATGTATTATAATAAATTCACTATGGACGTTTAGGAACCATTCTTTAAATTAACAATAAATTATGAACTTTTAATTCAGTGTAAATCAGATTTAGAACCTAAAATTGTCCAGACATTTTGAAAATAATTCGGATTTAAAATATTTTTGGGGGTTTCAGTTTTGATTAGACGAAACGCACGTCTGATGTTTAGATTTTCATAATTTTGGTTTCTTTGATGTCATTTTATTTTTAATATTTTTAATCACTGGGTCGATACTTCTCTTGGTGGATCGTTAGAAACAGTTTGTATCTGCGGAATAATCATTGATACTTTCAGTGATATAGACAATGTCAGAGTATACTGCCCTGAAATTGAAAAAAATGATTTAAATTCTAAAGTTCTTCTTTTTGCAAGGTGTAGATGGCCTTAGCCGTATTTGTTATAACGTGTTGCAATTTTGATGATAAAAGCTCTACATCTTAATCATTAGGATTTTAAATAGCTTTTGGTTTGAGCGCCACTGATAAGTCTTAATGCAAAAACGCGTCTGATGAAGTAAATTGTATAACCTTGGTATAATTGATGACATTTTATTTGAAGCTAATAAAATCTAGCTATCTCTAATTTTGCAAAAGTATTAAAATATTTTAATTTTGTTCCCTTTAAACCACAATCCTCCACACTGACTGAAGTGTGATAAAAGAAATGTAAGAAAATTAAATAAGTGTCTTGTTAAAGGTGTTGATAAATCGTATTTTATATGACTTTCTATCTTTAGTATTTTGCTTGACCTTTATTTTTCTAACACATTTTCTAATCCATGTTTTCAACTTTGTCTACAATTGTAAATGTCAAAGCTTTCTATAATTAAAATTCGTTTATTTTAAAACATACGTAGTACATTGAAGAACGAGTATACTTTTAATTGTATCCTTTTGTTTAAACTGGTCTTCAACGTACTCTATGTAATGTAATGCTAAATGATACTACAAGCGACAATTTTGTTGGCAATAACTATAAGGCTTGAAATTTGCTGAGCGATTTATGTAATTACATTTCGCGAATCATTTTAGTCAAAAACCATTTTCCTACTAAGCGAGCGGAAAAGTATTACAATATTTAAACAGAGAAAAAAAATTATATAATTTAAACAAATATGTATATTTGTATAAAATGCTTTAGGAAATGAACTATTTGGGCGTCGTGGAAATATACAACTGTATATAACTTTTAAATGTTTCTAATATCTTTTTTTACTCTAATCAGCGAACATCCTTTAAAATGGTTAGATAAAAATTGATATTATCAATTTGGATGTATCAATCTGGTTTGGTTTAATTTTTATTAATTTTAGATATTTAAATCTATTTTTTAAAAATATCCGATTTTTCCAAAATGATCATGTTATAATTATATCTGAAATATTTTTTGCAACAGAAGCTAAAACATAATTATGTGACAGGTATGACGTCATAATTACTTTCGTTCTTTTATCCCTTCAAGTTTACTCTTTTTGTACTTTCAGCTAGTACAAAATCGTGTGATGCAGAATGGTTTTTGTTTCAAAAATATTGCTACTATTTTGGAAAAGAGGATAAGACATGGCAAGAGGCAGAGGTAATTATGCAAAGGATGCAACTATTCGCAATGATACAAACTTGCAAAGATAACATAGCCGTTTCGGTGGGTGGTCCAAAGTATCAACTAATGTTACTTTGTTTTCATACATTTCTTTTATTAACTATCGCGTTTTACGTAATTGCTTTTCTTTCCTATTATAACAAGTAAACGTTGATGAGTTTCTCGTACAAAAACAAACATTCTACTGCAGGTGACAATAATGTGCTGTTAAAACAGACATACTTCCAAGTCTGTTCTGTTATTTTGGATCTATGCGCAAATTGTGATACTGTCCAGAACTTTCTGATGCAATTATTTAACTAAGCGAATCTTCAAATAATTTATCTTTTAAATTAACAGTTAACGAGTATTTCATCCATTCTATTGAATTCTTCTTTGTTCGAATTTATTCCAGTGAATAGTGTTTACCATTCGACGAACAGCTACCTAGTAAATAATTTAATTTGCTTTCTGTAATAATATTTCGATCATTGCTCTCTAAACAGCAGGCAGTCTATTATTATGTACTGATATTAAGATATTACATATCAAGAACTCTGTGTCGATCTACAGCCTTAAGGGCTAAAAAAGTCAAACGTTTTTTTTTACCAAAAAGGAAGGTCATCAGTTAAAATAATGTACCTTTGGACACTTAACATTTAACATTCCATCATTGGTCCTTTCAACGTCATAGTCATACCTTAAGGTATTCCAAATGCAAGAAGTTTGGGAATTGTATTGTACAATGTCTAGTTAATCGTTTGTGCTTATGGTATTCGAACATTTCATGAGGACTTCATGTACACCAAACACATCAAATGTTTTGGCGAGGTCAACACGCTTTTCTCTAAAGAATGCTCTCTAATACAGAAAACAATTACAACACTCGACCAGCTTCAGTTGACAAACTGTGTCTACTAAGCACCAGAGACATAAACACTCCAGAACAAACCCAATAATATAGAGAAACCAAAAAAGCTTCTGTAGATACTTCAAACACATAAGAGTTAAGACGCCATAGCTGGACAACCGAATCAACAATCAGACAGAACAGGACGAAGGCATTACACAACAGGACGAAAGCATGACACAACATGACAAAAGCATGACACAACTGGACGAAGCGAATCACAGACAACCATACATCATAATAAGTTTCTGTCTCGATAAAAATAATCAGAACTTCAATGACTCAGTCCCTTCCAACACCAAACTCATAACAAAAAGAAATATAATAATAACAACAAAAAATCCTATCGAATTCCGAACTCTATGAAGAATCCTGTTTCAGCGAAAACAGGTCCGACAGTTTTGCGCTCGATGTCGTAAATAAAACTGTCTGGATTGCCAATGAATACATTTTGCTTTATTCAGAACGAAAATTGTTAACTAATAATACATCAACTGAGAAATGCGAAAAATCAATTATAACGCTATTGGACTCTCACTAAAAATAAACAGAAAACGTAGCCGCTTTTACAATTTACCTACTCTTTCGAAATTAACAGAAACGGTCTGAACCACACAAGAAGCGTGTCCCTGTACAAACATGTGACCAAATTTGGGAGGTTTCCTAAATGACAGCCTGGTCATATAGTTTATAAAATACAAGTTACAGTTACAACAATGCTGTACACATTTCCCTTAAAAATAAAAGCTGAATAGTCAATTAAATTCAATTATTTATTTTGGCTATGCAGATACATATTGTCATAGTTTGGAACTTAACAAGACAATTTGCGATAACTGAGCAGGTTAGATATTTGGGTAGCTGCTAACATTTAACGTTATTTTGTGAACCAAATGCAGATTAATGTGGTAATGCTGAAATGCTATAATTCATCTATTTTGTAGGGTGATTGCCAGAAAAAAATTTGGCCATTTGGTTAAAATTGAAGATGCGGAGGAAAATGAGTATCTGCAGTCAAAAATCAAAAAAGCAAGCTTGTTATTTACAGAAATAGTTTAATTTGTATAATACACAAACATATTTAATAGTTAACACTTGTTGGAGCCGACCACTATTTCGAGCGTTTGATTTACACATCTGTCACGCACTTGCAACACACGGTTTAGTTTTAAGATTATACTCAAGATAAATATGGAGACATTGTGCAGTTTGAAAAAAAAAGAATCAACAGGAACGAACAATCTACAGCGATCGACCAGGGAATGATAGAAACCGTAGAACTTAGAGGTGAGAACGATGAAGAAATGGAATTGAACCATGTATATGCATGTTCAGTCGCACTGCTCTATCAATAAAATTCAGATATAAAATGAATTTTAAGACAAAGATTTTACGATTGCTTATTTCCGCATTAAAATCTGATGCACTAAGCAGCTCTGTGGGAATCCAACTGGTGCTCGGCATAATACGAAGGAACAATACGACATATTTTGCATCAATTTTGAACTATTTGTAACACAATTTTTTCCGCGAGGGACTTCTGTAGAAATTGGTACTTATGTTTTATAAAGATCAGCTCAAAGAAGCACTGTAAACTGATGTTACAGTTCGAAATACAGACAAGGGTTCAAGTAATCAAGTCGCTTACTCTTTACCCAGCTTTATTGGTCTTGTACAAAGCAGACGTCTTCTCTCATTACGATATGCAAGAAATTATATGAGTTATATGGGTTTTGATTATGGTCTGGTTTACTTTCCCTTTTTTCTTTGTTTTACCTTTGGTTTTTGTCTTGTGTTTTTTTTTGTCTTAAGCTTGATTTGTATTCGACCTTGTTTTTTGTCTCTTGTTGATCACAATTTTCTTCTAATTGAAACAGCATCGAGCAAGCTATAGGCTAGATTGTTGTTCCAATGTTGGCTTTGATATGTACCCTGGACGAATAAAAATATTTACAAGTGTGAACACAGAAAAACGTCTCGCCTGAATTCCGCATCAGTAACGAAAATAATTTTCGTCATAAGCATTACGTAAATAGCAGTAATTATGAGCAGCGGCCTGTATACCAAATGTTGTCACCATACTATGCATAGTTACAGAGGAACTGTCCTAATACAAAAACTTTAACGTAGTCGCTGAACCGTGAAATTGAGGTCAAGGTCAGGTGACATCTACCAGACAATCATGTACTATTCATCAGCAACCTATATACCAAATATTGTCATTCTACCATGCGTGGTTACAGAGGAACTGTCGTAACCCAAAAACTTTAACGTAGTCGCTGGACCGTGAAATTGAGGTCAAGGTCAGGTGACAACTACCAGACAGTCGTGTACTAGTCATCAGCAACATATACACAAAATATTGTCATCCTACTATGCGTAGTTACAGAGGAACTGCCGTAACCCAAAAACTTGAACTAAGTCACTGGACCGTGAAATTGAGGTCAAGGTCAGGTGACAGGTGACTGACTGGCAAGTACTCATCATAAGCTACCTCTGTACCAAATTTGATGGACCTATGGCTTGGGCTTAGAAATATATGAAGCAAGATGTCAAGTGTTTACGCCGCCGCCGCCGCCGCCGGAATCCCATACATATGTCTCGCCTCCAACAACTTTCGTCGCAGGCGAGACAATAAGAGACTATTAAGTATAACACTGTATTCCAGCATTTTTTAGCCTTTTGTTAGTCATAGGTTTGTATTTTAAGATTTGATTACGTTTCCTAACTCTGTGTTTACAGCTAATGAGTGTTTTGCAATGTTAGATGGCACTTAATGCAGCACTATTATGACCAATGGTAGATCTTAAAAGTTGTATATACAATTATTATAGATATACCTTAATTCTACATAAAAGTTAATTCTGCGCTTGAAATTATTCGAGTAATATTATATATGATTTAGTTTTTATATTGCGATTCAAAAGTAATGTTTGATGGTGATTTCTACTGTTTAAAGTAGTTGATGGTTTGAATAAATAAAATGACTTTTGGTCACCTTTGGTGACCAGTTTTAACCCGATTAGCTATAGTTACTTAAAGTTAGTTTTTAGATATTAAAATTTTACATTCCAGATCAGGTCGGAAGCACGTGGATTGGAGCTCATGATTTAGATCAAGAAGAGCTTACGAGATGGATATCAGACAATTCATCCGTCAATTCCGGCTTCAGTGACTGGTCTCAGGGGCAACCCAACAACTACCAAGGTGCAGAAGATTGTGTACAGTTTCGTCAAGAGATGTCGTACAAATGGAACGGCGACTCTTGTTCAAAGAAACTCCGGTATATTTGCAAAAAATAGCAGAAATGTTCAACTGAAATTATAAGGAATAAATAATGCTTATTAACAGTTTTATGTTCAAACAATAGCCATAAGTTGGTTTCTTTTCTGAAGTAAATATGCATTTCTTTAGGTGATAAAAACCCAATTTTTAGAATTAAAATTTGGTTTTGTAAAATAAATACTTACCATCATAAATTTAGATATTCTCCCTATTCGCAGCTTGTGAACCGGAAGTACTACAAATAAAATACCCTTTGAGACAACCCCCATTCCCACCTGGCGCATGTGCACCCATACTCTCCATCATTTTCTGTGAACCAAACAGCTAGTTCGCAGAGGGGGGTGAAGGGGAGGTGGGAGGGACCTTCAATTTATGATGGTAAGTATTTATTTTACAAAACCTAATTTTAATTCTAAACATTGAGTTTTTATTACAATAAATACGTTACCATCATAAATTTAGATATAAACTGAATTTAACGTAATGCTGAATCCCCCTCAAAATTGGGGGGAACCACCACCTGTTGAGCAGTAACCAAAGGTCCCAAAGAAAAGAGGTTGTCACAATGATGGGGCATAGAGCGCAAGTAGTGGTTATAGAAGGTACTGTCTGACCTCCAATAACCAGCTGACAAAACCTCAGATAAAGAAGAGGAATTAAAAATATTCCAGGAGGAGGCTAACGCTCTTACTTCATGTGCCTTAACTTTATGCTTAGATAAAGTATTAGGAGGAGAGGATTTGTAAGCCATAAGGACAGTTTGACAAATCCAAGTAGAAATGGTTTTTGCTGAAATATCCCGCACTCCCTTTTTAATAGGTATAAATAGACGGGTAGAGTTAGGTCTTCTCAGGCTAGAAGACCTAGATAAATATTCCAGCAAAGTTCTAACTGGACACAAAGTCTTATCACCGGCCACTGCAGGTAAGGATGGAATGGTGATAATCCCAGAGCCTTTATCTGCCAATTGATTCTTGGCTAGGAAAGAAGGATCTGTTAACAGTGTCACTGAAGTCTTGTCTGCTGTAAATCGCATACAGGATTCAGAAATTGAAAAAGCATGAATCTCACTCCTCCTTCGTCCAGAAGCTAAGGCCAGAAGAAAACAACATTTATAAGAAAAATGTTGGAAACTAGTAGAGGACAAAGGTTCAAAAGGAGAAAGCTTTAAGGCTTTCAAAACTACAGCCAAGTCCCAAGGAGGAACCAAACGTCTCTGTTTGGGACGCTCCAAGTAAACATTTTTAATAAGGAGAGACAAAAACTGGTTTTCTCCAAAATTCTCACCTCCAGAAAGGTGAATAGTTCTGGAAATAGCAGAACTATAACCTTTAATAGTAGATGGTGCAAAACCTTGATCCTCAAAAAGAAAAATGAAAAAAATCAGCTAACTGTTGTACAGAGGCTGAGAGAGGATCAATTTGTTTCGAGTTGCACCAAGAACAAAAGATTGACCACTTGGAGTCATAGATGGCCCCTGTGGATTGTCTAACTGATCCAGAGATACGCTTGGTTGCACTGCCAGAAAAGCCTCTCTTTCTGATTCCTGACCTGATAGCATCCAAGCGTGAAGACGTAGAAGCTGAACACCTGAGTGTAGCTTCCTGCCTTTGAACTGTGATAATAGATCCTTCCGAAGAGGAAGACAAAGATGATTTGCGCAGGACAACTGCAGCAGATCTGGAAACCAACTCTGTCTCGGCCAGGCTAGAGCAATAAGAATGGTCTTGCAACCGTCCTTGCGAATCTTGTACAGAATTCTGGGAAGGAGACGAAAGGGAGGAAACATGTAAATGAACATCCCTTTCCAAGGAATCGACATAGCATCTACTGCTATCGCCTTGTCGTCCGGAATAGGAGATACATACGTTTCCAGTTTGTGATTTAAACTGGTTGCAAACAGATCTATGTGGGGACGATCCCACAACAGAATGATCTGCTGAAAAACTGCTGGATGTAATTCCCATTCCGTATTCACAGGATTCTTAGAGCGAGATAGAAGATCTGCTACAAGATTCTGTCTGCCTGGTACATGCCTCACTGTCAGAGAAGTATCGATTCTGTTGCAAAACAGAAGAATCTCTCTGCAGAGAAGAAACAGAGGGTAAGAGTGGGTTCCGCCCTGGTTCTGAAGATAAGCCACCACAGTTGAATTGTCTGTGGCTATCAACAGAGGCTGACCCTGAACTACTTCTATGAAGTGTCTCAGGGCCAGCAAAACTGCCCTCATCTCTAGAACATTGATGTGATCCTCCAACTCGAGAGGAGACCAAATGCCTGAAACTGACCTGCCTTCCAGATAAGCGCCCCAACCTGGAAGGGAGGCGTCTGTGAACAGCGTCAGTTTTGGAGCCGGGGATCTAGAGGTAAACCTTTTAGTAGGTTCTCCCTCTGTAACCACCAATTGAGATGAGGGAGAAGTTGAGGCTGCACAGGAATGAGAGCTTCCCATTCCTGAGATGCTGGATGCCAAAACTCCATGAGATACCACTGAATAGGTCGAATGTGAAGACGACCCAATGGTACTATGTCCATCAGTGATATCAGGAAACCCACTAACTGAAGGAAACGTCGAGCAGGGATTGAAGAGGCTTGCGAAATCTCGATCACTAGCTGGTGCAGCTTCAGAATTTTCTCCTCTGGAGGAACAACAAGGCCCAAGACTGTAAGGTACCTTTCCCCGAGAAAAATGAAATCTTGACTGGGGAGAATGTCCGATTTCTCCCAAGAAATCAGAAACCCCAATTTCAAAAGAAGATGGATTACAAATTGGGTGTGTTCTTCCAGAAGAGAAAAAGACTGATTCTTCACCAGAGAATCGTCGAGGTAACAGTGAATGAAAATCGACTGGGTGTGAAGAAAAGCCACAACAGTCTGAAACACTCTTGTAAATACCAAAGGGGCCGTGGAAAGGCCGAAGGGCATTGCTTTGAAAGCATAAACCTTGCCTGCCCACACCAACCTGAGATACCTCCGAAAACTGTGTGCTATTCCAATATGGAAGTAGGCATTGGTCAAGTCTAGAGAGGTAGTCCACATCCCAGGAAGGATGGATGCCCTGATTGACCTGTTGGTTTCCATTTTGAAATGGGAAACCACCAAGTACCGATTCAGGGCCGAAAGGTCTAGTACAGGTCTCATTTTCCCGTTCTTTTTGGGAACCAAAAATAGACGGGAATAAAAAAAACCTGGACTGATTGGTGGAATAACTTCCTCCAACACACCTTTCTGAAGCAGGGTTCCCACCTCTTCCTGTAACAATCGATTCTTGACAGAATCTCTTGTCTGGGAAAGATCCAAGGGAACTGACGACAATGGGTGACCTCCTGAAAATGAAGTCACAGTCCCCTCCGTAGTACTGAAAGAACCCACTTGTCTTCTGTAATCAGTTGCCACTGAGGAAGAAAGTGAGACAACCTGCCCCCCACTGGGATCCCAGGAAGAGGAGTAGTAAAATACATCTTTTCCAAGGGAACCCGGGGAAGTACTACCGGAGGGGAAAGCCCATCATTTCTGATGTTTCTTCCTCCTCACAAATCTGCGCTTCTTGCCAGCAGAAGACGAAAGAACAGCAGAACTAGGGTTAGCTGATCTCTTCCCACCAAGTGTGGGCCGAGATACTGAACCCTGAGGTTTGGCAGAGGAGGAGTGTGAATGAGACGTCGACACTTTCCTCTTACCATCGGAAAGTTGAACATCAACTTTCACAGTGTGAGGGACCTTGTTAACCTCAGTATGAAGTTTATCCAAGGACATCCCCAACAATTTCTCCTCAAAAAGAGGAGAAAATAACAACGACTCCTGCAAAACCTCAGAGACAGGAGATTTTTCTAAAATCTCTTGCCTCTTGGCAAAAGAAAAGTTAGCCAGAGTGCCAAGCAACAGTAACTGCGAGGCCCTAGGCTACCATCCACTTGCAGGAGAAAAGCCTTAAGCTCGTTAAACTCCTCTCCCTTGTCTTTCAGCAAGGTTCCAGCCGCTGCCAAAAAATGCTCAGCATTCTGGAGTACTGAAGACAAAAGTCTGAGGTTGTTCTCCGACTTTGCCCACAAAGCCTTAGATAACCTCAAACCCTCCACTGGTTTTGAACCCAAAACCCCAGAAAAAGCCTTATCAACTGCTGGGGCCAACTTTTCCATGGAAGAACCGTGGATCTCAAAATCCCTCGGCTTGACCTTACCTGGGAAAGACAAAGGACCAAAACCAGTGAACTTCTGAGGAGTTGAAGAAGCTAACTCCTGGAAAGTAGAATTAATAGTCAAGAAGGCAGACTTGAAATGTCCAGACTCTGGAAAGGACCTATAACCCTTAGAGTTGTCCTTAACTAGACCAGAACACGTCATAAATTCAGACGGTGGAATGGTCTTATGAGGAGGGGAGGAAAGAGGGAAGCTACCAAGCTCCCTCTGAATGGCATACACCCTATTCCTCAGAGAATCTGGAACCGAAGATGGAGTTTCCTGTGCAACAGGAGATCTAGGATCTGCTGTTGCAGAAAGTGAATCCTCATCCTCTGACAAGAAAACCGCTTCTTGACTACGAGGAGCCAGAGAAATGCTATCACTCTCCTCCTGGATAGCAGTAGGCGCCTGGGTTGCTAAATTGGAAGACTCAGAAAAAGAAGGAGTCCTATTTTCCAGGAGAGATATTCGATTCCCTAATTGCAAGAATTGGACATTAACCACGCTTGCAACTTGGAAATTGAACATGTCAGGGCCTTTATATCTTCACTAGGGGAAGACTCTAAAGGCACCCGACTAGCCATGTCCCTAGAACCTTGCCAACCAGGGGGCAAGGAAAAGGGGTCATAAGGGGGGTAGCCCGGCAGAGGTGGGTACTGATAATTTAAAGGCCACCTTGACCTGGCAAAGGAATCACTCCTTATTCCCGTGGGGAAAGTCTCAGAAGTGGAAACAGAACTGGTCTTGTAATGGTATGGGTAGCCTTATTAACCGCCGAAAGCCTAAGCTGAGAGGCCGAGCTACGAGGGGCGGAAGCAATAAACCCTGGAAGAAAGGAAGCATCAGGGGCTACACTCTTATCCCAAAATTCATCCGTGGTGGTCAATGACCGCCAAGGTGACAATTCTATTCCGTCCTCCTCCTTGTCACCGATGTTTTGTGACATTGACATGTTCAAGTAAGTCTAATTTTTCTAAATATTACCTGAACTCTTCACAAATATAAGTAATAATACAATTATTATACAACAAATCTTCACAAACTCTTCCGTATATTACAGACTATGACTGCAACAAATTCACGTGCAAGCTGTTTGGTAATGTAATAGGGTGTTTCTCTAGGGCTTCAACACACAACCAAAAAAAAGGTAGGGTTCATAATTTTATTACCATGTCATCATAACACTGAAATATACATATAAATATCATAAATACAAGTTACTATTTCAGTATTAAAGAATAACAATGATAGTCAACAATATAATAATATCACAGTCTGAATCACGATATTCTTATAAAACATTCAGCTTTACACACATCTATCTACGTATTTTACTCCAATGTTTACATTGTAACAAAGTTCGTGTGTACTTTTTAAAGAATGAATGACATTCCAATCTATGATCTTTGTGTATTCCGTTAGTACATAAATTGTGTAGTAAAAATAGTAATGGTATCAAAGAATCAGTTTACTTTATAAAATATCTAGAATATTATCGAAAAGTTACCAGTGTTTAACGTTTTAAATCTAACTTATATAAATACAATATTTCATATGAAATAACTTGCACTTTATTGTCATACATTTTATATATTCAACATAATTGAATTGTCACAAGGGAGATAACTAAAAATGCGTTTTCCCTTCAAAACTACCGCAAATAGTTAAAACATAGTCTTACCACTTGTGGAGTGTATTACTCTGGTAAAAATGAATATCCTGGCCATTCAGTACAATGTTCAGGAAAGGGCAAATAATATAACTCTCCTGAAAACCAAAAATCTTGGCCAGTACCTTTACGTGACACATGTATTTACATGTAATACAATGATTTTCTATATCAACTTTATTATAAAAATTACATCATAAAATGTTAAGGAAACCTTAGTTTCTTTATTCAAAATTATGTTGTATATAGTGACAAATATATGTAAACTTTAAGCTAGTTTTTACCGCTGAAAACGTTAATTACGCAAATGATGCGCAATTATGTAAAAATACCTAGCTGCTTACAAAATACGCTAATTCTCGCTCACTTTCGCTCGGGTTGTTAATTACTATGTTCATGCGATGATTTTGCGGAAACTCAAGCCATATAAATATAAGACTAGTGTAAACTATTTGTTAATTTTATACGTTAAAAGGAAAGTGCAACTTACAATCAGTCGTAAATCGTCGAGTCCGGGAAACTATTCTGTATCAAATTTGATCGTAGAATCATCAGTACTACAATTCATGAAACTTCGTGAAGACTAATAGATACATGTATATCAAAATGGCAATTTAATTTGACATGTCTGCCCTCAATAGAATCAATTCCCCGTCTGATACAAAATGACAAAGAAACTCACACTTTGCCGCGAAATTATACCATAGCCAATCAAAACTCTTTTCCAGTTAATTTCTTAGTCAAGCGTAACTTACATGTACTTTTAAATTGCAAACTATAAAAACAAACGAAACGGACAGTTTCAAAATACAAGATAATTTGATTTATTTTACTTTTAGACAATTCCATAAAAATAAAATTATAATTTAATGGAATTTAATTCAAGCACTAAAAAAATCACTCTACTACATCCTCCCCCCGGTTTGAAAAATGACGTCCTCGGCATTCCGACTTCCCCTCTGCTTGAATATGGCGTCCTCGACATAAATATAGCATATCCACAACTAAGCTGCTTTCATAATTTCCAAGATGGTTCTGGATAGAGCGAATTCTAAACCTTCGAATCTTCCTTTGGCAGTTTGTTCTTCCAACCAGCGTATCTTTCTCTCCCATTCTGGTATAACTGTTGCTCTCTTCGAAGTTGTTACATAATCCTTCAAATACGCAGGTGGTTGTCTTATTCTGCGAGGTCTTTCGATAGGTGTCTCTGGTGTTTGTCGTGGTGGTGTCGGTAAAATTCTACGTCGTCTCGGGTGTGGTCGTAGTCTTGGTGTTTCTGGTACTGCTAATGTGGGAGCTTCTGCCAATCTATCATGTGAGTTATCTGTAGACGCACTGCCAACACTTTCATCAAGCTGAACAGCTGCAACTGAAGTATCGTCTTCAGTGTCTTGGCCCGTCGCTAAAGATACATCCTCACTAAACACAGGGATTAGTTCTTCAGCAATCATATCGTCTGAAGATAGGGCGTCCTCTACAAAAGCCCCGTGCGGGATCCGGGTGGCTAAAAGAATAGACCGCAGTCGCGCTAGCTTGTCGTAAAAGGCGACTAAATAGCGCCCAGTACCCTGACCGACGTGTCAGGTCGGTTTGCCTAAAGACCGACTGGGATGTGTGCCTCAGGTGGTTGAATGGGGTACCCCTGGCAAGCTGGGGTTGTCAGGCCATAATACGGAAAACCTGACCGCAAACCATATTAGTGCACCGTGTTGGGAAAATGCCACGTTCCTCGCACGTTAAAGAACGCTGCTGTAGTATTCGCTATGAGTAGGGATTTCGATCCCGCTACAGGAGGCTAAATTGTCCGACCCTATCCATCCTCCCATTTGCCAGTGGCAATCTAAAATCCGTTACCCTTTTTCTTTTTTCCTTGTGTCCCATCCCATTTTCATTCATCATCATTTCATGTTCATTTTTTCATCCATTTCATGTTCATCGCCTGAATATAGCTGAAATATTGCTGCTCGGGCGTTAAACACCATTAATCAATCAATCAATCAATCCTCTACAAAACCATTGCCCTGTCCTCCCTCAGCGTCCACATGATCGTCACCAGTAACGTTGGGGGTCCCTTGTGCCTGGTCCACTTCCACGTTGGTAGCATCATTCAATGTGTTGCTGTGTGGGGTTCCAATTGGCACATATTAATAATAATCTTGCTCTGACTCCTCGTCTGAAACAGTTTCATCATCCTTGGAGATGCTATCAGACTTCGTCGGTGCTCTCCTTACACGCTGTCGACGAACAGTCTTCGTCTTGGCTGCAGGGGCTGGAGCTTCCTTCAATTCATCTTCTACAGATGGCAGAAAACCAATGGGGAGAAGCTGGTTCCTGTGTAAAGTCTTTTTCTTCCCATTACCATTCTCTTTCTTCACCACATACACTGGGACATCACTGTTAGGCTGCCTAACAACCAGGTATGGGTCTTCCTCCCACTTATCAGCCAATTCGTGTTTCCCGTCGAAGGCTAGTATCTTCACAAGTACTCTGTCTCCGGGTTGCAAAATGGCTCCTCTTACTCTTTTGTCATAGCCAGTCTTTTGTCGTTGTTGAGCTGATCTTGCTTCTCTTGCTGCCATTCATATGCTTTCTCAAGTCGTTGTTTCATGGCCTCAACGTACTTTGTTGTTGGTTCTTTCTTCCCAGCCGTCTCTAGTCCAAAAGCTTGGTCTACAGCTAACTTGGGATGTCTGCCGAACATCAGAAAGTACGGTGAGAAACCTGTTGTTGTTTGACGAGTACAGTTGTATGCGTGGACGAGTCCAGCGATGTGCGACTTCCAGTCCTTCTTTTGGGTATTCTCCAAGGTACCAAGCATGTTGATCAGCGTTCGGTTGAAACGTTCAGCCATGCCGTTCCCCATAGGATGGTAAGGAGTGGTCCTTGATTTCTCCATGCCTGTCAAGTTGCACAACTCCTTGATAATCTTCGATTCAAAGTTGGCTCCTTGGTCTGAGTGGATCTTTTGTGGCAAACCATAGTGAACAACGAACTGGTTGAAAAAGGCTTCAGCAGTAGTCTTGGCAGTCTGATTCTTCGTTGGTATCGCTAACGCATATCTGGTGAAATGGTCTGTAATGACAAGCACATTCTCATATCCTCCTTTCGATCTTTCAAGCTTCAAAAAGTCCATACAAACTAGTTCCAATGGTTGTGACGACTCTATGTTGACTAATGGTGCTCTTTCGTTTGTTGGTGTCTTCCGGCGTATGCATCTGTTGCACTGTTTTATCCAGTCCTCAACGTCTCTGTTCATTCCGTACCATACAAAGCGATCTCGAACCAAGGAAAGTGTCTTGTCTCGGCCCTTGTGACCCATGTCGTCGTGTAGTGACTTCAACACAGTTGGTACACAGGCATCTGGAAGGACAAGTTGATTCACCGGTTCCTGGTCGATGCTGATCTCCCTGTATAGTATGCCGTCTTTTAACTTCATCTTCTCGTAGTTTGTGCAAAACCATGTATTCTGTGGTGATCTCGGAATCTGTGTTCTTGTTGGTTTCCGATGTTCCTGAACCCAATAAATCCATTCCTTAATGATGGTATCATTCTTCTGTGCTGCTTTGATGTTAACCAATGGCTGAGATGGTAGTGGTTGGTCTTCAACTGCTTGGCTAGACATCGCAAGACTCTGTACAATAGGCTGCGCAAATTGTAGGTTACAGATGGCTTTCACGGAGTCTTTACCTAAGGTGGTAAGGCTAGTCTTTTCCAGTAATCCTGGTAATCTGGAAAGTCCATCAGCATCAGCATTCTTTGCACCTGGCCTGTACATGATGTTGAAATCATACGATGCAAGCGCTGCAATCCATCGATGACCAGTGGCATCCAGCTTGGCTGTTGTCAAAACGTAGGTCAAAGGGTTGTTATCCGTTAGCACAGTAAATCGGTTTCCAAAGAGGTAGTCGTGAAACTTCTCTGTAACCGCCCATTTCAACGCCAGAAACTCGAGCTTGTGTACGGGGTAGTTCCTCTCCGCTTTGCTGAGAC
Organism: Limnoperna fortunei; assembly: GCA_944474755.1. NCBI lineage: Eukaryota > Metazoa > Mollusca > Bivalvia > Mytilida > Modiolidae > Limnoperna > Limnoperna fortunei. Next base: position 19,101,904 of record OX104123.1, on the reverse strand, counting down.
CACGGCTGGCATACGCAATTACTCTCTTCCTGTTTTCTTGTTCCTGGTAGAGTACAGCACCAAGTCCTAACATTGAAGCGTCTGTATGGAGCTCGAATGGCTTGTCAAATTGCGGAAATCCAAGGATGGGTGGCTTCTGTAACTGTGACTTCAAGTTCTGGAATGCAGTCTCCTGTTGGTCACCCCAAATCCAGTTGCAAGGCACAGTGCTGGATTTCTTTCTCTTGGATTTCTGTGGTGCTGGCATCAAATCTGTCAAAGGTCTGGCAATCTTGGAAAAATCTTTGACGAACTTCCGGTAATATCCCACGAAACCAAGAAAGGATCGTACTTCATCCGGTGTTGTTGGTCGTGGCCAGTCTTTAACCTTCTGGAGCTTAGCTGGATCTGGCTCAATTCCATCCTTAGACACAATGTGGCCGATGTATTTAACCTTCTCTTGGAAAAAGGAACATTTCTTGGGGGATAACTTCAAATTACTCTCTCTTATACGTTGTAACACTCTGTTAAGGCGTTCTAAGTGCTCCTCGAAACTGTTGGCAAAGATGATAAGGTCATCAAGGTAGATGAAACAGATGTTCAGGTGAAGATCTCCTAGGATTTCCTCCATTAATCTTTGGTAGGTTGCTGGGCTGTTGACAAGTCCGAACGGGAGTCTATTGTATTCCCAGAATCCGAGAGGGCCTACTGTAAAAGCTGTTCTCTCTTTGTGGGATTCTTCTACCTCTACCTGATGATATCCACTTTTCATATCCAGGACGGTAAAATAGCTGTTTCCACCAAGAGCCTGGAGAATTTCATCGCTGCGAGGTAATGCATAGGAGTCTTTAATAGTCCTACTGTTTAAAATTCTGTAGTCAATGCACATTCTGAGTTTACCATCTTTCTTCCGGCATAAGACCACATTGGATGACCATGGCGAGTGTGACCGACGTATTATCCCTGCAGCTAACAGTTGTTGAAGGTGGCTGCGGACTTCCTCATACATAGATGGTGGAATACTTCGGTGCCTCTGTTTGAATGGTTGCTCATCCATCAATTCAATCCTATGGCGTACAGCATCAGTGTGTCCAATGTCTGTGTCAGAAGTGCTGAATACATCTCTGAATTGGAGTTGTTTTCTTTGTTGTAACTGTTCATCAGTCAGGAAATCTGTTGGTAGATCAACTTCATTGAGTACATCCTGGATGCAGTTCTCGGTAAGGTCGATGTCTGTAACTGATACTGGCTGAAGTTCACACAGGATGGCATTAGGTGATACAACAACTGTTCTGGTGGTGACGTTACTGATGCGAACTGGTACCATACCGTTGTTTCCGTACTGGTAGGAGACAAGTGATGGAGCAATGTCTAAGTCAGTAGGGATAGCTGCTCTTTCTGTAGGTTGTAGCATTCCACAAACTGTATGGTATGGTAATTCATGCTGCATGTATCCCTGAAGTACAACATCTTTGTTAGGTGGAATATGGATGGTCTTTCTCTCAGCACACTTGATGATGGCTAATCTGTTGTTTCTGCGTTGCAGTTCTCTTTCTCTTAACAACAGGCATCTGAAGGTCATGAACCAAGGTGTAAACAGGTCTGCTTCTTGTAAGAATCTTCTTCCATAACGCTGTCTAACATCATCCATAGTAGCTTGAAGTATGTTGGTTCCTATAAGCAATGGTACATCTCTGTTGTAATTACTGTCAGGTACAACCAAAAGCAAACAAGGATGTGTAATATCAGCTGCTGAAGTACCAGGAAACTGAAGTTCTGCAGTGATGTATCCATGGTAAGGCATGTCTTGACCATCAGCACACTCTATACATAATATTCTGTCTAAAGTCTGTATTGGTTGGTCAGCAAGGTACTGTTGATGGAATGACTGACTAACTGTGCTGACTGTTGAACCAGTATCCAATAGTGCAGAAGCCGAAATACCATTAACCTTGACAGTCACTTCATTGGGATTACCAGTAAGCATGTTGGTATCTTGATGTTGGTACTGTTGTTTGTAGGCATAAGTCCTGTCTTCCATATTCATTTGTTGGTAGGCGAAAGCTTGTCTCGAGTGATCAAGTCGAACTCGACAACCAATGGCAATGTGACCTGGATTTCCACAACGGTAACAGATGACTGGTTGTTTACTCTTTGATGACGGAGTCTGATCATTTGTTGAGTAATAATCCTGGTACATTGGTGCATCCGAGTCATACCAGTAATAACGTGGTCTTCTATGATGTCGTTGTCTTCGTTTGCGTGGTGTAGTAGCCTGATCCATTAGTGGCGCTTCAAAAGGATCCATGATGAAAGCTTACAATATCATGTTCAACACAAAATTTACCAACTCTATTTCAGTAAACACTAAATCTGTTTCAATATCAATGAAGATAAAAAAATTATGCCAAAGTTAATTAAATAAAATAATTAATCTGTTTTCTGCATAAAATTAATCAAAAATGAATCCAAAGATTTACAAAGTTATTTAAATAATTTCAAATTAAATTATCTTTAAAGTATCTATAAAATTTTAGAAAAGAAAAAGCCAAATATACAATTTTATAAAATTAAACAAAATAAATAAATAAATAAATCAGTAATTTATAAAGTAAAATCTGAAATATATCAAGTCAATGCCAAAATAAATAATCAATCAATGCAAACAGATATATCAAAGGCTGTAAATAATAAAACCTGTAGTCAAATCAATGGCAAATTGTCAATGGTTGCTTCAAAATCAAATAAATTTATATTTCCTTTTCAAGAAAAAAATAAATTTTAAACTTCAAATGCTTACCTTCAACTGAGTGTCAGCAACATGTCCAATACACAACACAATTTACCTATACCTGCTGAGCTCAAAGAACAACTGATGACATAATTGATTGACAATTCAGAAACCTAAGTCAAACTCAATGGACTAAGGGAAATAACTCCAACTACTAACAATTACCTTCCTTGACTAAACACCTAGAATCAAAATCAAAGTCCAACTATACGGACACAACCTCAGCACCTGGGATACCTAATGTCTAAAGTCTAATATATGTCTGGCTGACTAAGTGCAATAAGGTCTACATTAGTATTAGTATGTAAGTATTAATGCTGTGTACTATCACACTAATCAAACGCACCTCAAATAAATGCTAAGTTTACAGTATTTAATATAATGACCACATATCAATACAAATATACAATATCTATACCACCACTCTATATCTAAGTCAAAATTCAAATATCTGACTATCAAAATACTTTTATATTACACTCATGTATTGTCAAATATCAAAATGTACAAGTTATAACAAATGACAATGTGCTATAAAACTGTATGTCTAACACAAAATCAAAATCTGCTTTTTAATACAACTACGGAAGCCTTAGAGGGCCATTTTGACTTTTAACTTTTAACTTACTACTTCTGGCTTTTTTGTTTGGAGTTTTGACTATTGACTTGTTATACAAGCCGACTGGAGACATTTTCACTTTTAACTAATGACTTTCAACCTTTTGACTATTGACTTTTGTTTGACTTTTAACTTTTAACTTACTAATTCTGACTTTTTTGTTTTGAGTTTTGACTGTTGACTTATGATACAAGCCGACTGGGGACATTTGCACTTTTAACTTTTGACTTTCAACCTTTTGACTATTGACTTCTGCCTTTTGACTTTTGACTTCAGACTTTTTACGTAAGCCGTGAAGGGACATTTTTGTCTTTCAAATGTCTTTCAACTTCTTACAATTGACTTTTTACTTTTCAACGTATGACTTTCAAGGCGGGAAACAATGTTCAAAGACAATCTCACCTTAGTTACATTTACTAAAACCTTTTAATTATAAAAATGTGAGCTCACTGACAAAAATGTCTTCAGGAAAAGAGCAAATTCCACAACCTCCTTTGTATTTTTGTATGAGTAAATCAATTTTATACAGAAAATTTACTTCTTTATGCTATTGTATACGTCTATAAACCAATCGTAATATGAAATTTCAATAATCGCATTATTTCTGTAACACACTTCATTCTGACTTTTTATTTTGTGTAACGTGCTCGGTGTTAAAAGTCAACAAATTGGATTTCTGGAGAAAGAGACAGATGTTTTTTTTTTTTACAAAAGTCAATAAATCGCATCGGACAGCGAGACATAGATTTACAATTGATATAATGGAAAATTTTTGGGTTTGTGCAGCTGTACAATCTTCAATTTTTCCAGCCTAAAAAGTCATAAATTGAAAAGTAAAAAGTCAAGTGTAAGAAGTTGAAAGACAAAAATGTCCCATCAAGGCTTACGTAGAAAGTAAGAAGTCAAAAGTCAAAAGACAAAAGTCGATAGTCAAAAGGTTGAAAGTCATAAGATAAAAGTGAAAATGTCCCCAGTCGGCTTGTATAACAATTCAATAGTCAAAACTCAAAACAAAAAATCCAGAATTAGTAAGTTAAAAGTTAAAAGTCAAAATGGCCCTCCAAGGCTTCCGTATACAACAGACTAGATCTATGTTTACTCTCAATAGCAATATATAGTAATATTCATCATACCATCATGTCAAAATTCAAAGACAAAATTCTTTTAAATGTGTGTAAGCTAAAATAAAAAATATCAACCAAGTATGTTATAGCTACCTGTATACTATAGTATTGCCTTATGAATAAAGCTGTGTGTGCTAAAAATGGACCTACAATACTAAGTACACATGCATTAAACAAAGATTAATTACAACGTCGTTCTCTTATATCAAGGTATAATTTATAATTAATATGCTAAGTTTCAATCAGCTATCACTTGATCAACACTACTATTGACTAAGTCTTGATAGAATAAACTACCTACAAGTATTAATGCAGCATTGTTTAATAAGCTTGATGTGTAAGACTACATGTATGACTAATGCATAACTACTGGTAGTAACTATCAACCATCAACATAGGTTGGTCCTAGCCTAAGAAGTGATAGTGTAACCTCAGTATCTAAGATAAATGTTTGTATCAGTTCTGCATGTGACCAAGTATTGTCAAAACTAAGTGTGGACAAAGCCAACTATAGCATACAAATAACTATAAAGTAAAATGTCCTACCTTAAAGTAGAATCTGAATTTCCAAAATATGAATAACAATTCACATACATATGTATAACACTAAAATAACAATAAATGACTTTCAAAAATGAAAATCAAAAAGTTCAAGTTACAAGCATGTAACTGATCCGGAACTCATCTTGAATCTTCATGGACGGAAAATGTCAATGTAAGCATCTGCACGTGCACTGAATGAAACGAAGCTAGCTATCAGGAAAATGCGCATGTAGTAGTAACAATAAGCTCACTTCCAGGAATTCATCATCGAATCTGTGGGCGCCAGTTGTAATAGGGTGTTTCTCTAGGGCTTCAACACACAACCAAAAAAAAGGTAGGGTTCATAATTTTATTACCATGTCATCATAACACTGAAATATACATATAAATATCATAAATACAAGTTACTATTTCAGTATTAAAGAATAACAATGATAGTCAACAATATAATAATATCACAGTCTGAATCACGATATTCTTATAAAACATTCAGCTTTACACACATCTATCTACGTATTTTACTCCAATGTTTACATTGTAACAAAGTTCGTGTGTACTTTTTAAAGAATGAATGACATTCCAATCTATGATCTTTGTGTATTCCGTTAGTACATAAATTGTGTAGTAAAAATAGTAACGGTATCAAAGAATCAGTTTACTTTATAAAATATCTAGAATATTATCGAAAAGTTACCAGTGTTTAACGTTTTAAATCTAACTTATATAAATACAATATTTCATATGAAATAACTTGCACTTTATTGTCATACATTTTATATATTCAACATAATTGAATTGTCACAAGGGAGATAACTAAAAATGCGTTTTCCCTTCAAAACTACCGCAAATAGTTAAAACATAGTCTTACCACTTGTGGAGTGTATTACTCTGGTAAAAATGAATATCCTGGCCATTCAGTACAATGTTCAGGAAAGGGCAAATAATATAACTCTCCTGAAAACCAAAATACAAGTAATAAATATCTTGGCCAGTACCTTTACGTGACACATGTATTTACATGTAATACAATGATTTTCTATATCAACTTTATTATAAAAATTACATCATAAAATGTTAAGGAAACCTTAGTTTCTTTATTCAAAATTATGTTGTATATAGTGACAAATATATGTAAACTTTAAGCTAGTTTTTACCGCTGAAAACGTTAATTACGCAAATGATGCGCAATTATGTAAAAATACCTAGCTGCTTACAAAATACGCTAATTCTCGCTCACTTTCGCTCGGGTTGTTAATTACTATGTTCATGCGATGATTTTGCGGAAACTCAAGCCATATAAATATAAGACTAGTGTAAACTATTTGTTAATTTTATACGTTAAAAGGAAAGTGCAACTTACAATCAGTCGTAAATCGTCGAGTCCGGGAAACTATTCAAATTTGATCGTAGAATCATCAGTACTACAATTCATAAAACTTCGTGAAGACTAATAGATACATGTATATCAAAATGGCAATTTAATTTGACATGTCTGCCCTCAATAGAATCAATTCCCCGTCTGATACAAAATGACAAAGAAACTCACACTTTGCCGCGAAATTATACCATAGCCAATCAAAACTCTTTTCCAGTTAATTTCTTAGTCAAGCGTAACTTACATGTACTTTTAAATTGCAAACTATAAAAACAAACGAAACGGACAGTTTCAAAATACAAGATAATTTGATTTATTTTACTTTTAGACAATTCCATAAAAATAAAATTATAATTTAATGGAATTTAATTCAAGCACTAAAAAAAATCACTCTACTACAGTAAAACCGGAAAAAATGATGGAGAGTACGGGTGCACATTATTCTGGTACCCTGACGATGATATCCTCATTAGCCTAAGCGGCCTTCGGATATAACGTCGGGTCAGGAGCATTGGATTTCAACTGTGAGAGCGTTGAAATTTGAAGTTCGGATGTTCTCTAGACTTGCCATTTTGTAATGAAGATAAGTTCAAGTAGACCGAAAATATTATGACGTCATTCTCTTTATGACGTATAATGTTTACATTTCTCAGCTGAGTTTGCATTATGATTTAATAATTTTAACGTAAAGGTAAATGTAATTTATATTTGAATTTTATCAAGAAAATGTATTCCCAGCTTTAAAAAATGATTTACATGTGCATATGATATTTAATGGCGTCATATTATCAACCAATTAAAATGCTTATATCGGAGGTCCTGACCTGGTGTTATATTTGAAGTGAAGCTTGCGTCAATGAAAAATATTGCACCAGGAGACCAGGTTAGGGTGCACATGCGCCAGGTGGGAATGGGGTTGTCTCAAAGGGTATTTTATTTGTAGTACTTCCGGTTCACAAGCTGCGAATAGGGAGAATATCTAAATATATTCTGTTGAAGTAATGTATCTAGGGAATCCCTACAATTTGATTGGTTAATCAAGACGGGGATATCATACCGTATTCCCTGTGAAACCCTGGGGATATTAAAACCAGTTTCAAAATGGCGTCTATTCATTGAATAATTTATTTGTTTTACATAACATAAATAGTTAAACATAATATAAAGATATCAAATATCGATTTTAAATACATGCATTTTACGGAATCTTTCATCTCCGTCTGCGATTTGTCTTGAAATTAACAAGGGAGATAACCGATAACTTGAAGTCTTCAAAATGGCGAACAAAGGCATTTGCATCGCACTTCGAAAGTGAAATTTATCATTAAAAGTTGAGCTGGGAATAAAAGGTCGTAAAGAAATAAAGGTTATAAAATTTAAAATGCCATAAAAAGTTTCGTTGGAAGCTCAAATGTGTTGAATGGTAGGTTCTCCGATAGTCGGGTGGTCCAAACTAAAGTATGAGAAATGTCTATTACCTAATTATATACTCTAGAATATAAGTACAAGAAGACTTCAACAGAATATATTTGTTATTCGGGCTTCACAGGGGATACGGGTTCATATTCCCTGTCTTGTTGCTCGTTAATTCTCTACACGTGGTATTGTTGTTTTTTTTTTTTTTTTGGGGGGGGGACTTAAATTCGTTTTCAATGTATGTAGATGTTTATTGCATGAATTTTGACATGAATAACGTTATTTTAGGTGTAATAGTTTGTGAAAATTGAAATTTCTGCATCACTTATTATTTACTTCCGTTGATTGCGCAAAAACCAGTTTGTACACGGTATATCCATCGCAGTTAAATAAAGTAAATAATTTCCAGATTATTTATTGCCGACAATTTTTTCTTAAATTATCTAAGCTTTAACATTTGATTTTCTAATATCAATTCAACCACAATTGTCAATAATTTTTAATTGGAATGTTTTCGTTGATTTGATAATCCGATTGGTACATTTCATATTTTTAATGAATCAAGCAATTAGAATGTCTATTTGCCTGTTAAAAGTGATCACCAGTCATGCCATAATTATTATCTATTATTTTTTAATTGACATACCTGAATTAATTGTTATGTCTTGTTATCCACGTCCTTTGTACCTGCAGTTAATTGCTTCGCACCGACGCTTATAATTTTAGTCATTGATGGTGACTTACACGAGTATACTATCAAAGGGACCTTTAAATGAGGTCGAGTTTTCGAGAAATTTGTGTTTGAAAAACCTGCGTTCTTGTACAAATATATCTAGAAGTAAATGTCGGGACTTGAAAAACAGTTTCGGAAACCGGTGGTGTTCGAGCCATCCGTGTTCGAGCTACCGAAGTAAAATACTGTAGCTCATTTTTATTGATTGCTTAACGCTCTATCGATAAGTACTTCTTGTTTGTTTCTTTGTTCGTTTGAATGGTGTTTATCGCCACTTACTGGAGGTACACGAAGGGACCTCAAGTCCGTATCGCCACTTACTGGAGGTACAAGAAGGGACCTCAAGTCCGTATGCAACCCTTTTCAACTTTTGCGGTTTACATTGAGGGTGTTATACACTGCGAATTATTTTGGTATAATGTAGAATTTGCCTGTGATTTGATGATATATTTCTATATCTGTAATATATATTAAAGCTGTTGTCTCCCCTATAGTGGATGTGCTATTGTACCCATTATCCATCTTAATTCAGGAAATTGCGAAATTGTTTATTTAACTTATCAGATAGTTTGCATCAGTTGAAAGAAATGACAACCAGGGACAAGTTTTATTTACTGATTTTTTGCCGTAATTTATTAAGGCAAAATGTCAGGAGCAAAGTACTATGGACTCCTTATATGACTTTGCCTTTTTGTTTGTTTGAACGGCGTTATGGCAATTTTTAGCAATTTTTCAGCTCTCTAGTGGCGTGCAGTTTTTATTAGCGGAGGAAGCCGGAGAATCGGAGAAAAACATCGCCTTTCGGAATATTGGACCATGGATATTTGTATTTGTTTTATTAAATTAATAGGCATTTATGGTATATGCTTTGGTTCAAAATCTAATTTTAAATTAGTAAATAGCGAATGTTACCTGTAGATGTCATGATCAACGTAATGTCTATCTACAATAATGTAGCTCCTTTTTTGTTTCGTTGGTTTTTTTTATAGACGGAGCTACAAAGAGGTCAGATTACTCGCAATGGAGCAAAAACACTCTTGACATTTATATATGATTACGAATTAAGTGTGAAACTAACGAATTATGTGTTGTAGAAAAATCAGTTAAACTTCAAAGACATTAAAAAGTATGTAGCAATTTAGGGAAACGGTTTAATAGCTTATTATATGCATAAAACCCCCGGGTGTGAATCACTCCCGTCTTGCTCCATTGCGAGTAAGGGACCGACCATTTAACTTGCAGGGGGGGGGGGGGCCTTGGTTTTTTCCTAAAAAAATATTTTGAAAATGATTTTTGATGAAAAAAATATTTTGGAAGCAGAGGGTAACAAAAAAATATTCTGAAGAAGGATTTCTGCTATATAAAATAATGCTAATAATGAAAAAAAATATTCTGTCGCGACGCCTTCAAAAAATAAATATTTTATCCGCGCTGTGCGCGGAAAAAAATTTTCTGACCAAAAAAAAAAACCAAGGCACCCCCCTTCAAGTTAAATGGTCTGTCCCTAATGGGACCTCTTTGTAGCTCCGTCCATAAAAAGGAGCTACATTATTGTAGCTGCGTAATGTCGAATTCTGAATGAGGGAACTATATTTTAAAAAATGACATTGTTACAAGTAGAGGTCGTTGCAAGGATCATTTCGAATTCTAAATAAAGAAATATAATATGTTAAATGATTTAGATGAGCGATTGGGAGAATTTTCTTTTGACTTTAGAAATTGTAAAATCCCAGGACAAGGCTGCATCTTACTTCTAGTTATCACATTGATATTGACCACGAGTAACACAATGGGGGTCAGTGGTGAAGCAGGATTTGTCCACTCCTGACCTCTCTTCTTGGTGATATCACATTGATATTGACCACGAGTAACACAATGGGTGTCAGTGGTGGAGCAGGATTTGTCCACTCCTGACCTCTCTTCTTGGTGATATCACATTGATATTTACCATGAGTAACACAATGGGTGTCAGTGGTGGAGCAGGATTTGTCCACTCCTGACCTCTCTTGGTGATATCACATCGATATTGACCACGAGTAACACAATGGGTGTCAGTGGTGGAGCAGGATTTGTCCACTCCTGACCTCTCTTCTTGGTAAGATCACATCGATATTTACCATGAGTAACACAATGGGCGTCAGTGGTGGAGCAGGATTTGTCCACTCCTGACCTATCTTCTTGGTGAGATCACATTGATATTGACCATGAGTAACACAATGGGTGTCAGTGGTGAAGCAGGATTTGTCCACTCCTGACCTCTCTTCTTGGTGATATCACATTGATCTTGACCATGAGTAACACAATGGGTGTCAGTGGTGAAGCAGGATTTGCTAACTCCTGACCTCTCTTCTTCTTCGACAATTGGTAAAACAACGGGAATGAGTGATGAAGCAGGATTTGCTCACTTCTGACGCTTTCCCTTCTTCGTGATATCACATCAATGTTTACCATGACAATGGTGTCAGTTGTGAAGGATTTGTTCACTTCTGACCTCGTCTCCATGACAATGGTGTCAGTTGTGAAGGATTTGTTCACTTCTTACCTCGTCTCCATGACAATGGTGCCAGTTGTGAAGGATTTGTTCACTTCTGATCTCGTCTTCTTTGTGATATTGTACAGACATTGAAGATGACTTCTACAACAGATGTCAGCGAGGACACAAGATTTGATCGTTCTTTTGTACATCTTTAATCATAGGAGTCAGTTTTACTTGTGTTCGTGTTTTGAACCTATGTTGTTAGATAAATTTTTGTTCATAAGTTAAATTTTAGCCATAGCATTGTTAGCGTGTCCTTAGATTCTGTATAGTATCAGTATCTTCTAATTTGTTGAATGATTTACACCAGTTAACAAAAAACCTCAAATAGTTCATATATTTATTCAATTTTTACATCCATGATTCAATATAAAGTTTGTTTAAGGTCACATCAAGAATACGAGTTTAAAAAAAATTGTTTCAACTTTATTCTGTCTGTCCATTCCTTTACCAAGAAAAACAAACAAACACAAGTCTGAATGCTAAATATGAATTAACACAGCTTAGGATTTGCAAAAACCTGTTAAACAAATTTGTTTAAGGTATATTGCATTTTGCAGAAAAAAACAATGTTTAAATTTAATTGACAAAAATAAAGTAAAACAAAATGTTGACTAAAATAACAAACATATTTTACCAAAAGAACATACAACCAAAACTGCTAATACCTGGTATAAAGAAGCACATACAGTAAATATGTGATTATTGAAAAAAAAGAACAATGGAAATATCTGGGGAAAAACCCGTCTATTGATGCAAAAATTAGAATGCTTTTGTACCTATATACGACCTGATAAATATATAAACAACAGTTTTGAAAGTGAAAGTGCATCATCATTTGTGGTGCATTGTCCTAGCTGTGGAAATAATGACCTTCAGACATGAACTGTTTCCCTAATAATCATTTTCGTTCATTAGCTATAAAGTTTCTGAAAGAATGCATTCAAACATTTTCCCATGTGTAAATTCTGTGGTAGCAGCCATTTTGGAGTTTAGATCAGAATAAAAGACAAAAAGGTCATAGAGAACCATCTTATAAACATTCATATACAGTGTGGGTTTAATATTGCCTAAGCAGTTTCTGAAAAGAAGGCATCAACATTTTCAGTTGTGGTCCTATAATAGCTGCAGTACAGTCACAGTCTGATGTCATTTAACTATTAAACACTAAAAATTGATAATTTAAACACAAAATCTCCACAAGATAATTATTACTCATTACCGCTGAACTAATTATGAAGAAAGTTGTACAATGTTGTATTTAGATAGAAATGACCTTTTGATGTGACCTTTGCTGCCTACAACAAAATAAAGCTAAACATAAACATGATTGACATTAACAGAGTACATCATAATTCTGTTTAAGGACCTTCTTCAATCAAAATGCATGCAGTACAAAAATATACCAGAGGCTCTTAAGAGCCTGTATCGCTCACCTGATTTTATAGGCAATGAAGATGGCATTTCCCTGATGTTAAAGTAAGTCCTGTAATTTTCAATAAACTTTAAATAGGACCATCCAAACAATATTACTAGAAAGCTTTGTTTCATTGGTTAACCAGTTGTATAGAGATTTTTTTTATTTGCCCATAGGGTCCTATGTTAAACTAAGTCCTGCGGGGGAGGTGGCCATTTTGAATTTCCAATTGCCATAAAAAACATAAACTTTATAAAGGACCATCCAAACAATATTGCTAGTAAGTTTTTGTTTCCATTGATTAACCGGTTTCGGAGAAGAAGCCTTTAAAAACTTTTTCCCATAGGGTCGTATGTTAAACAAAGTCCTGCGGTAGCGGCCATTTTGAATTTCCAGTTGGCATAAAAATCATAAACTTTATAATGGACCACCCAAACAATATTGCTAGTAAGTTTTGTTTTGATTGGTTAACCGGTTTCAGAGAAGAAGCCCTTTTTAACCTTTTTCCCATAGGGTCCAATGTTAAACTAAGTCCTGCGGTGGCGGCCATTTTGAATATCAGATTGGGATAAAAAACATTAACTTTATAGAGGACCATACAAACAATATTGCTAGTAAGTTTTGTTTCCATTGGTTGGCCGGTTTCAGAAAAGAAGCCTTTCAAACTTTTTCCCATAGGGTCCTATGTTAAATTAAGTCCTGCGGTGGCAGCCATTTTGAATTTCCAATTGCCATAAAAAACACAAACTTTATAGAGGACCATCCAAACAATATTGCTAGTAAGTTTTGTTTTGATTGGTTAACCGGTTTCAGAGAAGAAGCCCTTTTTAACATTTTTCCCATAGGGTCCAATATTAAACTAAGTCCTGCGGTGGCGGCCATTTTGAATATCAGATTGGGATAAAAAACATTAACTTTATAGAGGACCATCCAAACAATATTGCTAGTAAGTTTTGTTTCCATTGGTTCGCCGGTTTCAGAAAAGAAGCCTTTCAAACTTTTTCCCATAGGGTCCTATGTTAAATTAAGTCCTGCGTTGGCAGCCATTTTGAATTTCCAATTGCCATAAAAAACACAAACTTTATAGAGGACCATCCAAACAATATTGCTAGTAAGTTTTGTTTTGATTGGTTAACCGGTTTCAGAGAAGAAGCCCTTTTTAACATTTTTCCCATAGGGTCCAATGTTAAACTAAGTCCTGCGGTGGCGGCCATTTTGAATATCAGATTGGGATAAAAAACATTAACTTTATAGAGGACCATCCAAACAATATTGCTAGTAAGTTTTGTTTCCATTGGTTGGCCGGTTTCAGAAAAGAAGCCTTTCAAACTTTTTCCCATAGGGTCCTATGTTAAATTAAGTCCTGCGGTGGCAGCCATTTTGAATTTCCAATTGCCATAAAAAACACTAACTTTATAGAGGACCATCCAAACAATATTGCTAGTAAGTTTTTGTTTCCATTGATTAACCGGTTTCAGAGAAGAAGCCTTTTAAAACTTTTTCCCATAGGGTTCTATGTTAAACTAAGTCCTGCAGTGGCGGCCATTTTGAATTTCCAATTCCCATCTAAAACACAAACTTTATAGAGGACCATCTAAACAATATTGCTAGTAAGTTTTGTTTTGATTGGTTAAACGGTTTCAGAGAAGAAGCCCTTTTTAACTTTTTTCCCATAGGGTCCTATGTTAAACTAAGTCTTGAGGTGGCGGCCATATTGGTTTACCAATCAAAATAAAAAACACAAACTTTGTAAAGGTCCATCCAATGAACATTATGGCCAAGTTTGGTTTCAATTGGCCAAGTGGTTTCAGAGAAGAAGATTAAAATGTAAAAAGTTTACAGACGCCGCCGCCGACGACGACGACGACGGACGCAAAGTGATAACAATAGCTCACATGACCCTTTGGGTCAGGTGAGCTAAAAACGTATCAACTGATCTTGAGGGCTTTTCCAGAAAATCATAGAGAGAGCACAGAAAACAAAATCTGGTATGGAGAGCACAGAAAACAAAATCTGATTTGTTGCATTTGGTTTTAAAATCTGCAATTTAATCATCAAATTTGTAAACAGACCAAAACCCTGTGCATATTAATATCAGTAGTCCTCAAAAGGTTTATTTCAGGAAAAATGTTAGGGGAATGTAGGGGTGGGGCATTTAGAAGCAGGGGATGTACCAACTACCCAAACAACTAAGAAGAAATGTGTAATTAATTATTATATGACATGCCTAACACAATTTGTATAAAGTGTCTCCCCTCCCCCACACTACCCTACAATATACATTTTATGGTAACAGCCCCAATCAAGATGATCAATTATGAACGAAAAAGTAAAGACTAAAAGTTGACAAAATAAACGAGAGTTACACCATTGAAATAGTATGTATGGTATAGGTTTCTATAACTAATTCAAAAGACAACAGGACATAATAATTATGGCAAGGCAATCAACATAAATGTTCTGTTCATTGTAGTGCAACAGACAAATCCTAATTGTTCTTGTATTTACTTCAAACCTAAAATTCAATTGTAATTTAAGGTACTTTTAAATAATATCTGTGTATTTTACCATTGTCTTTAGTTTGATGGACACAAAAACTAAACAAAAATTAGTCTATCAACCATGCCACTATTGGGATAATATGAATTTTCTTCATGTTTAGGGGTTAACACTCCAGAATGAGAAGAAAAATATTTGAGATCCTTCTGCCATAAGTTATTGTACACCAAAGGTTTCCCATTTCTTGCCTAAATGTGCTACACTTGGTAGAGCAAATTATATTCACAACAGCAATGGTGTATTTAGATTATTACAGAGTACACAGTGGCAGAGGGCAAAGGGTTAGCAAACTTTCTGTCCTTGTAAACCCCTTTGCAGACTTCTTTTTTCTTCATGAAAAAACTTGAATTATCAAATGAAGAAGCAGACAAGGAGGGTTTAATGTTGTTATTTTTGTACAAAACCAATGTTCAAAGATCTGCAGACAATGGTAGTCTGCTTACATTTCCTGGTGTGTAACACAAACTTGTACAAACTGATAAAACTAATGAAAAGATGATGCATAGAAAAGCATTAAAATGCACTAAGATAGAATGTAATTTGTGTCTATATACAGCTTCCTTGCATATAGTTTCTCGTAACATTACAACAGCTGTAAATAAAATATAAAAGTTACCAAGGTTTTAAATTTACTAAGCCAGACTTGTGATTCGTCTAATCTAAACTCAACAGTGGCACTCAAACCCAAAAAAATATTTATAATCCAAATGATGTTGTAGAGCTTTAGTTGACAAAACAATATACCAGATAGGACTAAAGCCATCTACACCTTGCGAATAGAAAAGTCTGTAACCGCAGGTATCCAATGATGATTTATTCTGGCTTGATGACGGCATCTAAATAACTTATATTATACACCAAGTAATTGACTTGACATAACTAATATTAAGAAAGTAAAAGATTTCATTTATACCATTTGCAGAACTATTTATGAAATCATTGACAAAAAACATAAACATTAATTTTATGTACTGCTGGGTCTTATATTTACATCAAAACAATCAACTGTATGGCAGACTTAACGTCTCTCCATTAACTGGCTTCACACATTTAACAAAACCTTTACTCTAATAATCAGCATTTCTTATCATCAAACATAAATGAAATTTCATTAATAGCATAAAAATGTCATAAAGCACTTTAATTAAAAATTATTGCAGCATATGTTTTCAATATTTACAATGTGTGTAGTCCGTGCTTGGTAGATGGAATTTTTAGATTTCTGAGTTAATTGCTGACAAAGTATTTTGTATTCACCAAAAGACAAAATTTCATGACTAAATTATCTAAACAATTGCTTTCCAAAAATGGTTACACAACATGTCAGAAACTTTCATTAAACTCCAACAACCAATTTAAAAAAAAAAATATCTTAATTTCTGGCTTTCCGAAATGAGGATACATTATCAGTTTAAAAAAAGGTAGGTTAAAATACTGATAAATAACTAGAGGCCCCATAGTGCTTGTTTTTGTTCACCTGGACACCAATGTAACCAACTTCAAAACCTGACCATGTCAGTCATAACATTGCTGGACATAAAGTTTGTCTTGCTGATCAGGTTTGCTCATTTACATTTTATTTAAATCAATTTTCAGTGAAAAGCCAAAGCACAAGAAACTGATAATATGGTCATTTTAAGCCACTTCTAAAAGAATTTACTGACAATTTTGTCACCCAAATTTCGGCTAAGGGAGTAATCTTAAAAGAATAAACAGAGTATTTTCTCACCAAAATTTTGAATAAGAGAGTAATTCTAACAGTTTAAACATTGAGATAATGTTCAAGATTTAAGTCTATAAACAATTTTTAGTACCAAGGTCCCACGTTTGCTGATGGATCAAAATGTCCGTTTAAATATGGATCAAAATGTCCGTTTAAATAATGAATTTTAAAACTAAGTGTGGTTCAAATTGACCTGGTTGTTTCCGTGGAGAATTTTGTATAAAAAGCTATAATTGACACCCAGTTGTCAGTTCACATGTTCATTGTCCAGGTGAGCTAAAAATTATCAAGATGTTGTGCATGATCATGTGTGATGACTAAAAATAAAAATGACAGCAGTAGAAAATGGCACTCCTAAAACATATGCATTCTGGTAGGTTTATGTTGTATCTGGTTAAATATACAAAAATATTCAAAAATAAAACTAAAACATTTGCCATTTTTGTATCATGATCTCGACAGCAGCCTTGAAGAAACAAATAAAAAACAAAAACAACAAAAAAATCACAAACTATACAGTAACAACTGAAACAGTTCCACAAATTTTAAAATCTTATGGTTAAAATTCATATTAACAAGACTAAAACTAAATTGTATATATAACAGGATTTTAATATTCTACAAGCCAGTTAAAAACTGAAGAACTAAAAACTCAAATCAACATGTAAAAATCTACCCCGAGTTGTCTCCCTTTCAAACACACCTGTTTTAAACTATAAACATAAAAAATCTACTTAAATATTTGTAGTAAATGCTTCCATAGACACATTTTTTTTCATATAAAATATTTTGGAATGAATTCCTAGAGGTGTTTGGCAGTGGACAATTCCGGGCAGACGATGCTTGTCAACAATATATTACTTGACAGCTTTATACAATTTGCAAAATAAAAAACAAATATATAACAAATTTGTCTGAATATATAAACACCTCAATCCCTTGTATTACTTAACAACAGTCAGATCTCCCTTGCAAGAGTTATCTTTCTTTACATTTCTGAAATATTTAACAAAATTTTTTAAAGTTGTCAGAAAAGCTTTTAAATGTTTTGGGATTTTTTGTACTGCCTAAATCTGACCTTCACCTTCTAGAGTAATCTCCCCCTTTTTCTGTGTTAGTTTAAAAAAAAATGTAAAACAAAACGTTTTTTTTTCTCAGAACTTAAAAATATAACTTGTTCTTGTTTGAACAATAATTTTTTTTGTATTATTTTCATAATAAATTATCTGTACAAACTGCAAACCCTCTGTTCATAACAGGTTGCCATTTCATTAAAAATATGACCTAACTATTGACCCTGTGATGACAGTAGCTGTGATGGTCTATGGTGGCAGTAATGTGTGGAGACGAAAATGTTCATGGATGACCGGACGTACATCTTCATGCTGAAACAGACAGCATCATAAAGTCATATTATTATCAATAGCATTTCTATACAGCTTTAATCTGACTGCCGACCAAACTGTCTACTGTGCATGGAGAGTGCCACACACCTCCCACCACACAGTGTACTGTGCGTGGAGTGTGTCACACGTCTGGCACATAGATGTCCCAAAAGAAGACACATTGTACCCTTCACAACAAAAAGCTAAAATTTCAATTCTTATCTAAATTACCTTAGTTTTCTAGTGTCATTAAAAATTGCCTTTCTATTTGTTTCAATCGATTTCTTTTTATTTCTGCATATAGCTGAAATATTGTTAGCCTGACATTAATCTACCAAACAATCAATTTAAATAGTTTAATTTCAGAAATACAAGTAAGATTTGAAACAACACAAAAGTTTAGGACATTTTCAAACTGAAGAACAAAATATGATATAACAAGTGGATCTACTTTCTAACTATCACTTTTTCTTTTTGTTAAACTTCTTGTTATGAACATTCTAATCTACACCCTGATTGGAGGCAGGGGACACCTACCTTTTTGACTAATTCCTCCAGAAACGGTAGTAAGTTAAGTAGTTCCCTGTCTGACTGGTCAACAAACCAGCTCTCAATAGGTATACCATTGTCTAACTGAAATACATAAAATGGAAAATTGAGTGTTGGTTTCCCTTAACATGGGAAAATTTCCAAAAACTGGCAGGTAGACATATTTTCTTCTAATGATTCTTCCTCATTGTCCTCATATCTCAGCAAACAAGGGGTGGGAAAAAACTTTTAAATTAGGGCTGTTCCAGAAAATATTATCCCCTCCTCCCCACCCCAACCCAAATGATGGCACTTTTTTTTACCAACCCCACCACATATAGAATTGCAAATAAAATTTATCTTCCCCTCCATCTATATTTTTTAATTAAGCTGTAAGAAAACAACCCATAGAATTGTTACGTTCCAGTAACAAACTCCACCCACCACCACCATAAACACATTATTTAAAAAAAAAACAAATTTGTATATAATTACTATTTTTAGGTACCAGTATGTGCTACAGGGTGAGCCAGCCTAGAATGATTATTTTATTTACAGTGATAGTCCACCTACAGAGTGAGCCAGCCTAGAATGATTCTTATTTTATTTACAGTGATAGTCCACCTACAGGGTGAGCCAGCCTAGAATGATTCTTATTTTATTTACAGTGATAGTCCACCTACAGGGTGAGCCAGCCTAGAATGATTCTTATTTTATTTACAGTGATAGTCCACCTACAGGGTGAGCCAGCCTAGAATGATTCTTATTTTATTTACAGTGATAGTCCAAAAACAAGGTGAGCCAGCCTAGAATGATTCTTATTTTATTTACAGTGATAGTCCACCTAGAATTAAATTATGTTGGTCGTCGGTATGTTTTCGTTTTAGCGTTAAGATTTTATTAGTTTCCGGTTAAGTGGTCTCCCTTTCCACTAAGATTTCTAGCAGAAACAAACTTAACAATTCAATGAACTTAAATGCAAATAGTTCATATTTGTTTTATAAAAATCTTATCTATTTATGTTTTAAATTGTTTGTTTTTATGACAGTTTTCTCAAAACCTTAAATTTGAATACCAAAATAGAATCGATCATTGAATAATATGATAGTTTCGTTTTTGTTTTATTTGCCACATGTTAAGTGCGTTTCTCCGAAACTGTGGGAAGGGAGACTACTCAAAACGAAACTAATAATATCTAAAACACTAAAGGAAAATGAACACAATAGAAAACCTATCATAATGGAATTCCTGATAGAAATAAAACCAAGATAATACCCCATCCCCATCATATTTTCCTTTTCATTTATCATACTGACCACCAACATAATTCAATTCTAGGTTGGGGGGGGGGGGGGGGGAGAAGATAGTATTTTTTGGAACAGCCCTTATGACAAAACTTCACCGATACCTGAAGCAATTTGACAATCCAGATCAACAAACTTTACACACAAAAATTAATTTCTTCATCGCAAGACCTGAAAATCAGATGCTCCCATGAGCCTGTGATCTCTCGCCTGGAAAACTTGAGGCTTCCAGTAGCCTGTAATCTCTCGCCTTGAAAACTAGTGGATCCCAGGAGCCTGTAATCTCTCACCTTGTAAACTAGAGGCTCCCAGGAGCCTGTAATCTCTCACCTTGTAAACTAGAGGCTCCCAGGAGCCTGTAATCTCTCACCTTGAAAACTAGAGGCTCCCAGGAGCCTGTAATCTCTCACCTTGAAAACTAGAGGCTCCCAGGAGCCTGTAATCTCTCACTTTGAACACAAATGACTTCAAGCTACCTTTAAATTTTTGCAATTTACAGTTTCAGTCTAGATGTTATAGCTTTTAAATTCCTGGGCAAAAACTAAAACATTCTTCAAAAATTTGGATTAAGCACAATAACTCCTATAAGGTGCCATTAGGCTATTTCTGAAATGAAATTAAATGAGTTCTTGTCCTCAAGGTACATTTACTATCTACATGTTATAGACTTAAATTTATAACATAAACACTTATCATTTTGTCTGAATTCGTTATGAAAGGCTCATATAAAGAGTCATCTGACAATTTTGGACAATGTAATGATTTGTAGGCCTTGCCTTGTTGATCATTTGTGCAATTTACATTGTTAAATTTCTCCTTGTATCAATATAACTCAGACATCTTTCTGCTTCTTTTCCATAGTGTATTTTGTGTGCTATCATCAATGTAATAATTATTCTGCTCGATTCATTTGTCAGTTGACAGTAATTTGTTATCATATAAGATGTGTCATACCCTGTAATAGCTCCAATTAATGATAAATTAATTATCAAGTTATGTATAAATTGTACCTGATAACCGAAGGCTTGCGGTGAATTATCAATGATTACTGTCTTCCGTAAATCTCTTCCCAAAATAGTCAGGTCTTTGATATAGTTATTACCATTGACGCACACACAATGTTCTCTGAATAAGCGATGTCTGCAATAAAAAATAGCCATGTTACTAGTTTCATCATGCAATACCAATATGTGATTTGTTAATACAGATCCTGTATTGGAAATCAGGAACACCACAAATGTTCGTTTTTTCTAAATGAGAATGCAGTGACCAATCTTTAACGTTTTTTTCTTCAAGTGTCTTATTTGTTCTTTAATCTATTAAAAATGTTCCCATATAGGTTTTTAACAGATCACTATGTCTTATGGTAACAACCATATATCTTGGTATCTGTACATAAAAGACTTGGTATATGTTTAACTGAGATTTATTCCATTGCATAAGATTGTAACAATTTTTTATGATTGCATTTATTTCTCGAATTATTCATGAATAATAATATACAAATGATTCAACCAAACTTCCATCAGTTATTTCCAAGCCATACACTGCAAAGACATTTTTATTGCCAAAAATCAAGTGTCCTACAATAAACAATGAAAGTCAAATTAGTTTTTACAGCTATTATAGACAAGCTTCCTTTGTCCAAGTGATTTGTAGGCCTTGTCCATCTAGTTTTTATGGTATTTATTTAAGGGCAATAACTCCTATCAGAAGTCATCTGACAATTTCTGACTGTAGAACTTGGATAGTTTATCATATTTGCAATTGACTTTCAATTTAGCTGTTACAGCTTTCACCTACAACTCAACTAAAAATTTCATTCAATATTGTAATGTACTGTACTTACTTGATTAATCGTTTTTCTGGATCCAAGAGATTAAGCAATTTGTCAGCATACACCTTCTTTGATGCAGTGAACAAGATCACTTCAAACAGTTTCGACACCCTTTCTAAAAATTCTCTAAAGTGAGGCCTTGTTCGTACATATACCTGAAACACAAGAAAACAATTACAATACAACAGTGGAGGATTTTGTCTTTTGTTTACTCATTCAAAGTGGTTATCATAGGCCCTGGTGGCCAAGTGGTAGTGGGCTATAATTCATGATTATCATGGGCCCTGGTGGCCAAGTGGTAGTGGGCTATAATTCATGATTATCATAGGCCCTGGTGGCCAAGTGGTAGTGGGCTATAATTCATGATTATCATGGGCCCTGGTGGCCAAGTGGTAGTGGGCTATAATTCATGATTATCATGGGCCCTGGTGGCCAAGTGGTAGTGGGCTATAATTCATGATTATCATGGGCCCTGGTGGCCAAGTGGTAGTGGGCTATAATTCATGATTATCATGGGCCCTGGTGGCCAAGTGGTAGTGGGCTATAATTCATGATTATCATGGGCCTTGGTGGCCAAGTGGTAGTGGGCTATAATTCATGATTATCATGGGCCCTGGTGGCCAAGTGGTAGTGGGCTATAATTCATGATTATCATGGGCCCTGGTGGCCAAGTGGTAGTGGGCTATAATTCATGATTATCATGGGCCTTGGTGGCCAAGTGGTAGTGGGCTATAATTCATGATTATCATGGGCCCTGGTGGCCAAGTGGTAGTGGGCTATAATTCATGATTATCATGGGCCCTGGTAGCCAAGTGGTAGTGGGCTATAATTCATGATTATCATGGGCCCTGGTGGCCAAGTGGTAGTGGGCTATAATTCATGATTATCATGGGCCCTGGTGGCCAAGTGGTAGTGGGCTATAATTCATGATTATCATGGGCCTTGGTGGCCATGTGGTAGTGGGCTATAATTCATGATTATCATGGGCCCTGGTGGCCAAGTGGTAGTGGGCTATAATTCATGATTATCATGGGCCCTCGTGGCCAAGTGGTAGTGGGCTATAATTCATGATTATCATGGGCCCTGGTGGCCAAGTGGTAGTGGGCTATAATTCATGATTATCATGGGCCCTGGTGGCCAAGTGGTAGTGAGCTATAATTCATGATTATCATGGGCCCTGGTGGCCAAGTGTTAGTGGGCTATAATTCATGATTATCATGGGCCTTGGTGGCCATGTGGTAGTGGGCTATAATTCATGATTATCATGGGCCTTAGTGGCCATGTGGTAGTGGGCTATAATTCATGATTATCATGGGCCTTGGTGGCCAAGTGGTAGTGGGCTATAATTCATGATTATCATGGGCCCTGGTGGCCAAGTGGTAGTGGGCTATAATTCATGATTATCATGGGCCCTGGTGGCCAAGTGGTAGTGAGCTATAATTCATGATTATCATGGGCCTTGGTGGCCAAGTGGTAGTGAGCTAAATTCATGATTATCATGGGCCCTGGTGGCCAAGTGTAAGTGGGCTATAATTCATGATTATCATGGGCCCTGGTGGCCAAGTGTTAGTGGGCTATAATTCATGATTATCATGGGCCTGGTGGCCAATTGGTAGTGGGCTATAATTTATGATTATCATGGGCCTTGGTGGCCAAGTGGTAGTGGGCTATAATTCATGATTATCATGGGCCTTGGTGGCCAAGTGGTAGTGGGCTATAATTCATGATTATCATGGGCCCTGGTGGCCAAGTGGTAGTGGGCTATAATTCATGATTATCATGGGCCTTGGTGGCCAAGTGGTAGTGGGCTATAATTCATGATTATCATGGGCCCTGGTGGCCAAGTGGTAGTGGGCTATAATTCATGATTATCATGGGCCCTGGTGGCCAAGTGGTAGTGGGCTATAATTCATGATTATCATGGGCCTTGGTGGCCATGTGGTAGTGGGCTATAATTCATGATTATCATGGGCCCTGGTGGCCAAGTGGTAGTGGGCTATAATTCATGATTATCATGGGCCCTCGTGGCCAAGTGGTAGTGGGCTATAATTCATGATTATCATGGGCCCTGGTGGCCAAGTGGTAGTGGGCTATAATTCATGATTATCATGGGCCCTGGTGGCCAAGTGGTAGTGAGCTATAATTCATGATTATCATGGGCCCTGGTGGCCAAGTGTTAGTGGGCTATAATTCATGATTATCATGGGCCTTGGTGGCCATGTGGTAGTGGGCTATAATTCATGATTATCATGGGCCTTAGTGGCCATGTGGTAGTGGGCTATAATTCATGATTATCATGGGCCTTGGTGGCCAAGTGGTAGTGGGCTATAATTCATGATTATCATGGGCCCTGGTGGCCAAGTGGTAGTGGGCTATAATTCATGATTATCATGGGCCCTGGTGGCCAAGTGGTAGTGAGCTATAATTCATGATTATCATGGGCCTTGGTGGCCAAGTGGTAGTGAGCTATAATTCATGATTATCATGGGCCCTGGTGGCCAAGTGTTAGTGGGCTATAATTCATGATTATCATGGGCCCTGGTGGCCAAGTGTTAGTGGGCTATAATTCATGATTATCATGGGCCCTGGTGGCCAATTGGTAGTGGGCTATAATTTATGATTATCATGGGCCTTGGTGGCCAAGTGGTAGTGGGCTATAATTCATGATTATCATGGGCCTTGGTGGCCATGTGGTAGTGGGCTATAATTCATGATTTTCATGGGCCTTGGTGGCCATGTGGTAGTGGGCTATAATTCATGATTATCATGGGCCTTGGTGGCCATGTGGTAGTGGGCTATAATTCATGATTATCATGGGCCTTGGTGGCCATGTGGTAGTGGGCTATAATTCATGATTATCATGGGCCTTGGTGGCCATGTGGTAGTGGGCTATAATTCATGATTATCATGGGCTTGGTGGCCATGTAGTAGTGGGCTATAATTCATGATTATCATGGGCCTTTGTGGCCATGTGGTAGTGGGCTATAATTCATGATTATCATGGGTCTTGGTGGCCAAGTGGTAGTGGGCTATAATTCATTATTATCATGGGCCTTGGTGGCCAAGTGGTAGTGGGCTATAATTCATGATTATCATGGGCCTTGGTGGCAAAGTGGTAGTGGACTATAATTCATGATTATCATGGGCCCTGGTGGCCAAGTGGTAGTGGGCTATAATTCATGAAGATCATGGGCCCTGGTGGCCATGTGGTAGTGGGTTATAATTCATGATTATCATGGGCCTGGGTGGCCATGTGGTAGTGGGCTATAATTCATGATTATCATGGGCCCTGGTGGCCAAGTGGTAGTGGGCTATAATTCATGATTATCATGGGCCCTGGTGGCCTAGTGGTAGTGGGCTATAATTCATGATTATCGTGGGCCTTGGTGGCCAAGTGGTAGTGGGCAATAATTCATGATTATCATGTGTCTTTGTGGCCAAGTGGTTCAGGTAGTCAACACCGAGTTTGTCAGTTCAAGCCTTACTGCAGGCAGGGTGTCCTTGACTCCAATCTCAATAGAATTGCCTGTTTCCTGCCTTGGGTTTTCACCTGGTTCTCTGGTTTCCTCACCTAATAACACCTAGATGGCATCCTGTAGCCAAAAAATTGGTGAAAGTGGCATTAAATACCAAATAAACAAACATGCTCATCTACCCTTTGTTTTAATTGACATGAAGTAGTTGACATTTTGTTCGACACCATGAAAAATTCCTCACACCAAATCCATTTTGCTTATTTAGTTTATTCTGATTCCATTTCTACAACAGTTTTGTCTTAACAGCCCTTACAATAATTGTATTATACTATTATAAAAAGATATTGGATTGATTTCTTACTAATTAAAATGAATATTTTTACAGTACTTATTGGGAAAATATAAATTCGTCTCTAGTTGGCTATCCATATTTAACATTTATATAATAAATAAATTCAGTTTAGCACCAATTATTAGCATATTCAAGCAATTTTTAGATATTCATGTTTTTGAAGTGAAATAAAATGCTTGTTAATCACGCCTATACAATAACCTTTTTAAACATGTCTCTTTGGACAAATAACAATAAAAATTTTATTCATGAACAAGTTTTGTACTGGTCCCTTCTCAGCCTGTAATTGTGGCTATGCATACATAGTTTTGAACCAGTACAAAGGTATGTTCACATGTTATCGGCAAAGACAAAAAGATTATGGATAATAAATTCCCGAAAACTATTGATCAAACTTGCATTTAACAAGTGTGGACACAGAAAAACGTCTCGCCTGCATTCCGCATCAGTAACGAAAATAAATTTCGTCATAAGCATTACGTAAATAGCATTAAATATCAGCAGTGGCCTGTATACAAAATATTGTCACCATACCCTGCATAGTTACAGGGGAACAGCCGTAACCCAAAAACTTTAACGTAGTCGCTGGACCGTGAAATTGAGGTCAAGGTCAGGTGGAACCTACCAGACAGTCATGTACTATTCATCAGCAACCTATATACCAAATATTTTCATCCTACCATGCGTAGTTACAGAGGAACTATCGTAACCCAAAAACTTTAACGTAGTCACTGGACCGTGAAATTGAGGTCAAGGTCAGGTGACAGGTGAATGACTGGCAAGTACTCATCATAAGCTACCTCTGGACCAAATTTGATGGACCTAGGGCTTGGGCTTACAAAGATATGAAGCAAGATGTCAAGTGTTTACGCCGCCGCCGCCGGATTCCCATACATATGTCTCGCCTCCAGCGACTTTCGTCGCAGGCGAGAGAAAAACCTTTTTGTCGATGCCTGCAAATGTTAACTAGAAAAAGTTGATCTAGTGATCATGGATTACCTCGGCTTAAATTTTGCTTAACTTTAGTTTTTTGTCGACTGGTGACCTTGTGCACTGATGGTATTCCTGCAGCATCAATAGGCATCTTACCTTCCTGATATGTAAAAATATCGACAAGTTTCATTGAAATCAAATGCACTTTTTGAGTTATTCTCCGGAAATGTTTTTTTTTTTGTAAAACATTTATTTTGGCAACAGTGACCTTAAAATATGATGGATTTTCCAAAATGGATTGGCTACTGATCCACCTAATATGAAACTATTCAATGAAATCAATTTCTTAAGTTTTTTGTGGACTGTGACCCTGAAATTTGACGGATTTTCCCAAAATTGTTAGGCTTCTTACCATCCTGATTTGTAACAATATCCCATAGTTTCATTCAAATTGGAAGCAAGCTTTTTTGAATTATCATCCGGAAACCGAATTAGGCGAACAAATGGACTGACGGACAGATATGAGGACCCCTATCTACCCCCGACTCTGTCAAGCGAGGGTATAAAAATAATTGAAATCAAACAATGATTGAAGTGTTTTCTATCATAGACAATAACACAACTAAAATAAATTCTGTTGGTATAATCACTATATACCTGGTAAGTGACTTCTTGGAAGAGGACAGGAAAGCTAAATGCTGCATCATCTAATTCTGTAAGACTACAGTGTACAAGTGTTTCATCCTGTCACACAAAAAAAAGGTCATTTTAGAAATATACCCATTACAGAAGTACATTATTATTACATGAGGCCATACATTTTGTTTACCAGTTTCAACCTCAACCTCCCTCCCCCCAAACATTTTCTCATCATTTACACGTATCTCAAAAAAAGCGACCGAAATGGCCACAAAAATAGCAGAAATTCATGGAAAACTTCTGTAAAGTCACAGGAAAGGCAATATAAATTTGTCAGACTCTACTGGTAAATATTGCACAAACTACCAATGTCTCATGTACTTATGTATGTCAATAGTGAATTTAGATTATTCAGATATTTCTTGTTAAAATAATTATTTATTTGTATTACTGGGTAAAATTTTCAATTTTTAAAAATCAATCTGTTTATTCAGCAAATATGCGTAAAGAATGAATCCTACTTCGTTTATTTTAGCAACATTATCTTATATGTTACGTAACTAGTTTAAATCAGAAGTAAACCATTCTACATACAGAAAGATTAGTTTACAGACAACCCTGACTATGAGAGACACGAGGATGGTAGAACAAGGGACCTTTCTTTTTACTTCTGATAACAGCTTAAATAAAATGGAAGAATGTTATATAAACACATACCAAATCTAGCACTAATGAGAATTCAGGAGAGCTCCTAGTCTTTAATGGTAAGGCAGGCATTCTGGCCCTCAGTTCATCTGTTAATGGTGGGAGGTTCTTTATGAAGACATATCTGTGAAGTTGATAAATATGTATTAATAAGTTGTGACCAGTTCTATCTAGCTTTTTCATAAAAATACTTGTTGTTGGTATATTAGTAGCTACAATAATGTATCGCCTTTTTTTATGGACAGAGCTACAAAGAGGGCCCATTACTCATAATGGAGCAAGCCAGGAGTGATTCACACCCGGGGTTTTATTCATATAAGCTATTAAACTGTTTCCCTGAATTGCTACATACTTTTTAATGTCTTTGAAGTTTAACTGATGTTACTACACCCCTTTGTTTGTTACAAAACTGTAGTTTTACACTTAATTCATAATCAGGGTTTTGAAGTCCAAATTTCAATTCTGGAAGTGCATAATTTCTGAATCGATTTGGTAAAAAAAATTTTCATCCAGATCAAGTTTTCCTGATTTATTTCATTAGCTGAGATCCAGTAGCCCATCAAAAAAAGTTGTGTACATTTGTATCACTACGAGACGCATACTGTCAAATTGTTGTGCGGAATGTATGCAACTTTCAAAATGTGAAAAGGGTAGTTGTACCTACACTTAATGTAAGGGTAGTTGTACCTACACTTAATGTAAGGGTAGTTGTACCTACACTTAATGTAAGGGTAGTTGTACATACACTTAATGTAAGGATAGTTGTACCTACACTTAATGTAAGGGTAGTTGTACCTACACTTAATGTAAGGGTAGTTGTACCTACACTTAATGTAAGGGTAGTTGTACCTACACTTAATGTATTGTTTATTTGTTTGAATAGTGTTTAATGCCACTTTCATGTCACATTTCATTTAACAGAATGACAGTATTATCATTCATTAAAATGAGTTCTTGTATCAACCATATTGTTTTAATAACTAATTTTTCAAAATTTTGACACAAAAAAAACTTAATTTTAGATACATCCAAAATCAGCACTAGACAAAGTCAATCTAGCGATCACTAATACCCCCACATTTTGTAAAAATTTGTAACGTTTTTCGTGGACTGTGACCTTGAAATTTGATAGATTTCCACCAAAATCAATAGGCTTCTTACCAACAAAATATATAACAATATTTTACAGTTTCATTAAAATCGAATGCAAACTTTTTGAGTTATTGTCCGGAAACAACTTTTTTGTACAAATTTCTAACGTTTTTCGTGGACTGTGACCTTGAAATTTGAGCTATTTCCCCTAAAATCAATAGGCTTCTTACCAACCTGATATATAACAATATCCCAAAGTTTCATTCAAATCACATGCAAACTTTTTGAGTTGTCGTCCGGAAACAACTTTTTTGTAAAAATTTCTAACGTTTTTCGTGGACTGTGACCTTGAAATTTAACCCATTTTCCCCAAAATCAAAAGGCTTTTTACAAACCTGATATATAACAATATCCCAAAGTTTCATTCAAATTTAATGCAAACTTTTTGAGTTATTGTCCGGAAACAACTTTTTTGTAAAAATTTCGACCGTTTTTCGTGGACTGTGACCTTGAAATTTGACGGATTCCCCCAAAATCAATAGGATTCTTACCAACCTGATATATAACAATATTCCAAAGTTTCATTCAAATAGGATGTAAACTTTTTGAATTATCATCCGGAAACCAAATGTGGACGGACGAACGGACGAATGGACGGACGGACGGACAGATGGACGGACATGAGGACCACTATATACCCCCGACTCTGTTGAGAGGGGGTATAAAAAAAGCATCTAAATATAAGCTCGTCATTCTACTGAATATACATTACTCAAAAAGCATGAAATTAATGAAATCTGAACCCAATTGTGCTGTTTCAGTTTGAACCTTATTCTAGATTAGCTTTTAATGATATCAGAATTATTACTGTCACATCATGGGTGGCTCTATGCTCAACAGAAACCTAATATGTACGAAGGACAACAATTACCAAGGTAGAATTATTATTATCAATAGTAATTTCATTATAAATGATAGTTATTTCTTTCTTACAAAGAGAAATTATCTCCAATAATGATTTCATAAGTAAGCATTCAAGATGAACAAAAAAGTCCACTCATTTAACTCATGGATCAAACGGCTGTGTTTCGCAGTCTCCCTCCTCGTATTAAAGCCCACTCATATTACTTACGGATCAAACGGTTGTGTTTCCCAGTCTCCCTCCTCGTATGACTCCTCCTCTTCCTCTCCTGTATGGTGATGATACTCGTACTCGCACTTGTTGTGATTGTTGTTATCTTCCTCGTCATAGGCTACCAGATCATCACATTCTCCTTCATATGATGGCTCTTGGTTTTCTTTTGCTAAAATATTAAAAATTTCTTTTTTTATTAATTTAGTGGCAACTTTCAAAGGAGGAAGCCATAGAACAACCATGAAAAAAATATACCTGCTACACAGTAACTTCCTTCTACATAATTAAATAAATATACATATTGTGATGTGAAACACTTTGTCCCTTCCATCATTAAATATAATTTAAACATGGTGAACTGACATGTAAGCT
Source organism: Limnoperna fortunei (assembly GCA_944474755.1). Classification (NCBI taxonomy): domain Eukaryota; kingdom Metazoa; phylum Mollusca; class Bivalvia; order Mytilida; family Modiolidae; genus Limnoperna; species Limnoperna fortunei. The sequence continues at coordinate 19,071,331 of OX104123.1, read as the reverse complement.
AACATACAAAAAAAGTTGTCTGTGGGCAGAGGTGTTTACCCCTTTGCAATACTCCCAGTAATCCTAATTATTTTTTTCAGTAATTTTACACATTTATCCGTAATCTGAAACTTTGCAATAAAATGTCCGAACTTAGAACAAAAGAGTTTCTGGCCAGTCCTTTACTATATTACATTTTCCTGATGGACATTTTATTGATCAAACATTAATAAAAAAAATGTTTATTCAATATTGTAATACCTTTACAATGTAACAAAATCACAACCTAAAGCATTTGCAAGTAATATCGGCGGAAATGAGTAATTCCAGGTGCATTTCTGTGATGAGTATTTTTAAACCCAAATTAGGAATGATTCCGGAAAATCTGTAATGGTAAACACCTCTGGGCCACATAAGGCATACTGTAAAAAATTGAAACTAGGAACCTGTGAGCTACTGCTCACTTAGTATACCCCCACTATTCACATCACTGAATCAAGTCGGTAACAGGAATCTGGTATCGTCACATATAAAATTTCAAGTGGGTGTGATACGTAGTTGCTGAAAGAAACACAAATTTTCAACCATTTACCACTAATGTTGAAAATAGAATACGTCGGTAAACAGGAAGTAGATGAACCACAGACCCGAAATCGATACTCCCAATAAAGGACCACATGGTATGGTCACATATAAAATTTCAAGTGGGTGTGATACGTAGTTGCTGAAAGAAACACAAATTTTCAACCATTTACCACTAATGTTGAAAATTGAATAAGTCGGTAAACAGGAAGTAGATATACCACAGACCCGAAATTGATACTCCCAATAAAGGACCACATGGTATGGTCACATATAAAATTTCAAGTGGGTGTGATACATAGTTGCTGAGGAAACTGTCACACAAATTTTCAACCATTTACCACCAATGTTGAAAATAGAATAAGTCGGTAAACAGGAAGTAGATGAACCACAGACCCGAAATCGGTACTCCCAATAAAGGACCACATGGTTAGGTCACATACGTAGTTCCTGAGGAAACTGTTATGAAAGTTATGTTGCGGCCGGAAGTTAAACCAGTATACCCGCCACTTCGAAGCAGAGATGTAACTACACACCAAGTAGGTTTATGTTTAGATTGTGTATTAAGGTAAACCACGAATTCAACTTTATTCACATTGTTTGACAATGGCCTCTTAATTATTTTTGTATAGGGGAAATTATTGACATTTTTTGCTCTCACTTAGGCACCAAGTTTCGTTGAGTAATGAGAGACCCCTCAAAACGACCGGAATAATTTCACGTATATCACATTAAATTTTCGGGGTGCCATGTCAGATAAAATTTTTTGCAAATTTGGAAAATCCGAAGGGTACTCATGGAAACTCCCTTACACCCATAAAATAGTCCAGAAATAGGCTTTGAACAATCAGATAAAAAAATACCCAATACATTTAATAAATTATCTGAATAAATTTATTTATAAATTCTATATGAAACTGCTTTTTAAATACAGCTCCAATATTAAAATTCCATTGAATAATAAATCCACTGTCTATGCTACAGTTTGGCGCAGTCAAATATCAAAATAAGAACTATTTTCCTCTCCCTCAGTCAAAGTTCATTTACAGAGCAGTTGTCATTTATGGAAGATGAACAACTACCTTAACCAATCGGCCACCAAGGTCCCTAAGCCAATAAAGTAGCAAATATACTCTACAGAGTGTATAAGGCAGACAAGGCAGGAGTTTTAACAATGTGCCCGCTTACACCATGGATTGCATTACATGAACTACTAAGGCATTGGTGGTAGAAAAAATTCTGTATTGCATTACATGGGCTACAATTCTGTGACTACTTACTTGAGGAAGCAGAATCTGAGTCGTCTTCTTCACTGCTAAGAGGCGGTAAGTCTACACACTGACTAAAGTCTAATGACTTAGTCACATGTAATATCTTATGATGCTCCGAGTCTTCTTCTGAAATTATGTATAAAATGTTTAATATTATGTGAAGCAGAGAAAAAAAATGCTGTTATTTTCAACCTACACTTACAGCTGACAAACCCAAACTTCTCAGGTAATGTTATACGGGTCGATCGCATTTACAACTGCAACTTTTCACGGGGTTCACGATGTCCAAGCAAACCTTGTTCTTTTTTAAACCAGTGCTGGCCCTCTTTTTTTAAAGGTTTGTGTGTAAAAATGGCCTTAAACGCCACTTTCAGTTTATATCATGGTATCCAGTTCTTACTGAGTTAGGGAGAAGGAATACACAATTTTTAAAAACCAGTCATTCAGCAGGTTATGGGCAGTTCTTTTTAATTAAGGAGTCGAGCACAACAGGCCCATATAAAGCTTGAGCTTACAACAGTGCTGACAGGCACATGATCAACATTTGATGACCCATATAAAGCTTGAGCTTACATCAGTGCTGACAGGCACATGATCAACATTTGATGGCCCATATAAAGCTTGAGCTTACATCAGTGCTGACAGGCACATGATCAACATTTGATGACCCATATAAAGCTTGAGCTTACAACAGTGCTGACAGGCACATGATCAACATTTGATGACCCATATAAAGCTTGAGCTTACATCAGTGCTGACAGGCACATGATCAACATTTGATGACCCATATAAAGCTTGAGCTTACATCAGTGCTGACAGGCACATGATCAACATTTGATGACCCATATAAAGCTTGAGCTTACATCAGTGCTGACAGGCACATGATCAACATTTGATGACCCATATAAAGCTTGAGCTTACAACAGTGCTGACAGGCACATGATCAACATTTGATGGCCCATATAAAGCTTGAGCTTACATCAGTGCTGACAGGCACATGATCAACATTTGATGACCCATATAAAGCTTGAGCTTACATCAGTGCTGACAGGCACATGATCAACATTTGATGACCCATATAAAGCTTGAGCTTACAACAGTGCTGACAGGCACATGATCAACATTTGATGGCCCATATAAAGCTTGAGCTTACATCAGTGCTGACAGGCACATGATCAACATTTGATGGCCCATATAAAGCTTGAGCTTACATCAGTGCTGACAGGCACATGATCAACATTTGATGACCCATATAAAGCTTGAGCTTACATCAGTGCTGACAGGCACATGATCAACATTTGATGACCCATATAAAGCTTGAGCTTACAACAGTGCTGACAGGCACATGATCAACATTTGATGACCCATATAAAGCTTGAGCTTACAACAGTGCTGACAGGCACATGATCAACATTTGATGGCCCATATAAAGCTTGAGCTTACATCAGTGCTGACAGGCACATGATCAACATTTGATGACCCATATAAAGCTTGAGCTTACAACAGTGCTGACAGGCACATGATCAACATTTGATGGCCCATATAAAGCTTGAGCTTACATCAGTGCTGACAGGCACATGATCAACATTTGATGACCCATATAAAGCTTGAGCTTACATCAGTGCTGACAGGCACATGATCAACATTTGATGGCCCATATAAAGCTTGAGCTTACATCAGTGCTGACAGGCACATGATCAACATTTGATGACCCATATAAAGCTTGAGCTTACAACAGTGCTGACAGGCACATGATCAACATTTGATGGCCCATATAAAGCTTGAGCTTACATCAGTGCTGACAGGCACATGATCAACATTTGATGACCCATATAAAGCTTGAGCTTACAACAGTGCTGACAGGCACATGATCAACATTTGATGACCCATATAAAGCTTGAGCTTACATCAGTGCTGACAGGCACATGATCAACATTTGATGACCCATATAAAGCTTGAGCTTACAACAGTGCTGACAGGCACATGATCAACATTTGATGACCCATATAAAGCTTGAGCTTACAACAGTGCTGACAGGCACATGATCAACATTTGATGACCCATATAAAGCTTGAGCTTACAACAGTGCCGACAGGCACATGATCAACATTTGATGACCCATATAAAGCTTGAGCTTACAACAGTGCCGACAGGCACATGATCAACATTTGATGACCCATATAAAGCTTGAGCTTACAACAGTGCCGACAGGCACATGATCAACATTTGATGACCCATATAAAGCTTGAGCTTACATCAGTGCCGACAGGCACATGATCAACATTTGATGACCCATATAAAGCTTGAGCTTACAACAGTGCTGACAGGCACATGATCAACATTTGATGACCCATATTAAGCTTGAGCTTACAACAGTGCTGACAGGCACATGATCAACATTTGATGACCCATATAAAGCTTGAGCTTACATCAGTGCTGACAGGCACATGATCAACATTTGATGACCCATATAAAGCTTGAGCTTACATCAGTGCTGACAGGCACATGATCAACATTTGATGGCCCATATAAAGCTTGAGCTTACATCAGTGCTGACAGGCACATGATCAACATTTGATGACCCATATAAAGCTTGAGCTTACAACAGTGCTGACAGGCACATGATCAACATTTGATGGCCCATATAAAGCTTGAGCTTACATCAGTGCTGACAGGCACATGATCAACATTTGATGACCCATATAAAGCTTGAGCTTACAACAGTGCTGACAGGCACATGATCAACATTTGATGGCCCATATAAAGCTTGAGCTTACATCAGTGCTGACAGGCACATGATCAACATTTGATGACCCATATAAAGCTTGAGCTTACAACAGTGCTGACAGGCACATGATCAACATTTGATGGCCCATATAAAGCTTGAGCTTACATCAGTGCCGACAGGCACATGATCAACATTTGATGACCCATATAAAGCTTGAGCTTACAACAGTGCTGACAGGCACATGATCAACATTTGATGGCCCATATAAAGCTTGAGCTTACATCAGTGCTGACAGGCACATGATCAACATTTGATGACCCATATAAAGCTTGAGCTTACAACAGTGCTGACAGGCACATGATCAACATTTGATGGCCCATATAAAGCTTGAGCTTACATCAGTGCTGACAGGCACATGATCAACATTTGATGGCCCATATAAAGCTTGAGCTTACATCAGTGCTGACAGGCACATGATCAACATTTGATGGCCCATATAAAGCTTGAGCTTACATCAGTGCCGACAGGCACATGATCAACATTTGATGACCCATATAAAGCTTGAGCTTACAACAGTGCTGACAGGCACATGATCAACATTTGATGACCCATATAAAGCTTGAGCTTACAACAGTGCTGACAGGCACATGATCAACATTTGATGGCCCATATAAAGCTTGAGCTTACAACAGTGCTGACAGGCACATGATCAACATTTGATGGCCCATATAAAGCTTGAGCTTACATCAGTGCTGACAGGCACATGATCAACATTTGATGACCCATATAAAGCTTGAGCTTACAACAGTGCTGACAGGCACATGATCAACATTTGATGACCCATATAAAGCTTGAGCTTACAACAGTGCCGACAGGCACATGATCAACATTTGATGACCCATATAAAGCTTGAGCTTACATCAGTGCTGACAGGCACATGATCAACATTTGATGACCCATATAAAGCTTGAGCTTACAACAGTGCTGACAGGCACATGATCAACATTTGATGACCCATATAAAGCTTGAGCTTACAACAGTGCTGACAGGCACATGATCAACATTTGATGACCCATATAAAGCTTGAGCTTACAACAGTGCTGACAGGCACATGATCAACATTTGATGACCCATATAAAGCTTGAGCTTACAACAGTGCTGACAGGCACATGATCAACATTTGATGGCCCATATAAAGCTTGAGCTTACATCAGTGCTGACAGGCACATGATCAACATTTGATGACCCATATAAAGCTTGAGCTTACAACAGTGCTGACAGGCACATGATCAACATTTGATGACCCATATAAAGCTTGAGCTTACATCAGTGCTGACAGGCACATGATCAACATTTGATGGCCCATATAAAGCTTGAGCTTACAACAGTGCTGACAGGCACATGATCAACATTTGATGGCCCATATAAAGCTTGAGCTTACATCAGTGCTGACAGGCACATGATCAACATTTGATGACCCATATAAAGCTTGAGCTTACATCAGTGCTGACAGGCACATGATCAACATTTGATGGCCCATATAAAGCTTGAGCTTACAACAGTGCTGACAGGCACATGATCAACATTTGATGGCCCATATAAAGCTTGAGCTTACATCAGTGCCGACAGGCACATGATCAACATTTGATGACCCATATAAAGCTTGAGCTTACAACAGTGCTGACAGGCACATGATCAACATTTGATGGCCCATATAAAGCTTGAGCTTACATCAGTGCTGACAGGCACATGATCAACATTTGATGGCCCATATAAAGCTTGAGCTTACAACAGTGCCGACAGGCACATGATCAACATTTGATGACCCATATAAAGCTTGAGCTTACATCAGTGCTGACAGGCACATGATCAACATTTGATGACCCATATAAAGCTTGAGCTTACAACAGTGCTGACAGGCACATGATCAACATTTGATGACCCATATAAAGCTTGAGCTTACAACAGTGCTGACAGGCACATGATCAACATTTGATGACCCATATAAAGCTTGAGCTTACAACAGTGCTGACAGGCACATGATCAACATTTGATGACCCATATAAAGCTTGAGCTTACAACAGTGCTGACAGGCACATGATCAACATTTGATGGCCCATATAAAGCTTGAGCTTACAACAGTGCTGACAGGCACATGATCAACATTTGATGACCCATATAAAGCTTGAGCTTACATCAGTGCTGACAGGCACATGATCAACATTTGATGACCCATATAAAGCTTGAGCTTACATCAGTGCTGACAGGCACATGATCAACATTTGATGGCCCATATAAAGCTTGAGCTTACATCAGTGCTGACAGGCACATGATCAACATTTGATGACCCATATAAAGCTTGAGCTTACAACAGTGCTGACAGGCACATGATCAACATTTGATGGCCCATATAAAGCTTGAGCTTACATCAGTGCTGACAGGCACATGATCAACATTTGATGACCCATATAAAGCTTGAGCTTACATCAGTGCTGACAGGCACATGATCAACATTTGATGGCCCATATAAAGCTTGAGCTTACATCAGTGCTGACAGGCACATGATCAACATTTGATGACCCATATAAAGCTTGAGCTTACATCAGTGCTGACAGGCACATGATCAACATTTGATGACCCATATAAAGCTTGAGCTTACAACAGTGCTGACAGGCACATGATCAACATTTGATGACCCATATAAAGCTTGAGCTTACAACAGTGCTGACAGGCACATGATCAACATTTGATGACCCATATAAAGCTTGAGCTTACATCAGTGCTGACAGGCACATGATCAACATTTGATGACGAACAACTTTAACCAATTGCAGACTTGCCTACCCATTTCAGGCAAAAATAGTAAGGCACTCCTCAAAAAAGCGCAATTTGAGGTGAAAAATAGTAAAGCTTACATTAAGTGTTAAATAGGTTGTAATATATATGAAGAAACATATTTTTGTTGTCTTTAATTTTAAACAAATATTAACCTTATGTGCTGACTTCTGGGTTTAAGCTGTATATAGTTAACTTGTCCCTCAAGCTTCCATTTAAACACAAAATTTCAAAGAACACAACATCAACAGGAAAGTTAACATATATGTACACTAATGCAGTTTGGCATAACAGGAAGCGGAAATGGCAATGTCAAGATAATACACAGAGTAAAAAAATGAAGGAACGGAAATGAAAAAAATCAGAATTTTCGAAAAATCGTAAGGAATATAGTAAAAATCGTAATGGCGTAATATGGCCTTAAAAATCGGGAGCCTTATGCCAAAATCGTAAGGGTAGGCAAGTCTGAAATTATCCACTGAGGCCCCATGTATATTAAAATAGTAAATATCATGATCCCCAATATGTGGATAAAACATAACCCACCTATATAATGGTATACAGGAGAAAACAATGTTCCACTATAAGTTGTACGTGGGGGGCTTCCTGCAGGATCTTGGTTCTCAAGCACAGGATTCAAAACTTCTGCTTTTTTCTTTCCTGCAAATATATAAATAATTATGACAAGACACATACAATACAATGCTACTGAACAATTTTTCTTGTAATAATTTTTTTTTACTTTAACATGAAAAATCTTATTAATCAATGTGTCCAAAATTGTTGTATCTGTTCAGATCTTATTAACACATGTTAACAGGAATTCTACTCCAAGAGGATTTATTGATCATTATATCACAACAAACTTAACATATAGTCATTTGAAGACTCCAAGTGAAAAATAACTACATAATGAAACACAACATTGAAATCAGTTTAATTTCTTTGGATAGTAAAATTTTAAATAAACTACACATTACATGTTTCACACTGATGTCATTTTCTACTTATAATTCAATCAATTTGTGTACTGATGACAAGAAACATTTATTTTAATGTACAGTTTTGTTACAGTAGATTTTTTTAATTGTTCTGTATAATATTTATGAAAACATGTGATACAAGTAACTGATTTGTTAATCAAACTTTCTGGACTATCTTTGATACAATACTTTATCCCCAATGATTAAAACTGCTCAAAATAAACCCAAAATAAAATATATATATATGCAAATGCCAACACTTATTAAGAAGACAAAACAGGTCGCTTTCGTGACATATAATGCATCTTCCACCTGTTTTCCACCCACTTCTCCGTGTCAGCCTCAAAAAAGTGTAGGGACTTCTCCCTTTAATTTTGACCTAGCGTGAGCCCTGCTCATTAAATAGAAGTGACTTTTTCCCTGTAAGTTTGTCCTTGCATGAGCCCCGATTATTTAACATATTTTTGACAGAAACTTAACAACTAACAATAAATCTATTAATAGCGAAACTAATCTGCTATAAACTTAATTGTTTCAGGGATTTTCTAAAAAAGAAGCTACTTAAGCTAAGAATATGAAGCTCAAAGTTATTCCTCACAAGTAATGAACTTCTAGCTCAATAACATCATTTCTTACCTTTCTTCTTCTTGTCTATACATGGAGTAGACGTGATCATATCAGAAGCCTGCTCCATTCTGTTGTCACATGACAACTTGTGCTTCTTTTCCTCTGATACATCCTGCAAACAAAAATTATGTATTTCACAAATTCTCCGATACATCCTACAAACAAAAATTATGTATTTCACAAATTCTATGATACATCCTACAAACAACAAGTGTGGACACAGAAAAATGTCTCGCCTGCATTCCGCATCAGTACCGAAAATAAATTTCGTCATAAGCATTACGTAAATACATGTAGCATTAGTTATCAGCAGCAGCCTGTATAAATATTGTCACCATACCATGCATAGATACAGAGGAACTGTCCTTATACAAAAACTTTAACGTAGTCGTTGGACCGTGAAATTTAGGTCAAGGTCAGGTGACGCCTACCAGACAGTCATGTACTATTCATCAGCAACATATATAACAAATATTGTCATCCTAACATGCGTAGTTATAGGGGAACAGTTGTAACCCAAAAAATTCAACATAGTCGCTGGACCGTGAAATTGAGGTCAAGGTCAGGAGACACCTACCAGACAGTCATGTACTATTCATGAGCAACCTAAATACCAAATATTGTCATCCTACCATGCATAGTTACAGAGAAACTGCCGTAACCCAAAAACTTTAACGTAGTCACTGGACCGTGAAAATGAGGTCAAGGTCAGGTGACACCTACCCGACAGTCATGTAATAGTCATCAGCAACCTATATACCAAATATTGTCATCCTACCATGCGTAGTTACAGAGGAACTGCCGTAACCCAAAAACTTTAACGTAGTCACTGGACTGTGAAATTGAGGTCAAGGTCAGGTGACACCAACCAGACAGTCATGTACTAGTCATCAGCAACCTATACACCAAATATTTTAATCCTACCATGCGTAGTTACAGAGGAACTGCCGTAACCCAAAAACTTGGAACGTAGTCGCTGGACCGTGAAATTGAGGTCAAGGTCAGGTGACAGACTGGCAAGTACTCATCATAAGCTACCTCTGTACCAAATTTGATGGACCTAGGGCTTGGGCTTACAAATATATATGAAGCAAGATGTCAAGTGTTTACGCCGCCGCCGGATTCCCATACACAGAGCTGCCAACCCAATAAGATGAAAAATAGTAAGGCATGGGGTCTGGGGCTGAAGGGCCCCATCCGCTGGAGATTTTTTGTGAATGGATCGTTTTTCTGACATATTGGCTCCTTAATAAAGCGTCAAAAGTATCGCAATCGATAACCACGTGGTTCACATTCAATACTATTTACCTTTTATTCAAACGATACAATGATTATGATTAGATTTTTCTAATATTCCAACTAATGACGGTCACGACTATGAAAAAATCCGGAATTTTATTTTTTTACCGCACAAAACGGAAAATCGTAGGTTTTTTTTTCTAAATTCGGATGGCGTATTTTTTAAGTGAAAATCGGAAGCCTTACGCTAAAATAGTAAGGCTTGGCAGCTCTGCATACATATGTCTCGCCTCCAGCGACTTTCTTTGCAGGCGAGACAAAAATTATGTATTTCACAACTTTTTTTGTTTATAAATTTTAATAAATGTCCTTTTCCTTGTGCAAAATGCAATGTGTAACCAAATATTAACTATTTGATGGCAACTGTATACAGCTTTCATGGCACTGTTTCGATGACATGCCAAATTTTATCTAGCCATTTAACAAATCACGGTCACACATACCACAAGTCCTCATTCTTATACCTTATAAATGAATTAAATCAGACAAATTACTGATGAGGCCAAACAAAAAAATATGTGTGTTTCCGGTTACATAGACTTAAAAAATAGGTAGGTAGGTCATTTATTTTTTTTTTTTTTTTTTTTTTTTTTTTTTGGGGGGGGGGGGGGGGGGGGGGGGGATCGTGAATCGTGTTGGTTAAATTAGTAATTTAATTTTGACCTTTATCTTTTATACCTTTGTAAGTGTAAAGCTTGTAAGTTTTCAAGAATTTACTATAAAGCCTTTAAAAGTCTAGACTAATACAGTCATTAAATGAGCTATCAATTTCGGTACAAGCGTACATGTTTACATTTAGCCGCCATGTTGTGGCGGAAGTATGAAAATAGAACTAAAACCCGGAACAATACTGGGAGTTTTCCGGTTCGAAGTAATCTCCGTTAAAAACGCAAAAAAAAACTTTAGGGTCGGCTTAAAAAAAATAGGTAGGGTCGGGTAACCGGAAACACACATATTTTTGGCCTGATGGGGATTTCATAGCTTCAGATTTTAGACAACAAATAATTTAAAATATAGCACATAGGCTTAGGAAAAAAAAATTATAGGTCATAGCAGTGCCAACCGATTCCTAGACCTATCTTCAAAGCATTAAAAGATCAACATTCAGATGCTGAAATACAACAAGTGAACTTTTTTTGTATTTCAGCTGTAAAAGTGCATAGCATCTGGAATTTAGATTTTAAGTCGAAAACATGCACAAATCATATCTTTTTGAAAACTATTGGTACAGCATTCCAAATCTGTCAAAATCATTGTACAGTAAGAGCAGCTTCAACAGTAACGGTTCCAATGTTCCTACATAAGAGCTACACTTAAACTGAAAGGAACTATACATATTTTTAGTAACATATAAAAAACAAATTGCAGAACTAGTCATAAACAATAGATTGTTTGTTTGTTTGAATGGTGTTTAACGCCACTTTCAGCAATTTTTCAGCTATTTCATGGCGTCCAGTTTTTATTGGGGGAGGAAGCCGGAGTACCCGGAGAGAACCCCCGACCTGTGGTCGGAAAACTGCCAATCCTTGTCAATTAAGATTGGAGTCGAATACACCATGCCTGCAGTGAGAATCGAACCCGCAATCTCAGTGTTGACAGACCACATGATCAATAGTAAACGAACTACCTTGACCACTCGGCCACCGAGGCCCCATATAAACAATAGAACATATACTTATAAAAACCAATGCCCTCTTTACCATCTTTTCTTCATCATTTAATACTGTCCTTTTCTGTCGACTATTTTTCTTCGCCAATCCTCCTTTCTTTGTCCGGAGTCTTGTCATTGTACCAGATTTCTGCCTCAGTTGCATATTAAACTATCTTATTGTTCTACATCATCTGAAAATAGACATTTTATACTCATAACAGTGTTCAATCTAGAGTGCGCCATTGAGCCATTCCCGCATTTTTTGTTGAATTGACGTTCTTAAAAACCTCCTAGGTCATTACTGGCACCACATAATTTTTTATTGCTTTGAGAAATTCCCTCATAGTCAACAGCTTCGAGAAAGTCCCTTTAAAATATACTGGAAATTTAACTATATTCTCGGTCCTAAGTACGCTTTTTATCATGTACAATTACAATTTAGCAAGCGTCTAAATCACGTAGACAATATATTATCGATTTTTTTATAACGTGTTGTTCATGCTTCAAGGTGAAGCGTATTTCTTATGTCTCTATATTGGTTTTATTGACCCCCAGCTATAAATTCTGGCCCCCTATGGTAAGTTATTAGGGCCATCATGACCCCCTTAGGCCAACTTCTAGATTGAAAACTGCTCATAATTGATGGTTGTTGTGTTAGTCTTTTTAAAGGATCAGAAAAAAAATAAAACCGGCAGTCTGGAAAAATTCTGACAAATAAATTTTGTTTTTTCACTTCTGTAGAAAAATTGCTGTCTGCTAAAAATTATTATTACCTGACCTGCGGAAAGACTTGTTGCTTAAAAAACAAACAGCAGTATGCATTGAATACATATTGTATTACACATGTGCAGTTATGTCCCTTTACAACTTAATGTGTCTCAGTCTGTATCACCAACATGCCTCATAAAATTGTAACCAGCCAAAGTACTCTCAGAGAGGAGGATGTTCACTCACACTCAAATGAGAGTAATTTGTTGGTCTTACACAGCTTGACACTTAAATTTTCTCTGAAAATAAGCGTTTTTAGATTTCTATTGCAACTAGAAGAATTTACAATGGATTATCCGACTATTTTGAGAAAAAAGACTGTGTGAGAAAAGGGGGAATACTTCTTTGAAATATTCATGAAATTGAGAAAACATAACACCACTAGAAAAACTTACAAGATTCAAATATCATGGTACATTTACTACAATTTGAAATGGTCTGACAGGATAAATTGTAGTTTGATATTGACCCAATGACTCAATTTGTCTTTCAACATCGCGTTACTTTAAACTCTGGGATTTACTCAAACATGTTTCTGTCAAGCTCATGGAAAACATTGGAATATGTGAGGTATTCCGAATAAGTGCAATCATGAACAACACTGCGAGGAATTACAAACTGTTTCAAAAAACCTAAAAAAAATCAGAGGCTTGATAACTAACAAACAGACATGATGACAACAGAAAAAGATTATTTTTGAAACACAACCTGCTTGAGTATATAATACCAATACAAATTGCCAAGATTTAACTCTCTTTTTCAAACCTGTTATGTGTTCCAAGTGAATTAAATGCTATTTGTTTATTTTTTCTGTAAAGTCTAATTACCCAAAGTAACTAACAAAAAAATAGTAGAGTATCACAGCCCTAAATGATATAACATAACTAATTTATAAATAACACTTTGAAATTCGCTCAAAATTCTGAGTTCTTTCAAAATTATGTTTTTGATCAATAAGCTGCAATTTATAAGAATAACAATAACTAGTTACTTATGACCTCATGATAACCTCTGTAGTTGGGTGTCTAATGAAGCAGTTAGGTTTATGTTATATCTCTCATGCCCTGACTTTAAGTTAAATATTAAGTTATCAGGAGCTAATCATATGCAAAGAATGTCTGACATTATTTAAAATTAGTTCTGTCTATATAAACATATGTAAAGGTCACATATCTACAGCCTACCTAAAGTTTTCTTAATCAACATCCTCTTTTTCTTCTGTCACCAAAAATGATGTAAACAAGATAAGGAGGTGTGTCCAAGAGCCGAACACTGATTGGTCAAAATAAATAGATCTGTGCCAACTGGCAGGTTCTCAGACTTATCTTAAACTCTATGACTATGTGGTTTGTAGCATGTACTTTATGACATGTAAAATTTGTGTCAGAATCTTTGGAAACCAGAGGCTCCCTAACAGTCATTGCTTACAATGGCTACATGTTGCAACAAGAGGATATCAAGCGTACTGAAAAACTTTGCTTTATAAAGACAATAGATTTCAATGACATAATCTCTCAAAATGTGCCACAGACTCAGATTTCAAAATGTTTGTGTGATGAGATTTTTAAAAATTGTTTTCTTATTTTATTTTGACCAATGTAAGATACATTTTTATGGTAGGTTTTAAGGAGAAATTATACGTTTTGCATGCCACATGGTTTGTTTGAGTCAAAGTTTAGATCTTGTCTTCTTCAAGGATGATACTGTCAAGTTTCACACTTTGTGATTTAAATACTATTATGTTTTCTAACTTAAACTGAGCGATTAAGAAATAAATCTAACAAGCACTGTCAATTAGACATTTTTGAAATTACATGGAATGATTCCTTATTACAGGGAATTTTTTTAGGATTTTGAGGGCTTTAGTCACTTTAGCAGGTGAGCCGTATAAGCATCTGCTCTGAAGCATGCATTCATTGTACTGGGGAAATATCATAGTATAAAAAACTATATTCTTTCAATTGCAGTGTATAAATTTGTTCTAAAAAATGATTATAACAAAATGTTTATAAATTTTCAAAGAATTTTAATTTTAAAACTCATTTAAAAAGCGTTTGTATATCAATCGGTTAAAATTTTTCATTAAGGGCCATTGTTCTCTTCCTTTTCTAAGTGGTAGCCATCATAATTAGACGTATAACGGATGTACAAAAATGGCGCGTAATCCGTTTGAAACCAAAAAAAACATACGAAAAAAATTAGTTAACAGGGCTCGCGTTGGAGGGCGACTCGGGCGAAGAAGTCGCTTTATCGTGGTCCCACTTCGCCCTCGATCATCTTCCAAAGCGAAGTGAAGTCGCCCTATCATTCTGTAGGATCGCCTAATGTCGCCTTTAAAATTTTATTCCCATTTTGGTAAGAATCGTCGTATTTTTGATACCGCGTCATGTATATTATGTTTACGCGCCACAAAGTCAACTGGTACCCGTATAACTTTTATTAAGTATATAAAGCGTAGGTTTAAAATACGACCGAAAACCAGTTCAGAGCAAAAAACTACATTTTCCGGAGCGGATATGAATTTGGTACCGGAGATTACAAATGTACTACGCTAATAGGTATAAAATTAGTATTGCAATGACAGAAACGTAGTAAAAAAGTATTTTGGCAGTTACTTTAAACAAATTTAAGTTAAATATGTTTAAATACTTTTAATAGTGAATTTTACAATTTTACATAATATATTATGTGTCACAGTGATGTCATTTTCTACTTCTAGTTCTGACAGTACTTCATTATAATTTAATCAAATTGTGTAACAAATGACAAAGAAACATTTATTTTAATGAACAGTTTTATGACAGTTTACTCTGTTTTTATTGTTATATTTAATACATGTATTTATGAAAATGTGTGAAATAAGTATACTGAATAGTTAATCAAATTTTTAATACTTTATCCCCAATAAATTAAACTGCTAAAAAAACATATAATAAAAATGCAAATGCCAACACTTATTTAAAAAAAACAACGAAAACAGAACGCTTTTGCGACATATAATGCAACTTCTCCCTGTTGTCCACCCACTTCTCCCTGTTCTATCCTCACTTCTCCCTGTCAGCCACCCAAAAGAGAAGTGACTTCTCCCTATAATTTTGACCCAGCGTGAGCCCTGGTTAAGTATGCAAAATCTTTGCAATTTTTATTTGCATTACATATTTAATCAAAAGGAGGAAGTCTGTGTGCATCAGTACGATCTACAACACTTTTGTTTGCGTATATTGACCAGGAGCACCACTTAATCATGTTAATCGGATTACCTTTAAAAACATTGATTATCGAGGCGAAATTAATAAATTTCCTGTTAATTGGCTTTGGGGTCAAAAATATGTTGTTTTACACTTGGTAGAATGCATTTGTAACGAAAAATTTTAGTACTTGTTAAAAATCGGTTGACGAAATTGATTTTAGAAATCTATCGTCAATTCTCAAATGATTTTGTCAATGACGAAAGTGGCGAGCGCTAAAAAAATTCCCTGTTATTAGAACTATTGTTCCAGTTAGTCATTAAGTAACATTATAGCAGAGTTCTTAGAGCAATCTAGTTTTGCCAGATATATAAATTTTGATCTTGATAGCATTAACATGGAAAACAAAAAGAAAATCAATAAAAAATGATGAGCTGATGGGACAACATACAGTCAATGTGGACTTTAAATTGTGTTCACCTAACAGAATGCAGGAAACTTTTAATTTAAGCATATGTAAAATATGAAATGTCATGGTTACATACATAACAAAAGTGCCACCTACATGTGTCAATTTAGCCACCTTCTTAAAATCTTTCAGTTAACCATAAATCCAAATAAGACATCGAATTTTTGTTGGCATTACCCAATTGATAAAATGCAAACTAATGTCCGACAATTTAACACTATATTTAGCAACAAGTAACCTACATGATGACTTGTGGGAATTCACAATTATTATACAACCAGGAAGTATTCAAAGTATTAATATTTCTGTTTTAAATGCTCAATACAAAAATGTAAATGTGATTTTAAACTGCAGGTGAATTAGTCACACACCCCCCTTTTTGGGCTTCAAATTAGAATCGAGTCATTCACCTGTAAATATCCTGATTAGTTAAGTAACGCGAACATTTAGATGTTAAAACTTTTTTTACCAAGAATCAAATAACTACGTCCTTGTCACTACTGGCTGCACTTTGCAAATTCGATGTTTACAAATATAAATGGGGTCAAACATCATGACGTCATCTTTGACCAAAATCGATGTTCAAATATATACTGGCCTATAAAGAATATCACCATTAATACACATC
This sequence comes from Limnoperna fortunei, assembly GCA_944474755.1. Taxonomy (NCBI): domain Eukaryota; kingdom Metazoa; phylum Mollusca; class Bivalvia; order Mytilida; family Modiolidae; genus Limnoperna; species Limnoperna fortunei. Next base: position 19,054,323 of record OX104123.1, on the reverse strand, counting down.
TGACATTATGAAAAATATATTTTATTTTATTTCGCAAATTGGTTACATAACAATCAACACTTCAGTTAGAATAAATGAAGTGGATACGGGCTTTAAATAACTCAAACATCCCAACTTCAAAAATTTCGGCCAAGGCCTCCAGAAATGGCTCCTTGCCAACTTAAGAAAAGTGCTATAACATAGCTAATACCAGCAGTTTTGAACATCGTAACACGATATTTAAGAATGCTTATTATAAAAGTACATTGTATAATTGAAAATCATGCTAAATCAGTTTCTTACCACCTGATCAACTTATGTTTTCCTTCGACATCATTTCGCGCGTAGGCTGAACGTCCCGGATGATAAACCCATCTGCGCATGCGTTATACTTCGTAAATAAAAACATCAGCACGTGGTTCAAAAGTATGGTAAACTACGCTACGTTAGTACTACAATCTTAAGAACAATCATTCTTTTAAATAAAGGTGAATTTCTTTTCTTAATTATTGGATATATTAAATATTTTGTCAGATAACTATCTATGAGACATCCTAGTGATCGGATTTATTGTCCATAGAGACCGATGAAAAGTGCCTGTGGACAAGTACTGAACTAGCTCGTGGATTAGATGCATATTATTTTGCCGGAAAACAACAATGTGGGAACAGGAATTTGTTTGAAAGAAATGCGGGATTGCTTTTTAATTATAATAATTTTTATTCGGTGTAATTTTACCCCAAGGGTTGTTCATATAGGTAGTGTTTCCTTTTCCTGGATTTGACTTCCCTAGACAAGACAATTATTAGAAAAAGGTGTCTAATTAGAGGCAGGCACTGCTTACTCGTCCGGAGCACGTGAGTGCACCCATGGTTTTTATTGGGTTCTGGTTACTCTCTTTCTGTGTTTTATGTTTTTGGTTTTTGTGTTGTGTTTGTCTATATATCTGGATTGGTAAATGTCCCTTGGCTTTTGGCTCTTGTTGTTCGGTCGGTTTTCTTTGCTACTTTCATATAAAATAAACGTTGTCAAATGCTGCATATAGAGACCTAATGGGAGAAGAATTTTCTAAAAGACAAAAAAAAAAAAAAAAACAAACAAACAAAAAAAAAACAAAAAAAACCAAATACATTTTATGTGCTTTAATTTTTATTAATTGGTTTTATTTTGGTAGTGAATTGACTGTGTTGTCAATGTGGATGTACAATAATAAAATATATGAATGTCTGGTTTAAAAGTTTATTATATGATCAGGTCCAATTTTATATAGCGTCCGAAAATATATATATGAATATAGTGCTTTTCAAACTTGCGTCCGCAGACCTGTCTTTAAAACTTAGTCCCCCCCCCCCACCCCCCCGGTGAACTGAATGTGGATCATGTTTTTTTACAATGTTTCAGTCGTGATTCTAGTAAGTAAGTAATCTTTATTTAGAGTCGTCATATAATATACAAGGTAGCAAATTAACATGAGCTCTGTAGGGCACTTTAAACGACTGGATATTTTTTTAAACAAAAAACAAGCACATGCATATACACCAGACACACATAAATAAAAAAATAAAACCATAGAAGTCTAAAGAGATATAAAAAGCATACTATAAAAGCTTAAAAGCATATAAGCATATAAAGCATTTAAGCATATTTAAGGCATAAAAAGCACACAAAGTTAGGTTAAATTATAAGCAGCACAATTGTAAAAACAGAAGCACATACAGCACATAAACTAAGCACAAGAAGGCAAATAGATTAAAGCACTAAGACAAATAAATAGCAACACATATATAGACACAGGCTTGAGACATTGGTCTCAGGGCAGCAAGAAAACGCATTCATCGACAGGCACTGCATTTACAATTTTCATAAAAACACCATGAAGATATAAAATTTTAAAAATTCCCAAATGTGGAATTCCAAATTCTTGCTGCCTCGTATCCAAAGATTCTCTTACCGTACCTAGTTGTTCTTGGTCGTGGAAATTCAGCTATGCATTTGTACCTAAAATTATAAGAACTGTTATTAAAATTTACCAGTTCAAGAAGAAATTTTGGACCAGTTTTGATTCTGAAATAGGAATTATATTTCGTGCAATATAAACAGTAAATTTGCGCTATGTGTACATGGCACGATACACGATTTTCTACAACCCGGAATTCATTGCTCAATGTACTTTTTTCTTAATATTTAGTTTTTGTCGGGCATTAATTATTAGGTTCTATTCGTGGTCAATTAAGTTTTCTAGTTTCTTTCTGGACATTTTTAATAGAACCAAATAATTAATGCACGGAAGAAAACGACTTACAAAATCGAAAAAGTTAATAGAGCAATTAATGACGGGTTGTTGGAAATCGTTTATCGACTACACATTGTAAGTCTTATACCGTATCAATGGGCAAACAAACAGAATTCTCAAATCTGAGTGACTGATAATCTGATCACGTGGGATCTTAAAATTTCGTTGAAACATGACTAGTTCATCGGTTGGTTACTGAAAGTTTTCTTAACACGTTACATGAATCTGAAAATCAAGATTTCAAGATTAATAGTTTCTTACATATGTTTGGGTGGAAATACCGAGTGATCTCCCCCGCGTGATAGAAATGTTATGTCTTTTCGCGCGTGGAGCGCAGCGTTTTTCTATTCACAATGTAAAGAAAGCTTTCGCCGGATTTCGCATAAAGTTTTGGAAATTTTGATGATATTAGCTCTACAATCGTTTCATTATTTGGATTTAATATTTTTGGTCTGAGCGCCACTAAGAAGTATTGGTTAGACGAAACGCGCGTCTGGTGTAGTTAATTTTAAAACCTTGGTATTTTTGATGACATTTATTTGCAACCACTGGGTCGATGCCTGTGCGGGTGGATTTGTTAGTTTCTGAGGGTATCACCAGCCCAGTGGTCACACTTCGGTGGTGACAACTTTCAATGATATAGTCATTGTCTAAATTTACTGTCTTGAAATTTAGAAAATGTTTAAAATTAACGGTTTTTCTATTCGTAATAGGGCGTATTCCACACAGTGGCGGGGCCCTAAACAAAATTCCGTCTGAAAGCAGTTATATATAAAGCCTTCCATTTCCCATATGCTGCAACGAGGAACAGGTTTATAATAGGTAGATTTTCTGATCGACATTATATGTAACTTCAGGAGGATGCAAGTGTTTCTCAGCAGGTAAATCGGAATTCCAGTGGATACAAACCGTGCCCACTCCATGCATTTTTTTTATCAACACACAATATGGCACAACAGTCATTGAAGCGGGAGGTTAGCATGCCTTAAAACATGGTTTAAACCATCAAGTGATGCATACCTTGCCACATTTTGCTCAACATGTTTAAGACAACAAACACTAAATGTATAACGAGAGACAAAAAGTGAGGCTGTCTCGTTTGGATGGACTTAAATCTGTACAGTTTAGAAAGCAAATTCAATTTTAGAAATAAACTCAAGTAGAATGATTGGCAAGGAAGTGGAATATAGAACAACCCAAAGGGCCCTACTGGTTTACACAGAAGAACATTAAGAAAACGACTGCAGATGCAAATTGATGAAAACATAAGTCTTCGGTAGGTAAAACATTTTTGTTGTAATAGAATAAAACTATAAAAAGAAACATTGAAAAAAAAATTTCATACCAAACAATTATTATTTATTGAACAATTCTAAAAGTTTAGTGTATATTTGACAGTTTACCATCCTTGTACAAAATACACTGTCCGAAAACTGCACGAACGTCTCTGAATGTTTTGAAAAAAAACGGCTCTTTGTTGGGCAGATATAGAAAAACGAGAATTGAAAATCGATATTTCTATATCGAATTTACGATATATTCTTTTTCAATTTAAAAAAAATGACATATATATCACAATTAGAAATTTTACTTCATCAATATTCCTCCAGAAATGACCAAACACCGTTTTTTCGAAGTTACTTTTATCAGCAATCAGCGGACGTGCCGAGAATAGCTGTTGCCGTGGAAATGGTAAAATTAATTTTCTCAAACGTCCCTTAAATTGTATTGGGATGGGGAAAGGTAATTTTATAATCACGATCGGTTCATTATTTAAGCGAAATTGACATTTTTGCAATTATTGTTTTCATTTTTTGAAAGTTGCAAGTCCAATATGCCAGGTGGTCGCTCTCAGAGCTAAAAAACTAAAGGCTCCTACGACTCAATATCGCTCTGCTGAGGCAGAGTATGTATGTATGTATGTATGTATGTATGTATGTATGTATGTATGTATGTATGTATGTATGTATGTATGTGCAATTAACATAACTTTTTAACATTACAGATCGTAATTTTAACTATCATAGTAAACGATTACATTCAGATCAATTCTATTATTTAACACATCTTTACAGAATTCTTTACATTAAACAATATGAAAATATAAACATCCGTTGCTTTCATTTTATTTATATTAAAAATTTCAATAATTTATGGATTTTTTTTACTATCGGAAAAATAATGCAATGAATGAATTTGTCGGGGTTTAATAACCTTGAAAGCATACAATTTAAATGTCTTGTCATACATATATGCATGCATTCATAAAATACTAAAAGACTTTATTTTCGTGGTCCAATCATTGTTAACCTGTTAATGTACTACTGAACGATATTTTAAAGACATATCCTACTATTGTTTCTGCGCATTTTGATTTTAAACGTTATTGTTTCGTAATTCGTTTATGACGTCGTCGTCAAAATTCCGCGAAATTTTCATTTCAATTACCGTACTCTTTATGGATCAACTTAGAAGCTTTTTTATGAGTAAAAAAGCAATACAGTCTTTTAGAATTTGGGAAAAAACATAATTAATCACGTTGCAATAGCAAACATACACAAAAAGAACCATTTTACTGTCGTGTTTGTATTCTGCGCTACAAATCTAGAAAAGATATTGCAGTTTATACGAAGAAAAACGCGCCCTTTCCTTACCGCCAATTCTGGCCTATACTTATTTTTCTCAAATATTTTTTCCCCTGATTCGGTGACCATATTGTTTTATTTATTCAATTTGGAGAGTAAGTTATCATCTATCTTCTGTGAAAATATAGTTTTATTATCATAGGTCAGTTTTTTGCGATCTGCGATTTTGTGTATTCCGAGTGCATAACAAAAATGGCGGGAACGTATTAATTCAACATTTATGCTCGAAACTTACGTATTTTTAAATAGATTATGGCATAGTTGTTTTCTACATGCAATGAAGCCTTCAAAACAATTTAAGTTTATTCTAACAGTAAACTATGGGAAAAATATAACTAAAATAACACATAATCCTAGTACCCTAAAACAGATGATACAGATGACGTCATAACTTTTTAATACGGTCGGTGACCACTAATTTTTGTTAGCTTTATTTAAAGATTTTGTCATAAGGAAAGTTAAGACAAAATATTATGAAAATATCATATGAAGATCGAATAGTAGGATATGTCCTTAATCAATTTAGGTGTGGTGTAAATTTCTAATTTACTGTAACAATTGGTGTCATAAACGCTTTAACAAGCTACATACCTGTATCACAGGTAAAAACTGTCAATAAACGTCGACAATGTTGGCAGATTTATAAGCTTGTATTGTGCATGTTGCGCATTTCATTATTATGAATATATACATTAAAAACAAAATTAACATTTAAATTAAATGTTTAGATAAAAATAAATAGAAAACACCCAACGAGAAATTATAATCAATTTCATGATAAATTTTATCATACAAAAAAGAAAACAAAAGGAATCTGCTTGAAGCCAAATAAATAAATATATATCTATATCTGTATTTTTCAGACAGTAAAAATCTGAAATTCCTACTCAATATTTCAAATACCGTATGCGTATATCCCGGTTGAATATGCAGTCAGGTCTCCAGCAGTTATATATATTTGAAAGTGAAGTTTGCGTAAATAAAAAATAGCGATAGAATATATCCGGTTCAGATATAATCCTTAATTATTTATTGCTGTCAACCTGGTTTCCTGGTGCCATAATTTTAACGGTAAAACAGAGATGACGTCATGGAACAAATTGCATTTTAACGGCGTAAGAATAGGTCATGTGACCAACGCAAGTTATATAATGTAACATGCTGACGATCCATTTGATTGGCCATTCAGATTTCAGATTACAGAGCAAACTAAATTATTAAACAATAAAGAAATAATGATAGTTGACAAGATGTAAAAAAAGCGTATAGACGCTGCATATTTAGCGTATTAACTCAGATCTTATACCATGGACTTGTTCCCACTAATTCATTATGTAAAAAAGAATTAGCCTTCTTCAGATTACTGATTTTTTGGGGTTTTGTTTTCTTCCATTCTTCTTTATGTCGTGTGATTTTTCTTCTATTTTTCTATTTTTTTCAACAGTCGCTTTTCTTACATTTTACTTAATAAGGTAGCCAAAATATTTGTTAACGTTTTTGAGGACTTTCGGGTATTACGTTGTACGGTTTATTTGACATTTCAATTTTTCTGTTGAATCGCTGTTGATGCGTCCTGATACAATTTCTAGGTATTCTGGTTCCCTGACGATGATATCCTCGTTAGCATAAGCGGCTTCTGATATATATTGCAACAGAAAACCGGGTTAGATTTATGGAGTCTTTAGTGTTATAACTTGAGTATTCTGGATAACTTATATTTTCATTTCTTTCATATCACAGACAGAACCACCCTTTTAATTGTCGTTCACATGGTACATTGTATTTTGAGATACTGCTACAGCCATTCCAAAAGAAGTGAAATCCAATCGATGCAGGCAGGGTGCGCGCAACTCCAATTTTATTGACAAGAATTGCCAGTTTTCCTACCTAAGGGCGGGGGTTTTCTCCGGGTACTCCGGCTTCCTCCACAAATAAAAACTAGACGCAATGATATAGCTGAAAAATTGCTTAAAGTGGTGTTAACAACATTCAAGCAAACAATCAATAATTTTTACCAAATATATGTTAGCTTGGTGTCTTATACGATATAGACCACGTGACAAAATTTTCACCCCAGAAATAGTCCAGAAATGTTTTTGTCTATTTACGTTATTAGGAAATATATAGTATATTTGCACTTGTCTTGGAAAAACCGCTCAATTCTGACAGCTTCTAAAGACTCGTGTAAATCAACTTATACATTTTCTAAAAATGTACCGGTGTGTGTAGCGATAGCAGACACTTTAAAAAAAATCTTATAACATACTCTTCACAAAAATTAAGGATTATGAACACTAATCCTTCATACAGATTATTCAATATACCATTAACTATGACTATAATAGGAAAGACACAAAAAACTACCAAATAATAATAATTTAGCAAATCTAAATAACTGTCTGCTGACAGAAAAGCTACTTAACCAGGGGTTCACAGTGGCAACCGGACTGATACGATGGGTGCCACGCGAGGAGCAGTAGTTGCTTACACTTCCGGAGCATGTGGACTGGTTATTGTGGGGTTCGTGTCACTCGGTTTTTAGTTTGTATTGTGTGTCTGTAAATGTTTTTCTGTTGTCGTCTCTTTCTTGTGTAACCATGTTTTTGTCTGTCCTGACTTATTGTCTATTAAATACTCCCGGTACCTTCGATTCTTTTTTGTTATTATAATAATACGCACGACAAATCACAGACTACCAATTGAAGTTGGAAGATGGAGCAATGTTACCAGAGAAAACAGGATTTGTATCTATCGCAATGCTAAACAAATTGGCGATGAATTTCACTATCTGCTAAAATGTACACACTTCTCGGCTGAGAAAAAAACATTTATCCGAATAGACTGTAATACAAAGGCCAAATACACTTAATTTCTGTCAAATTATATGCGACACCAAAAGAGAAAACCTAATTAAACTGTGTAAATTCATAAGAGTAGTAAATACGTTCTCTAGGCATTGTTTCCTTCGTCACGTAATGTACATAGTGTAAATATATTGTACCGTATTGTCATTGTATTGTCCACGTTGTACATGTATTTTATTGTATTGTATCTCTATACCATTGTATTGGTTTATAAGAATAAAGAATTATGACGAACAAGATAGGACACCCACTTCCTATCGTTTCTCTATTCATACCAATTGGGTTTTCTCAGGGGTCACTCTAAAGTCTACCAACTTATTGAAATACATGAAAAGTACGTAATAATTTAGATAATAGAATAAAAACTGGACGCCATGGTATAGCTGAAAAATTACTGAAAGTGGCGTTAAACAGCAATCAAACAAACAAACAAAAAATCTTTATTTTCTCTGACATCTCGAAGGCATTTGATAGAGTATGGCATCGATGATTGATGACGAAATTAAAGTCAAATGGAATATCTGGCCCATTTTTAGACTGTACGAGAGACTATATAACAAACAGAAAACAAACTTTAATTGTTAACAAAACTTCTGCTTATATTAGTAGTTGTAGCTGGGGTACCACAGCGATCTGTTCTTGGACCGTTGTTTTTTTACTGTATATAAATGACATTACAAATACGTAAGGAAATATTGCTAAATTATTTGCAGACGACATTTCACTTCAATATGCAAGACCTGACATTTTAGCATAAGAAACCAAGATTAATGATGATTTAAAAATTATAAACCAATGTTTAATACCTTATTTTATACTATCTCATTAACGAAAATAGTTTCGGTTCGAAGGATAGCATATAACGGGAGAGGGGCGGAGTTGGTCGAGTTTGCCGATTGCTCTGGATCCTGACAGTTTACACAATATTTCTTGCGAACGTTCGTTTAATGGGTCAATATTATCTCACAGAACCGAAAATCCAATGGGAATTCTAAATATTTCTTTGATAGTTTTTGACATTTTACCTATGTAATTGTTCGTAAGATATAAGTGCATATAAAGGGGAAAGTTATATGAAAATTCGTTTTTTTCGACGTAAGGAAAATAGGTTAAAAAGTCATCATGACTTTGACCTATGTCCTTATTCAATTTCATATCACGTGATGATCTATTTAAATGGCTGGTTAAATTTTATTCCTATTTATCATAAAAATCTGGATTTTTTTACTGCAAATCCAGGCATTCCCGCTCGAAACTTGATTCTAACACATTATATTACCTGCTCGACATTAACCCGAACTCTTGATTCAGGTTTTAGTATATTAAAAGATTCAAAGGCGTTAGTCGTGTACATTCAAATGTCAGAATCAAGTATTAGAAATACACATGTACTTGTTACTAACTTAATTAAAGATGACTTTGGATAATATAGCTGAATCTTAAAGTAAGGATTTTGTGGTTTAGAATAGAATGAATGTTAACTTTGTCAAATGAATCCGGATGGGGAAACACAAAATGTAAATTTGATGTTGTATCGCTTTATCATCAGCGTTTTGTTGCTGGTGTTCGCGACCTGATAGTAATACGAATATCTATACATGTAAACATAGTTAACCTAAGATACTTTAATTTAAGATTAGGAATGGAAAATTTAGCCCTTAAACTTTGCGAAGGAAAAAATATTAGTTAGTGTAAAAAGATAGAATTACACAGTCTTTGAACAGAGACAATCATATTAAAAGTAGAGGAAACCAGTCCACAAAAACCTTGTTGTAATCCTTATACCAAATGACAAATGGACAAGTCAGCATTACATACTGTAGGTACCAGAAAATGCTACAAAATCAAGCGTAATCAGCTTTGGCCGTCAGCAAACCATTTTAAAAGACCGAGCAAGCAAATTTTATCGATTTTCTTTGCACATAAAGACAGTTTTGCAATTGATGTACTGTGTGAATAAAAAAAATGGATACCTTTAATGAGGTTGTCAAGGTATCCGACCCATAACTGAAGACACCGTTTAATTGTATTTTTCGACCAAGAAATACAGCTTCATTAATTCAATGTATTGCTCTAATTAATGATACAAATTCAATATATTTTTAATATTAACAGTTTTGAGCAAAAATAGTTAATTACTAAAATAGTATTTCCGATCTGCTCCATGGAAGAACAATGGACATCCGGGACACCAGCTATGATTACGTGGTCAATTTTGGTCCGGAATCCTTAAGTCATTATTTTACACCAAGCAACAAACCAGAAGATTTTCTAAGTGTGATATCTTACATTTAGCTTGGTTTACAAAAATTTGTAGCATTAATTCTTTTGAATAAATCTTAAAGAAAAGTGTGAAGAAAAGTGTGGTGTTTTTCTTTTCTATTTGAAACCATGACTATTTTTTTTAATTTCCTCTAAGTGGACGTCTGGGGGCCAAGTATATGAAATCTCCTTTTTAATCAAAACTAAGTATATTTTTTTATCTAAAATTAAGTATATATTTCGTCAAAATCTGGAAAATTAGCGATTGATTCAACCTATGTGATACAAAACCTTGTATCATCTATATATGTGATATAAGATGTACTTTTGTCGGAACTACTTCCTGACGTCACAATGAATGGTATAACCAATGATTCGGTGAATGACTTTCATTCTATGAATGGGATATGACGTCATAATACGCGTGACGTTAAGGCCTGCATTTTATAAACAAATGCTTCGTTGAATGTTAAATTTTAAATTTTAAACATTCAGTTTTGTTCGACCCTTTTTATACTTCTTAATTTTAGATAAACTTATTACATACATTTAAGTGTAGGTACAACTACCTGTATCACGTCTCGACAGTTGCATACATTCCGCATCACAACTCTACGCTGCGCGTCTCGTAGTGATACGAATGTACACAACTGTCTCGACGTGATACAAGTAGTTGTACCTAAACATAATGTATGTAATGTGTATGTATCATTCGGTATACTATTGTTCGATAACAGAAATAACAGAAATCGAGAACGCTACCGGACGTGGGTTTCCGACGATGAAAAAAATCATTTAGTGCATTTCACATAAATATCAAGTTAGTAAAGCACAAGAGTGGATAATTAGTGCTGCAAATAATAAAGCAATAATAATTATTATTTTATTGTAAAAAAAAAAAAAAAAAATAACGCCCATATTACCACCAACAAAGTTTGTTCAAAAGCATCTGTTCAAATATGAATATAGTATATATTATTTCTCCTGTATACAATATATTTACACATATGGATCAACTTTATATTTCCTGTGAAAATAATTAATATTTTTTGAAAAATTATATTGTTGTTTGATCTAACTTTCAAGATGCATACTTTTGCCACCCATCCATATATTTACTTGTTTTGTTTTTTGTTTTTTTTTTTTTTTGTCGTTTATCCCAGTCATAAAACCACTATCTAATAATTAAAACCATCATTTATTATTAAATCAATTGTAGATTTTTCAGCTAGCATAAATATATATCGTGTATTTTTTTTACATTTATCAGCAAATTATAAACCACCATGGCTTATTCAAGATGTATACTTTGCTTATTAATGTCGTATAAGGTTTGCGTTTGAAGTGAAAATTACCGCGCTATATCCTCTTAGAAGGGTACCCCATTATCAATCATATATCTGCCAAATTGTTGGTAAATATGACATTTCATGTAGGATTGAAAACCGTTTTCTATGAATTTATCGGTATATCACCATGACCAACAAACAAATAAAAGTCCTAAGGATAATTCATTGAAAAGGTGCCTTATAATTCTTTAAAATTGCATTAAGAAATTAATTTGCCTTTAGTAATCTTTCTTTTTTCCATGTTTCTTGTGTATAATGGTAGTGGGATTGACCTAACGTATGACTATTTTGTTCATTTGTCGTACCAAATGTTATTCTGCTTTTAATAAAAATGAACATGCAACTAACTTTTAATTCAAGTATATAACTTTTTTTCTTTACCGACAACAAAAAATGTAACAAATCATCAATTTGATCGCCATAGAAATTGAAAATACATGTAGTCAACTTCATTTATCAAAAAAATAAATCCGTTGAAAACCTCTACCGGACGTAATCTCTACCAATCAAATCAACGTATTTCTAAATATGCAAATCATATAAGAACTATTATGAATAATACTAATTTTTAGATAGACATAAAATACATGATTTTATGTAAAGAAATATTTTTAAAAAGTTTGTATTACTTTACATTCTGCCTCAATCTCCATTAAAATATCTTTTTCTAGTAAGCATGCAACGGTATGTTAATTTGTAGTTCTCCTCGTTTATGAGAATCTAAGTCACTTGTGCAAGGCCAATTGAGTCTACCCTACTAATATGCGAGGATTCGGAAATCCTATGGTAAGTTATAAACAAATCAATAAACATAGCTAGCGTTATAGCAAGAGGAATGTCAATGTGATCCGTTGGCCATCACGATCTCCAGATCTTAACCCAATTGAACATCTGTGGGATGAACTGGATCGGCGCGTGAGCCAACGCCAACCACCGTCGCAAAATCTGCAACAATTAGAGCAGACACGTCAGGTATGATTGGCAAAGGATACAGCGTGTTCACTCAACGTTTAATTGAATCCATGCCAAGAAGAGTAAGGGCTGTGCTACAAGCAAATTGTGGGCACAACAGATACTGACATGTTTTACGTGATTTATTGACAATATGCGACAAAATGTTATATTCCATGGTAAAAGAACTTATGAACAAGATGTTTGCCAATTTTTACATTTCTTTATCAATTATTTATATGATAAATTTTAAAAATAAATTCGTGTGGGAACAAAATGTAAATTGGATGTTTTATCGCTTTATCATCAGCATTTTATTGCTGGTGTTCGCGACATGATAGCAATACATGTAAACATAGTTAAGGTACGTTTTATTTCCTAAGACACTAATTTAAGATTAGTCACTTATATATGTTTGGCATGGAAAATTTAGCGCATAAACTTAGCGAAGGAAAAAATATTAGTTGGTGTAAAAAGAAAGAAGTACAGTCTTTGAACTTAGACAATCATAATAAAAGTAGAGGAAACCAGTCCACAAAAATCTTGTTGTAATCCTTAAACAAAATGACAAATGGACAAGTAAGCATTACATACTGTAGGTACCAGAAAATGCTACAAAATCAAGCGTAATCAGCTTTGGCCGTCAGCAAACCATTTTAAAAGACTTTCTCTGCACATAAAGACAATTTTGCAATTTATGTATATGTACTGTTTCAATAAAAAAAACAGTGGATACCTTTAATTTGCTTGTTAAGTTATACGACCCATAATTGAAGACACCGTTTAATTGTATTTTTAGACCAAGAAATACAGCTTTATTAAATCAATGTATTGCTGATAGAAAATGTTACGAATATCTACACAAAAACCAGAGGAAACCAGTCCACAAAAACCTTGTTTTTATCCTTAAACAAAATGACAAATGGACAAGTAAGCATTACATACTGTAGGTACCAGAAAATGCTACAAAATCAAGCGTAATCAGCTTTGGCCGTCAGCAAACCATTTTAAAAGACTTTCTCTGCACATAAAGACAATTTTGCAATTTATGTATATGTACTGTTTCAATAAAAAAAACAGTGGATACCTTTAATTTGCTTGTTAAGTTATACGACCCATAATTGAAGACACCGTTTAATTGTATTTTTAGACCAAGAAATACAGCTTTATTAAATCAATGTATTGCTGATAGAAAATGTTACGAATATCTACACAAAAACCAGAGGAAACCAGTCCACAAAAACCTTGTTTTAATCCTTAAACAAAATGACAAATGGACAAGTAAGCATTACATACTGTAGGTACCAGAAAATGCTACAAAATCAAGCGTAATCAGCTTTGGCCGTCAGCAAACCATTTTAAAAGACTTTCTCTGCACATAAAGACAATTTTGCAATTTATGTATATGTACTGTTTCAATAAAAAAAACAGTGGATACCTTTAATTTGCTTGTTAAGTTATACGACCCATAATTGAAGACACCGTTTAATTGTATTTTTAGACCAAAAAATACAGCTTTATTAAATCAAGGTATTGCTGATAGAAAATGTTACGCATATTATTAATAAGATTTTCATCTCAATTATTTGATTTAAAAAAAAAATAAAAATACACATATTGAAATTTGTTTGTCATTCGTTATAATATTTTTCGATAACAGAAATAACAGAAAGCGATGACGCGACCGGACGTGGGTTTCTGACGATGAAACAAATCATTTTGTGCATTTCACATAAATATCAAGTAAGTAAAACACAAGATTGGATAATTATTGCTGCAAATAATAAAACAATAATTATTATTATTTTATAATAAAAACAAACAAAAAATAACGCCCATATTACCACCAACAAAGTTTGTTCAAAAGCATCTGTTTAAATATGAATATAGTATATATAATTTCTCCAGTATACAATATATTTACACATATAGAACACTTTTATTTGATAGGTTTATAATTTATATTTCCTGTGAAAATAATTAATACTTTTTAAAAATTATTTTGTGGTTTGATTTAACGTTCTAGATGCATACTTTTGACACCCATCCATATATTTACTTGTCTTTTTTGTCGTTTGTCCTTGTCATAAAACCACTATCTAATAATTAAAATCATCATTTATAATTAAATCAATTGTAGATTTCGCAGCAAGCATAAATATATATCGTGTATTTTGTTTACATTTTTTCAGATAGATAGAAAGTATTGTTTTAAAGAGTGGTGTTAAACACTAAACTAAATCCATTTCTTTGGTGTGCCAAATTTTGACCTTTATCGTTCCTTCTCTTTTTGTAGTAGCTTCTTTACCTGTTCCATATAATGGAAAATCAAATGCGGCATTTTCTGTGTATTTATCTCTGTTTTCTGTTGACATTAATATTGTACACACTCCAAGAAATGTATCTGTAATAATGTTATGATCCCACACCTATCAAATAGATGGATACAAAATGTGTCAATGCTAAATAATTTATTATTTCCAGTTAACCAGTACCTCTTTATCAACTGACACAACAAATAACACATTAAAGTGATAAACATTCAAATTCAATTGTTAAAGATTTTCTATGGTTTTTGTTTTTACTTTCGAATGTGCTTAGGTCTTATACTAAGTTAACTTGACAAACAGCCAGCGTCATGTATATATACATGCCAAGTCAGCGTTCTCCTATATATACATGAAGGGCCCCAATTCATCCTCACATTAAAACCTTATGAGATAAAACAGGGTAAACATAATCCAACAATATCCAACGAGAAAAATTATTGTTATACGTTATATAGTATATGTTATAAAAATATCCACAACAGCATCAAAAAATGAGTAATTTTCAATACCCACCAATCTTAACACGACTGTTTTGTTACATGTACAAGTTCTATATTCGCATTTGATCGGTTCCATTAAGAGGCCTGAGATACACGTTTCGTTGACATTTCCAAGATTGTTTAGTCCTTTTTTGTTTAATATGAAATGCAATAGACTTATGTTTACATTCATAATGAACAGATATATAAACACAATGTGCCTATTTTTAAGCAAATTATAAGCCACCATGGCTTATTCAAGATGTATACTTTGCTTATTAATGTCGTATGAGTTTTGAAGTGAAATTTACCGCGCTATATCATGTTATTAGCGTACCCCATTACCAATCATATATCTGCCAAATTGTTGGTAAATATGACATTTCATATAGAATTGAACACCGTTTTCCTTGAATTTATCGGTACACCAAGACAAACAAACAAATAAAAGTCCTAAGAATAATTCCATTGAAAACGGTGCTTAATCCTTATAATTCTTTAAAATTGCATTAAGAAATTAATTTGCCTTTAGTAATCTTTCTTTTTTCCATGTTTCTTGTGTATAATGGTAGTGGGATTGACCTAACGTATGACTATTTTGTTCATTTGTCGTACCAAATGTTATTATGATTTTAATAAAAATGAACATACAACTAAGTTTTAATTTAAATCTATAACTTTTTTTCTTTAACGACAACGAGAGTTGAAACAAATCATTAATTTAATCGCCGTAGAAATTGAAAATAAATTTAGTCAACTTCATTTATCAAAACATAAATCCGTTGAAAACCTCTACCGGACGTAATCTCTACCAATCAAATCAACGTATTTCTAAATATGCAAATCATATAAGAACTATTATGAAATAATTTTTAGATAGACATAAAATACATGATTTAATGTAAAGAAATATTTAAAACGAGTTTGTATTACTTTACATTCTGCCTCAATCTCTATTGAAATATTTTTTTCTAGTAAGCATGCAACGGTATGTTTATTTGTAGTCCTCGTTTTTGAGTATCTTAGTCGCTTGTACAGGGCCAATGGAGTCTACTCTACTAATTGCGAGGATTCGGAAATCGAAATCCTATGGTAAGTTATCATAAACAAATCAATTAACATAGCTAGCGATAAATATAGGATCTTATATTGGTGCGGGTGGATTATCGGATTTTTCTAATCGAGATGGTTAAATTATGGAATTGTAAGTCCGATCATTGGCGAGGACTTAAAGGTCTATAATTGAACTATCGAGTTTTTTTGGTCACGAGGTAAATGGAAGTTGCTTTGTTATGACTTCATTATTTCTGTTTAAGGCGTTATTATTTTAAGCTAATCAACAGTTGAGAATCACATCTTCACAAGTGAAGAGAACTTTTTTCCACACCGGTCAAGTGGTTTGAATATGACGTAAAAAATAAAGGAACACACATTTCTTACATTGGAACACATTTTGAATCATTGAAAATAAATTATAAATAACTACACTAATTCAGAACACTACTTTGAGTATATATATATACTTATAATTAATTATATATCGCAACATTAAAGAATTTTTATCATAAACACAATACCTCCACAATTATGTCCTTGGCTGGTTTCTTGTGATAAAATGTAAATCTCTCTGACCATACTGGATTCAAGGTTTTCTTTACAACATTAGTTGTCTCTTTCTCTCCTTCACATTTTATAATACAGAATGGATCACAAGCTGTCATCGATAATAATTCAATTTTAACAATAACCAAATAACAAGATAAAAATTTTAATCATTATACTTAAATGTTTTACAATACTTATTATCTCTTAAACCTCTGAAGTCAATGAATAAAATTTGTTTTAATGCCACCGTCCGCAATTTTAGCTAAATATCAAAATAAATATCAGTTGTGATGTTTGACACCAGGTTGTAACTTAAATAAACACTTACATTGGCTGTACATATATATTCACAACTTGTATTTGATAACAATGGTTGTGACCTTTGACCTTGACTTTTGAACTCTGTATCATTGAAGTAACACACTGTTAAACTATTATGTTTATGGAGGTAACGAGATAATGAATAATTGTATGATAAATATAAATAAACACACAATAGTTAGAACCCTACCATCCATAACAACACAAAGGAAACTGAAGGACTTACATCCATTTCTATCAACAGCCTTAAGACCTCTGGCTTCAGTAATGGTAATTTGTGTTGCAGCAATCTTTGGTGTACATACACACCCACAACAGGGCGGCAGTGGTTCTTCTTCTATTAATTCTCTAAAATACATTTAATGTTAACATGTAGCAAAATCAAACACAAGACACCGTTTGTTGAGTGTGAACAAAAATCATAATGTAATAAGTAAATTGAAGTATAAACAAAACAAAACCCTGTATGAACATCTCAACTGTGATGTCAAATGTCAGAAACCCCTTAAATCCAAGGGAATAAATGTATGAGCTTTTGTGCAATTACAGCAAACTATGTTTTTGTTCATGTTAGGAAAATGAAAACCGACTACACTACTGAATTCATGAGAAACATAGATTGAATCGCCGCCTTCTTTTGATTATTCGTTTTGTACATTCGAGATTAGTACTGCACAATTTCTAATCAATGTTAAGATTTTTGAAAAAAATAAAGGCCAAAACTGTTTTACCTTTTTTACATTAATTTATTTAACTGATGCAAATATGATAGCATTTCTATTTTAATACTTACTTGAAATTTATTTTACTACTTGAATACAGTCTAAGTGCAAATCGTGCTTCTGAGCCTTCATCATATGTGGAAGGGACAATACAATAACGTCCTTTTTTTATTTGAACTCTTGACAATAAACTACGATTTGATGTGTATAAACTCTGATGAACATTCTGCAGAACATCATGAATCCGGAATTTTCTGTTGTTATCAGTCTATAAAACATATTTGTTAAACATCTATTACGAACATAAAAGACTATATTGATAGATGTCTTCATTAAAAACAAATTGTAAAAATGCGAACAAAACACTGTGAAAATGCAATTTTGATTATTCTTTTTTTAAATCTAGAAGGCAGGGTCACCGACTCCAATCTTTATTGAAAGGATTCCCAGTTCTCCAGGTAAGGGTCTTTTCTCGGTACTCCGGCTTCCTTCCAAATAAAAACTGGACGCCATGAGATAGCTGAAAATTGCTGAAAGTGATGTTAAAAAATATTCAAACAAACAAACAATTAAATCTAGAAAAATGTTTTCATCAAGAAAATAGCTCATGTATATTAATGGGAAGTTATCATTTTATTCAACTTGAATGATATTGTTGTGTGCACAGTCCTCTCGATAACAAACTTAATATACCTTTATAATTGCAACCCCTACACAAGCATTTTCTCCGCCTGTTTCTTTGTCAATTCGACCTTTATCTTCTTGTTCTAATGAAACCCATATTTCATCCACTGGTACTTTGATATCAAACATATACTGGAAAATATCAATGTCAAGACTATTAATATTGATGAACTGATCAGCCACATTTGTTCAAAAGCAGTGTCATCAATATTATTTTAATGGTGTGACAGGATTTAAAAATTAATGTTTTTCAAAAGAAGGCTCTTTTCCATATTCGACAATTTCAGAAAACACTAAAATATTCATGAGACTAGAGCTCAAAATTTGAGTTGTATTTGCAAAAAAGAGTGCAGTTAGCCATTTTAAATCTATTCATTTTTAACCCGGGCATTATTCTGAAAAAGTCTAAACTATCAATTGTTTACACTAACCTTGAACCTGTGATATGTAATAGTCTTTTAAAGGGCTGTTCAATTGAGATATAGTTTTGCTTAAAATAACATTAAATTAACTGCATAAATGATCATTTAAGTTTAGCAATGCTGGTAATTTTGTATAAAGGATAGGCTATCAGAGAAAATATTAGTAATTTATCAACCAAGAATAGTCTTGCTAATTTTGGTTAAAGGTGGCATATTTTAAGATATTGTCTTACTTTTAAACACAATAACATATTTGCAAAAATTCTATGAAATTAGCAAAAGCATAAAAGCATTATTTTGTAAAGCAGAATAAATGAAATATTCCTATATTTGAACAATTACTAACTCTCCACGACAAGGAAAATTAATTTCAAACATTACCTGTGGATTTTTCAAGAAGTTAGGGGAGTCAACTGGTCCTCCACTTCTATTTGGCTGTGCCCAGTGCCCAACACAGACAGCCTCAGACCAGGTTTTTGACAGAGAGAAGAAGGAAGTGTTCATGACATGACAAATCCCGACGGAGTCGAAATATTTTATAAAATCATCATATGCCATCCTGAAAAAAGAAAATCATGATGAAAATATTTTAATCCTGAAGACATTATCTTTTATCGTAATGTATACGCACCATTTTTTGTACAAAAACAAATTTTGTACTAATTACCACCATTGAGGTAAACAAAAATCGTTAACTAAAATTAAAGAATAGAAAGTTCCATAGTATACTGCAAATAAATGCGGTCATTACACTACTGTGTGCATTTAATTATTTTTTATTCAGTCAGACGTTGATCTAAGAATTACGAAAACTACAATAATAAAAATGTTTTTCCAACACGAATTTATTGTTAAATTTTATTCATAATGAATTTACAGATTAGAAACCATGTATGAATATTTTAGTAGTTATAATGTTTTCAATATATTTTGTTTTTAATTTACGCAATCATTATGACAGATATAATGTTTAATAACAAGCAATTGTGTTGTTTGAATGAATGATGTTTAACGCAATGTTTCAGTTATATCATGGAGTCCAGTTTTTATTGGGGAGGAAGCCGGAGAACCCAGAGAAAACCCCCGACCTTCGGTAGGAAAACTGGAAATCCTTGTCAATTAATAGTGCAGTCGAGTACACCCTGCCCGCAGTGAGACTCGAACCCGCAACCTCAGTGTTGACAGCCCACGTGATCAATAGAAAAAGAACTTCATTAACCACTCAGCCACCGAGGGTTATTATTATTATACAGCAATAATTAAAACCAAATGGCTATGCATAATATTTCGTTTTACATAATTAAACAGATGATGAACCAAAAAGACACAAATAAGCACTATGACCATTGATTGAGGTTTCTGTGTGTATGCACTCAACGTAAAAGAAATTTACCAAAATTCTCCATTATCTTCCATTGTTAATCCTATATCTTTCTTTTGACTAGAACTGACTCGTTTCCATTCTGATGACCTGAAAAAAATCAACAAATATCTGCATTTCTTCGCAGTACACAAACTGGTCTTAACCAGCTTTCCGATCGCGCCTTTTTCAAACACATAACAAACATTAGATGTCGTTTAGTCTTGCGTTAGAGTATTTCATTCACTTTGACAAATTTATGTGAAAAAATATGAATACAATGTGTAATGATATTTAAAACTCATTCCTTTGAAATTGAACCCACAACTCGTTTTAAATAAACATAATTTTGAGTGCAAAGTTTTAGAAATAATTTTAACATTAAAAAATCATATCTTAAAATATTTGTGTGATTCCAAAGGGTCAGTCCCATAATAAACATCATATTTAAGCTCTTATATCACATTTAATTGTTTAAATCAAAATGTTATATTAATTTGTCAATGAAAAGATACCTACACATCACTCCATGCCCCTTTCCACTCTACTTCACCCCACGGATTCCGACATCTAACCATATGAATTCGCTCAGCATTGAACAAAGAAAGAAGTCCTGTCCCTAGTTTTATATCCCTGACCGCTGTTACACTATAAGCGTGCCCTTTCACTAAACCTACATCCATTTTTGCTTCCATTTCATTTGCTGGAGCCTGTAAAGTTATGAAAATCTATTTTCTATTACATTGTATGTACTAAACTTTTTGTTCAGCACGTTTAGTGCCAGCAGTACTGATTTTTTTTATTTCAAACAGATGTATTTTTAAAAGCAAACTTGAGCTTTGTAAAGATACGATTCCAGTAAGAATCTTTAAAGGTCTGACATTTTTAAAAATCAAATAAATAGAAAGTTATATACCTGACCTTATGTGGTATTTGTGTAACTTTTAGTAAAATTATGTGTTACATCATTAATATATGAATGAATTCCTTATTTTGAGACGAGGTGAACATGACGTAACCAAAACAAGAACACATAAAGACCAGATTCTAAAGACCCATACAGTTATTGATGCACTTAAGAGGGCTTTATGTTCTACAGCTTCATGTAACATGTTAAACAATTCATTTTTCCTTTCTCTTTTGTATGAATCTATATCGAACATTTCTCCAACTCCTCCTGTGATGTCTACTAAAGCATCTATTGTGTGGCCTGCATCAAGAGATTCATAGTTTTGAAATAATCTGAAAAACACTTGTTTACATCAATGTTAGTTATGTTATACAAATTGCAATGCGTATATAGGTTCATGCAGTTGTGTTTCAAAGTTTCATTTTCAGCTTTGGCACAAAAGGTTGGTCCTTTGTAGAATTAAGCTCTTTGAAATGTGTACTTGCACTTCACTGCTAAGCACACTGTCTTAAACAGAGTGATATATTTGGTACTTGTCATCCTAAACAAACCAATATTTGCAATGTCTACATTAGGGTAGTTCAATAATGTTAACATCAAATGCATTATACTGGTCTCGTATAAAGCAGATATACAGATTAAACTTATTATATAGTCTTCATCATGTCATCTTATAGCTGAAAATTGCTCAGTTAGAAGTTAAAAAAACTCACTCTATTATTAACGCAAAAATCACTATTGTTTTACGCATCAATTATTGCACACATATATAAAATTGCAACAGATGATGATTTTGCAATATTAATATGAATGCAAAATAAAAGAGTCTATTAAATTTTACGTGTTAAAGTACAATTAAGCTTAGCATTTTAGTCATTTCATAGAAAGAGCAAGATTTAATGTAATGCATACCAAACGCTAAAAATATATTAACTTTGCTAATATACTGAAGTGTCAACTGCATTTAAAAGATGTATTTTAACTGAATGCAGACACAAGCCTATCTTGCTCTAAATGCTTCATGAAGCAGACTTTGCATGTTTTTTCTGTCTTTCATGTATCCAATCAAAAATCTTTAGTTCAGCAATATTCAGAACTAAAAAAATTCAGAAACAATAAATCACGGGGAAAGAATAATAGACTGGAACAAATAATAGACTAATTCTGACTGCGACTGGAAAAGTCTGGAGACTTTTAGACTTTTTTAGCGGCTACATTGGGCTACTCTTTTAGGAAATCTGCCAAAGGTGTTTTTTTTATCGTGCAAGGGGTGTGCAATCATTACCTCAAAACATGCAAAGCCAGAGTAAAACATATATAGAATCTTTTGATGCAATACAAACATAATGCTCTTCTGTAATGCAAATTTCCCACAATGCAAAAACAATCTTACAACAATATGCTGAAACTGGGCACCATAAGAACAAAATTAATATAAAAAAAACTATTACTTTGGTTTTCTTACTTTGCGTAAGCCTTTTCAAGCAAAGCTGACCAAAATTCATTTTTTGCCTTTGAATGTATAAATATAAGTTGTCCATCTTTGGTAGGAAGAAAATCATCAATGACTACATCAACCCATACTCCACATCGCCAAAATCGGAAGTGAAATATCCCTGCATATTTATTTTTAGGATGCCATTCTTGTTTGTCTATGTCTGGAACAACCTAAAGACACACGCATAAATGTTAAAATAATTTACATTTACTTAGAAAAATGTGTGTATCGTTTATTACAGAATTTATAACAAACCAGAGGCGTATGTTGGCTAGTTTGTGTAGTTCTCTAGGTTTTTGATTAGACAACTAACTGGTGAAATAGGTTTCAGTGATGTATGTATATGCGACTATAGAGTTATCAAATATTTATTATTTCATACTTATTATCATAATATAAAAATACAAAGTTTGGATGTGGATTAGCATTTTTTTATGGTTTGTAGTGGAGAGACTCCGTAGTACCCGTTAAATACCCCAAACTTCGGCAGGAAATCTTACAACCTTCGTCAGTAAAGGTGAGAGTTGAGCACACACTGCAATAAGTAGAAATCGTAAGAAAAGTGTTGGCAGGCACATGTACGACTGACAACCTTAATCACATGTCCACAAATACCTTTGTTGAAACTTACAATAGCTTTCTAGTAATAAGAAACCTGGCAAAATATAGATCTATTAGATTATTTTGACAAGGAAAACCCAGAAGACAATGCATACCATGTTTATTTCCAACTGGCATGTACTGTCAGATGGGTTTTCATTTCATTTTGTCCAACTTGGAACATGTGCATATTAAAAATATTTAGTAAATATATTCTTGAAGAAAACAGAGGCTAGAACATTATCATGACAGGTCTCCAACTCAGTCATTTAACACTAAATGTTCAGGGAGACTTAATGTGGGAATCGACATTAGAAAAAAAGGCGTAAGGTCCGAAATTTGACAAAAATCTACTAGATATAAAACTGTTAAGGAACTTTTGAAGCATCCTTATAACCAAAATTAGTTAACATTTGCACAGTTCAAAATCTTCAAACGTTTTTTTTTTTACAAAAAACCTAAATACATTTAAATTGATCTCAACTGGCTGCAATGTGAAATAAATTATGCAATTTAAACAGTTTTCCGCTAATTGATAAAGTTTGGCAGTTGGTAAGAGGCCAATTTTTACTTGTTTTTCAGTGGCAGTGGTTAAGAAAAGGGTATTAGAATATGAAACAGTAATTGCAGATCAGGAAATTTAATGGAGGTATAATTAATAATTATAGGAACATAATGATGGTTTTATTCAAAAAACAAAATTCGAAATTTGTCACTATCTCACCTTTTTAAGTAACTTTCCGTCAGCAGTAAGACATGCACATGCAGCTACAAACCAACAGTTACCCAGACTGCCTTGAGCAAAATCATCAAAACTTGCACCCTCAATGAAAAACTGAGGATTACTTGTTATCTCCTGTATAAAACAGTAGCAAATTTATTCGTACATTAAAATAATATATGTGTACATCAAACAAGGGGCATATAAAAATACTTTCAATTCCAAAATCATACAAAAAGTCAACAATTGCAATAATAAGTCATGCTTCCCACATAAAAGAAACTGAAAATTGAAGTTATATTCAGTAACGACTATAAAACAATAAATAAAAAACACATGATCAGGTGGTGTTTTCAGACGTTATTTTATCGATAATATATATCAAAATATTGGCATCCATATTAAATTTAACTATCAATTTAAGTTTTCCTTACCAGATGTTGTTAAATTCTCGTTAAAAACATTTGTTTCTAAATAAAAAGGTGCCAGAAAAAGCTAAGAACGCCGCACTATTTACCACAAAGCTCCTGGAAACATAGACCGCACGCACGAAAACCACCGCCTTTTGTTTAATGCTTGAATTTCGGATCGACCTGTGGTCTGCTTACAAATGAGTTGTCATTATTTTAAATGTGTTATAACGTAATTAAAACTAATCTGATATTCATAAACAGACATAATTAATTTATATAAATTCTTTGCAGCAGGATTTCTAGAATCCTCGCACAAGTAATAAGCAAAGAAATACAAAATGGCAATCAAATTCATCGTATATGTTGGTAGTCAATCTAATGTAAGTCGGGTAAAGTAAGAAACACACAAACTCTACAAGAAACCTACATCTGTACTCATTTGAGAGACAGATATCGTGTATTTGTGTACCAGTCTTTTATAAAATTTCTTCAATGAAGACAATGACATTTGAGCAACAAAACCCTGATATGCAGTTTTCGCGTTAATAAAATGGCTCAATCAAGGAAATCGTGACATTTCCAACTAGCCCTGGAGTAACTTATTACTTGAGAAACGTAAACTGCATATGTAGGACCGGATGGAATGTTTCTATAGAGGAATGGAACGCTGACGATTGGAAAGTTGAAGTCATCATATTTGTTGAACAGTTGAGTAGAAAGTCCTTCTTGAGTGTTGATTTTCTACATCCAAATATAAAGAGGACCTATTAGTCTTAAGCTTTTTTGGAAAAATGAGATATAGAAAGTCACCAAATCGAAGATTTAGTGACAGGACATAATCAATGTAACGGAGGCTAAAATTAAATGACTGGGATAGCTTGTGGTCTTTCTTATCTAAAAGTGATTTTAAGAAGAGAGCTTTATATGAAAGGAGGAACAAATCGGCAAGCAATTATGCACAATTAGTGCCCACTGGAATACCAATTATATATTGAAAAACACGTCTACCGAACTGAAAAAATATTTTGTCAATAAAAAATCAAACCTTCAATGAATTGGTCATTTATAACTTTGTTGTTAGCTTTAGACCCATTGGTGACAAAATAAGTCTTAGTATGATCGACAACAGATATTTGTATCTACAAATCGAAGCAAGTATATCAGTTTCTTAGAATTTTAAATATCCACATTGGATATACATCATTTCTAGCGTAAGTTCGTTGAAAAGAAACATATCAGCTGAAATAGCACGGGATAACCGAATATATTTTCTCGTTTGTGTTTGTTGTTCCTAAGTACATGTTTTTGTACTTAAACCAATATAGTACTTGTAATTACTAATGTGTTTTTGTGCTTATTCCCTAAAATTAGAATATCAAACAAGTTTGAACATATGTAGTTTCCGTTTTAATTTGTGACTTACACCAGGCCTTTTCCATTCGATGTCTCTTTCTTCTTTACTGAAGAACAAGGATTTACTTTCAGGTGGAAACATCGGATCTACAAACAGTTTTCCATTTCTTACACATTCACTCTTCAGTTTACTGTACTTCTGGTCTTTGTATGGGATCGGTGAATCAAACCGACCTAAACCCATTCTGAAAGTATGTCAGATAAACATTTACATCAAACAGATCTAAACCCATACTGAAAGTATGTCAAGTAAACATTTACCTAAAACAGACCTTAACCCATACTGAAAGTATGTCAAGTAAACATTTACCTCAAACAGACCTTAACCCATACTGAAAGTATGTCAAGTAAACATTTACATCAAACAGACCTTAAACCATACTGAAAGTATGTCAAGTAAACATTTACCTCAAACAGACCTTAACCCATACTGAAAGTATGTCAAGTAAACATTTACATCAAACAGACCTTAACCCATACTGAAAGTATGTCAAGTAAACCTTTACCTCAAACAGACCTTAACCCATACTGAAAAAATGTCAGTAAACATTTACATCAAACAGACCTTAACCCATACTGAAAGTATGTCAAGTAAACATTTACATCAAACAGACCTTAATCCATACTGAAAGTATGTCAAGTAAACATTTACATCAAACAGACTTTAACCCATACTAAAAGTATGTCAAGTAAAAAACATTTATATCAAACAGACCTAAAACGATACTGGAAGTATGTCAAGTAAACATTTAAATGTGGTATCAGCTTTAAGCAATCATTATTATCACTAACCACAGTTTCTAGCTCCTTTAATTTTTAATTCACAAATATCTTATGTAATTAATAACATAAAAAAATATATTTGTATTTTGCTCCTATAATATGCAAATGAAAAGATTTATCATCATCTGTCTAGGAAAGTCTTTGAATGAAAATATTGTGTTGCAATTTTAGTTATCAATATCAGTGTACTCTAAAACAGAAATAATCTACCATCTATACCACGTTTTGCAGTTAATTCCTTTTCTCGATGAAGGGGTTGTATTATGTTAAGAGCAGACAGGTAAATACAACCTTAAATAAAAAAATCTTCACCTGTCAACAATAACGCTGAACAGCACGAATTCCTGCATTTTAAATTAGATCTAGTTGAAAAAAACGTTTTTACTTTATTGTATTTTCATTTCTCTATCTGATCATAATGTAATTACAGATACCAAGGTCAATAGATGTAAGATGTCTCCCTTAAATGTTGATGTATCATTCAACAATATAAACAGTTTAAGAACTCATCAATACAGTTTATATATCATTCAACGTTTGCGTATTGTTAACTATTTGGTTACACACACAGAAATTGTAAACTTAAGACTCGAATGCATGCGCTTCTTGTTTTGATAACTGCTGGAGCTGGAATATGCAGCAGTCGGAAACATGCTTCATGTTTTGATGACTGCTGGAGCTGGAACATTCAGCAGTAGGAAACATGCTTCTTGTTTTGATGACTGCTGGAGCTGGAATATGCAGCAGTCGGAAACATGCTTCATGTTTTGATGACTGCTGGAGCTGGAACATTCAGCAGTAGGAAACATGCTTCTTGTTTTGATGACTGCTGGAGCTGGAATATGCAGCAGTCGGAAACATGCTTCATGTTTTGATGACTGCTGCAGCTGGAACATTCAGCAGTAGGAAACATGCTTCTTGTTTTGATGACTGCTGGAGCTGGAACATTCAGCAGTAGGAAACATGCTTCTTGTTTTGGTGACTGCTGGAGCTGGAACATTCAGCAGTAGGAAACATGCTTCTTGTTTTGATGACTGCTGGAGCTGGAACATTCCGCAGTAGAGCTGGAACATTCAGCAGTAGGAAACATGCTATTTGTATTGATGACTGCTGGAGCTGGAACATTCAGCAGTAGGAAACATGCTATTTGTTTTGATGACTGCTGGAGCTGGAACATTCAGCAGTAGGAAACATGCTATTTGTATTCATGACTGCTGGAGCTGGAACATTCAGCAGTAGGAAACATGCTATTTGTTTTGATGACTGCTGGAGCTGGAACATTCAGCAGTAGGAAACATGCTTCTTGTTTTGATGACTGCTGGAGCTGGAACATTCAGCAGTAGGAAACATGCTATTTTTTTATGACTGCTGGAGCTGGAACATTCAGCAGTAGGAAACATGCTTCTTGTTTTGATGACTGCTGGAGCTGGAACATTCCGCAGTATGAAACATGCTATTTTTTTATGACTGCTGGAGCTGGAACATTCAGCAGTAGGAAACATGCTTCTTGTTTTGATGACTGCTTGAGCTGGAACATTCCGCAGTATGAAACATGCTATTTGTTTTGATGACAGCTGGAGCTG
Organism: Limnoperna fortunei; assembly: GCA_944474755.1. Lineage (NCBI taxonomy): Eukaryota > Metazoa > Mollusca > Bivalvia > Mytilida > Modiolidae > Limnoperna > Limnoperna fortunei. Next base: position 19,026,136 of record OX104123.1, on the reverse strand, counting down.
GAACATTCAGCAGTAGGAAACATGCTTCTTGTTTTGATGACTGCTGGAGCTGGAACATTCAGCAGTAGGAAACATGCTTCTTGTTTTGATGACTGCTGGAGCTGAATCATTCCGCAGTAGGAAACATGCTATTTGTTTTGATGACTGCTGGTGCTGGAACATTCAGCAGTAGGAAACATGCTATTTGTTTTGATGACTGCTGGAGCTGGAACATTCAGCAGTAGGTAACATGCTTCTTGTTTTGATGACTGCTGGAGCTGGAACATTCCGCAGTATGAAACATGCTATTTGTTTTGATGACTGCTGGAGCTGGAACATGCACCAGTAGGAAACATGCTTCTTGTATATGACTGCTGGAGCAGGATCATTCCGCAGTAGGAAACATGCTATTTGTTTTGATGACTGCTGGAGCTGGAACATTCAGCAGTAGGAAACATGCTTCTTGTTTTGATGACTGCTGGAGCTGGAACATTCAGCAGTAGGAAACATGCTTCTTGTTTTGATGACTGCTGGAGCTGGAACATTCCGCAGTAGGAAACATGCTTCTTGTTTTGATGACTGCTGGAGCTGGAACATTCCGCAGTAGGAAACATGCTATTTGTTTTGATGACTGCTGGAGCTGGAACATACCGCAGTAGGAAACATGCTTCTTGTTTTGATGACTGCTGGAGCTGGAACATTCCGCAGTAGGAAACATGCTATTTGTTTTGATGACTGCTGGAGCTGGAACATTCCGCAGTAGGAAACATGCTATTTGTTTTTATGACTGCTGGAGCTGGAACATTCCGCAGTAGGAAACATGCTTCTTGTATTGATGACTGCTGGAGCTGGAACATTCCGCAGTAGGAAACATGCTTCTTGTTTTGATGACTGCTGGAGCTGAAACATTCAGCAGTAGGAACAATGCTTCATGTTTTGATGACTGCTGGAGCTGAAACATTCAGCAGTAGGAAACATGCTTCATGTTTTTGATGACTGCTGGAGCTGGAACATGCAACACTAGGAATCATACTTCTTGTTTTGATGACTTCAGGAGCTGGAACATTACGCAGTAGAAAACATGCTTCTTTTTTATGACTCCTGGAGTTGCAACATGCAGCAGTAGAAAACATGCTTTTTGTTTTAATGACTGCTGGAGCTGGAACATGCAGCAGTAGGAAACATGCTTTTTGTTTTGATGACTTCTGGAGCTGGAACATTCAGCAGTCGGAAACATGCTATTTGTTTTGATGGCTGCTGGAGCTGGAACGTGCAGCAGTAGGAGCCATGCTTCTTGTTTTGAAGTCTGCAGGAGCTGGAACATTCAGCAGTAAGAGCCATGCTTCTTTTTAATGACTGTTGGAGCTGGAACATTCAGCAGTCGGAAACATGCTTTTTATGACTGCTGGAGCTGGAACATTCAGCAGTAGGAGAAATGTTTTTTGTTTTGATGACTGCAGGAGCTGGAACATTCAGCAGTAAGAGACATGCTTCTTTTTTTATGACTGTTGGAGCTGGAACATTCAGCAGTCGGAAACATACTTTTTTATGACTGTTGGAGCTGGAACATTCAGCAGTCGGAAACATGCTTTTTTATGACTGCAGGAGCTGGAACATGCAGCAGTAGGAGACATGCTTCATGTTTTGATGACTGCTGGAGCTGGAACATGCAGCAGTAGGAGACATGCTTCTTGTTTTTATGACTGCAGGAGCTGGAACATTCAGCATTAGAAGACATGCTTCTTTTTATGACTGTTGGAGCTGGAACATTCAACAGTCGGAAACATGCTTTTTTATGACTGCAGGAGCTGGAACATTCAGCAGTAGGAGACATGTTTTTTGTTTTGATGACTGCTAGTGCTGGACCATTCAGCAGTAGGAAACATGTTTTTTATGACTGCAGGATCTGGAACATTCAGCAGTAAGAGACATACTTCTTTTTTTGATGACTGTTGGAGCTGGAACATTCAGCAGTAGGAAACATGCTTCTTGTTTTGACGATTGCTGGAGCAGGAACATGCGGCAGTAGGAAACATGCTTCTTGTTTCGATGACTGTTGGAGCTGAAGCATGCAGAACTAGGAAACATGCTTCTTGTTTTGACGACTGCTGGAGCTGGAACATGCGGCAGTAGGATACATGCTTCTTGTTTTGAAGGAATTTTGATGGCTTTATTTAATTATTATCGTAATTAAAAAAAATATTATTTAATTTATTATCAAATACGATAAAATAAAGTTGAAATATAAATAATAATATCAAACATTTAAAGTGGATGCATGCTGCCCTATCACGTAGCATTGTTGCCTTTGATATTTCATATGAAAAAAAGTTAAAATGCAAATAAACATGAAAAGGTGAAAAGGAAAGCGTGACAACGCGAAAAAGCAAAGGATTTTCCTATCGTATTAATTGCTGAAAAGAACTACATATATACATTGCTAGTTCCTGCCTGTGCTCTATAACACAAACCGTTATAGTAGTTCAAACAGTAGCAAATGCTCAACTGTTTTAACTGTTGCATATACTTGTTAGAATGTAAGATATATTTAAAACTTTGACTACAGTATACTTATATATTAGGCACAATCACAATGACTTACCTGAGACTTAAGGTGCGAATTGAAAATATAAAATCTATGTAACTATCTATATATACAACTATAATACAATGTATAATAAACGAGTAAAGTAAATAAAAACCGTAGATTTACAACATGTAAAAGTTTACAGAACTGAAGTACCTTTTACTTACTCAAAAACCGCCTCGGATATTTGAGATAAAAACTGATATATAAAGGTATTTTTTAATGTAATAAATTATATAGAGAATAACTTCAAACTTGAAACGTACTAAACCAGGAGTAAATGATTTATAATATTCAAAGTGACAATTTAATATGTTGTTTATTGAGTTATTATTATATCATTACGAAGTATCCGGGCTTGTATGAACGTAGTTGTTTCTGACAAATACAATGCGGCAAAAGGTTTGGGCGCCGATGTGAATGTCAGAAGGTTTGGGCGCCGATATGAATGCCAGAAGGTTCGGGCGCCGATGTTGCGCTTCTAGAGTGGAATTACCGTTGGGGACTTCCACTTATGGATGTCAGCTATCTTGTGAATATCTCGTAACCAGACAGTGGTTTTATCGATCTGACGACAGCCAGTAACAAGAAGTGGTTATAAATAATTATTTAAAACGGCTGTATGTTATCAACACGATATGCAAAAGCTTGTTTCATTAAAAAAAGATGTTCTAGCATTTAATCTATTAACAATGTGTTCATTAGCAATATCTATTGTTATTTTAGTATATACGCTGTGTTTTATATTTATACTTGAGGATACCCGTATCATAAATCATTTATAACAATAAAAATCCTAAAGGAAACCGGGACAAAAGTCCGGACAGATCCACATCCAACAGGACTGCCTTTCCACATAATGCCTTACCACTTTGTGCCGCTTGGTATAACAATAGAGCATCTATTGGGACATGAAAGATTAACTGATATTAAATGATATCACGCCCCCTTTCTTGTATTTTATATCCATGGACACATGCTTACTATTTAGATCTATATTTTTTCTCTTGATATTCTATATCTTTCAATTATTTCCGTATCGCCCAGACTGTCTAACAGTTGTAATGGTCTCGAAATATCCTTTCGTCTTTTCATACCTATGTCCTTTTGAAAACGCGTCTAATTTGATTAAGTGCTCGTACGTCTAAGACTTACGAGGTAACGGTGCCTATAACCACTCGTAAATACTATTAATTAATTAGTGTAATGGTAGTAACTCTTAAGAGTGCACTTACGTCCACGTTTACGACTTACGGTCTGTAGTGATACGGGCGTCTATAGAGAACCCAAGTATTCCTTCGAGGTGTTTTTGTTACTTGTACTAAGTAACTACTGACGACCTCTCATTTAGACCTTGTTGTCGAAATAGACTCAAATGGAAAACTACAAAATAAACTTTATAACAAGCATGATAACTAACTTCCCATTTGTCAACTTTCTGTCTATTGCTAGCAATAGATGTATTTCATTAACATCAACGTTTACATTTTAACGTTTACATCAACGTTTCCATACTCAAACATTATTCATAATGTTATTAAACAGTATTTCTGATTTTCTAGACAGGATGCTGCTGTTGACCAATAAGTTATTCAAACAGGGATTTGTTGCACCTAAATTTATGGTTTCTATGCATCGACGTCATCACGACTTAGTTAATCGTTTTATAGAATTTATTTTTAAAAATGTGTATAATTTATAAGATCAGACACTTTGAACATAAAACTTATAGAAAGATCTTAGTACATACTTTTCACACAAAAAAAGAAGGATTACGAACACTAATCCTATAAAATGTACAGATTATCCGTTATACCTGACCTATTGACCTCTGTTATCCACATCTAAAATAGACCTATAAATACTATATTATTCAATAAAGTTAGAATATTAAAGTGTTCATATTAATATACACACTCGTCTAAGAATGGTTATCCTCCACTCGGAAAATATGACAAGAAAGTAACAAGGTAGGAAAAGTTCATTTATTATTTCAAAAGAAAAGTTATGGATATCATAAAGAATTTTATTCAATTAAAGTAAAGTTTAAATACTGAACACTGAATTTCGTCTTATATTTGTTAGCAAGACGGTCTAAAAATATAATCTACCGTGGGACGATGCAGAGAGAGAATGAAGCTGTGAGCCGTCGTTGCCTTTAAAAAAACATCATACCCAATGGATATGAATAATAAAAAAACTTTCTACATGTTCCATATTTATAAGTTTGATGAATACGTTTACCTGTCTATAAGGGACAAGTTTGCCTGTCTTTAATGAATAAATGTACTTCGTCTAAGAGGGACAAGTTTATCATGTCTATAATGGATACACATTTACCCTGTCTATAAGGGACACGTTTACACTGGCCATGATGGATAAATTTACCCTGTCTATAAGGGACACGTTTACATTGGCTTTAATGGATAATTTACCCAGTCCATGAGGGATAGGTTTACATTGGCTATAATGGATAATTACCCAGTCTATGAGGGACATGTTTACTGTGTCTAAAATGGATAGGTTTGTTCTGTCTACAAGGAAAATATTGACCAGTACACCTACTTATGATGCGTTTGGTATTAGTCAACTTACAAACGATACGTTTTGTACAAGTTGGCATGCTAATGATACGTTTTCTTTTTTTAGACACTACTGTGAACAAAGAGAATGGAGACGGTTATATATATTTGGAATTCAACTAACAGAAAATTCGGTCACGCTTCAATAAAGCTTAGTGATGGAACGTATATAAGTTGGTGGCCAAGGAAAGAAGCACACAGTCTGTACACCGAAATAACCATTAACAGAGAGGACAGGAAACCAGTCCACAAAATCGTTGTTGTAAACCCTTGCAAAAATATGCAAATGGATACACTACCTGCCATCTGTGTAAGTCATAAACAATATCATATATATGTCTCACAACTGGCTCTCTAGATAAAGGAAAGAAATGATAAAATGCTGAACACTAAAGAAACTGTCAAAATAGACAATCCACAAATCAAAGTCCAAGAAACCTGCAAACTTTAAAACCAACAAACAAAAATACAGCAGCTACAGCAAGGGTCTTAACTTGATAGGCATTTCAAAAGAAATGGCGGGTTAAACAAGGTTAAAAGCATAACAAGCCACCATACGGTCAGTAGACTATTGTTTAGTAAACCAGTATGAGAAAAATTCTTCTGACATTCCATGCAAGTAAAACACTGCCAATTATAGGCGTCAGTTTAGCACATGTCAGAAGTATAACTTGTGACTGTGTCGGTGGTAAAAAGGTTTATGGCAGTTGGTCTACTACTGATCACCAGCGTGTCAGCAAAAAAGTTGCAGGATATGCTCGATTTTAACCTATTTTCGGCTGAAGATCGCAATTTTTTCCTTGATTATTAATGCTTCCTCCGTAAATAAAAACTTACGCCAGGTACAGGTGAAAAATGCTAAATGTGTCGTAAAACCAAATTCAAATAAACAAATAAAAGCTATACTATGTATTGAATATCATCTATCAGTATCGACAACACAAGAACAGTTGTCCAAGTAAAATTCTGCCAGTGTACTCCTTGCTAGTAAACCAACTTCTAGCGACATTGACATTAAAAACTTTCTTTATCAGTTAATTATCTATCAATGTTAATAAACACTGATAGTTATAATTAAGGGTTATCTTTGTAATGTAACATTACCGATCATCTGGCCAGTAAAAAATATTCGGCTATCTTTAATCATTAAAATACAGCCTGCAATTTGTACAAACCACATACCGTCGGTTATCTGGGTTATAATTAGTCTATTAGTTTATTGTGAGTAAAGCTCTGTCACTATTACTAGTAGTTTATTGGGTAAGTAAATAACTGCCGACTATAACTATGTGTTTCTAAGACACCTTCGGCTATTAGAATATTCGTAATGCTATTAGTATCTTTGTGATTAAAACACTTCAACTATTAGTATATAAAGCTATGCCGGCTATTATTTATTTGTAAGTAAAACACTGCCGGCTATTATAATATTCGTTTCTAAAATAACTGGCTATTAGTATATTTGTAAGTAAACCGGCTATTAAGCATCGGTATAATAATAACGAATAACAAACTGAATGTACTTTTTGGACCGGATATGATTAACTTGAGTAATACGACGTGTCACGCGTGAAGAATGAGTTCCTTACCGTTCCGGAGCACCTGGACTCAGCCCGGTTTTAACGGGATTCGTGAATCTCATTTTTTATGTTGTGTATCTGTTTGTTTTGTTGTACGTTGTCCACACTTTTGTTAAACCATGCTTTGTCTGTCACAGTCTTATCATTTTATGATTACCTTTATTTTGTTCGATTCTTTTTTTTTTTTTTTTTAAAAACACAATGTTTCTTAACTTGATTTTCTTAATCTTTCAGTTCTTCAAAGTGAAAGCAATATTAGGCGAGAACTATTACGATGACGTCACGACTATGGGAAATAAGGCTGATCACTTGTTAATTTTGAAGAAAGGATTTCTCGATGAGGACAGAATTAAACATTTCTGGAAAACAACAAAAGAATCTGGTCAACCTTATATTTTAGGAACCAATAACTGTGCGGATATGGTTTTCCGTGCACTAAGAATCGGTGGTGCTACGGCATACATTCCCGACCCCGGGTTTACGTATGTGTGGACCCCACGACGGCTGTATAATTACGTGGAAAGGATGTCACTTATGGCCATGGTACTGAATGCAAATTCCCGGATCGGAGAGTATTTTGAAATGAACGATTTACCTCGCCATAAAAGGAAACCACTAAAACAGGCGTATCTTTAGTTGTTATGGTTATAGTTGTTATATTGTCCATTGTTTCAAATTAGTTTATACGTATTGCAAAATAAAACAGTGTTTAATCAACACATCAATTAAGTACAAATGGGTCAAGTCAAACAGGTTCAAAATGACAAACTATTCGGGTAGCACCAGTAGTTATCTTAAAACAAAACACACTAGATATTTGTTTTTAACTGATCAATTTTCTATATTTTTCGTTCATTTGTTATTATACAATTACCTACTTTGATCGCTATCAGAGTCAGTAATTGCTTTATTACATGAATAAAACCAATATATTGTTTGGAGTTTTATACTGTGTAGCAGCACCAGACACGTTGTTGTCTATTAGTATTGGCTACTGAATAATTCTACTTTGATCTATTTTTAGGGTTTTAATATTGGATTTCGCTTGATCGCTTGCAGTCTATTTTTAGAATGTTTGTTTGTTGGGTGCTTAACGCCACTTGATCCGTGTACTTAAATACTGTGTCACAAACATAGGCCATCAAATAGTATTGACAGCAATGTACTTGTTTCTTCTTGATTGATGAAAGAGTAATAAACACCAAAAAAAAGCTTGGGCGACCGAATGATCTAAATATCGCCCGACTATTGATCACGGGACTTGGCAAGTTCTTCTGGTTACCTCTTACCAGCTTTCTCACACGCTGGACGTCATGATATTAATATTGCAAAATATTAAACAAATCGACCATACACACTAAGAATTTAAGTTGACTTATTTTCTCTTGGAATATAGCAATAATGGAAGTGTTTGTAATGTATAGAACAGAAAGACAAGAAACATTTCCTGTCCTTGACACGACATGGGTGTATCCAGATCCACCATGCGTTAAGCAACAAGTTAATTTCATTTCAAACTGGGATGTTAATGTAAACTTTACATTAGATTCGGTCTTTGAGGATACCCAGATCTAAAGGTGTAGGATCACCAAATACCGGGAACCAGTCCTGAGGTTATACGTAAAAATAGTGCTATTTAAAAATAGCTGCTCACTGTTATAATTATAACTTTTGAACCATAAGATATTTGTGGCGGAGTTCGTACTTTGTTTGCAATTGGGCATCTGAATAAATCACACTATCAAAGTTCATAGTTTATTACAATCTATGTCGCATACAGTGTCGCAAAATATACCACAAATTACATCCAAATTACTCCAAAATTTCGTAAATTTATGTAAAAACTGAAACAAAAACAAAGACACAATAAATCCACAGTCAACTTGCATATCGTTATATCAAACAGTCAATACAATAGTAAATTCAAATGAAAACATCGTAAGACAATTAAAACAATTTAATAATTCAAATAAATACCTCTTTGGGCCTTCTAACGTGCTGACAAAATCGTTTGGTTTGCGTTTTTCTAATTTCAGGGAAGTATTAATCTAACAGGGAATGAAACGCATGATAATACCAAAAAAAAAACCAAAAAAAGAACAAAAAACGGATGCGGTAACATGGCTCCCCAAATTAGTATTCTTACTAATTTAACTTACAAAAAATACTCAAAAAAGGTCAATGACAATATCAAAGTTGAGTTGCAATTTCAATACAAAAAAATATTATAAGAGCAACAAATTCTAATACAATGTCAAATTTCACATCATTTACAATATCTAAGGTTCCTCGGCGGAGAATTCCTCGGTCTCTCGAATAAGTACTAGTTTATGGATCGGACGTTCTAACTCGGTTATGGCAACAGTTCTAATCCCTTTGTTGTTAAGTTCGGGAGTACCTAAAGCAATTCGTGCCTTTCTGACCAGGCCGTCTTCATCAACGTAAGTTTTTACAAGTCTACCAAGACGCCACTCGTTTCTTAACAAATTCTCATCTTTGATCATAACTATATCACCAACGCACATATTTCTAGTTTTCGAAATCCACTTTTGACGAGCTTGCAAGTTGGACAGAAATTCCTTTCGCCACCTGTCCCAAAACTGATTTGCTAAATACTGGGTACGTCGCCATCTTTTTCTAGAATAAAGATCGCCATGACTAAATTCTCCCGGAGGTGGCAATATAATGTTCGATTTCATTGTTAAAAGGTGGTTTGGCGTTAAAGGCTCATCTGACAACGGATCGTTCAAGTTTCCCATAGTGAGCGGTCTACTGTTAACAATAGCTGCAGTCTCGCACATAAATGTTCGTAAACTCTCATCATCCAATTGTGTACCTAACTGATTCAAAAGTGTAGAAAGGATGTTGCGAACAGATCGGATTTGCCGCTCCCAAACTCCTCCCATATGACTCGCCGAAGGGACATTCATTTTAAAGTCACAATTATTGTCCATGAGATAGTGTTTAATACGCTGAACGTCCATTTCGCTAAAACCTTCTCGGAACTCTCGGGCTGCTCCAACAAAATTGGTACCTTGATCAGACCTTAGAACTCGCACTGGTCCTCTAATGGAGATAAACCTTCTCAACGCGTTTATAAACGAACTAGTGCCGAGAGAGTTAGCAGTCTCTAGATGTATGGCACGTGACGAAAGACAAGTGAATAAAACACCATACCGCTTGAGTTCCTTTCTATTTTCCTTTATAAGCCATGGTCCGAATAAATCTACTCCACAATACGTAAAAGGTGGTTGCGGTTCACTTCTGTCCTTCGGTAAATCTGCCATTTTTTGAACCATCGTTTTTCCTCTCAAGCGTCTGCATGTAACACACCCTGAGACAATTTTCGAAACGGCTGAAGAGCAACCTATTATCCAGAATCCACATGAACGGATCATATTTGTAGTAAGTCCACGTCCTTGATGTTTGCAAAGTTCGTGACAGTATCTTATGACAAGATTTGTGACGTGTGATTGTTTCGGCAAAATAACTGGGTGTTTCAAATTACAGTCCAGATTCGCACGTCTCAATCGACCTCCAATACGTACAATCCCATCAGAATCTAAGTACGGGTCAAGTTTGTAAAGAGACGAAGTGTGTTTCATAGTCTCATTTCGTTCCCTCGCAAATTGCCGGGTATCACTTTCGCTAAGTTTCATTTTCCGCAAAACCTCAATTTCGTCCTTGAAAGCAACCTTTTGCACTTGTCGAATTATCTCAAGTTCAGCTTGTCGTAAATTCTCAACGTTGACGTACGAACATTCTGATATCAAAGTTCGGTAATGCAAGGCATTCTTAAAGTTCAGACAAATAGCAATTGCACGTTTGGCTCGCATCCAGTCCGAAAAATATTCTATCCTCTCTAGCATGGAGCCTAATTCTGATGTAGACGATGTAAAATGAGTTGAAAGAACTTTAACCTTCTTCACTTCTGGATCGGATAGTTCGCAAACAGGCTTATTTTTGTCCGGTTCAAACGACGTCGTAGTCCAGAGAAAATCTGGCCCGGTAAACCAATTACTCCTTTTCAGTTCGGCGGTTGTGGCACCGCGTGATGCAACATCTGCCGGATTCAAATTTGTTTCAACATGTTTCCACTGTTCCGGTTCGGATTTCTGACGAATTTGCTGCACCCGATTTGCAACAAAAACATGAAAGCGACGATTTGCGTTAGACAGATAACCTAAAACAACATTACTGTCAGTCCAAAACCATTCTACCGGATCAAAACTAAGTTCTCGTTTCAGAAAGGTACTTATTCGCACGGAAACTAAAGTAGCGGAAAGTTCGAGTCTGGGAATAGTCATCTGTTTGCGTGGTATTACTCTTGCCGTTCCAATTAAAAGAGAACAATGTGTCCTACCGTGATCATCGATGAGTCGGATATATGAGCACTGACCGTAACCCATTGTGCTCGCATCGGAGAAATGGTGCAACTCGCATGTTACAACGTTTTCAAATTCGATTGGCTTTAAACATCTCGATATCTCAATATCCTTTAAATTCAAAATGTCATTTCTCCAATGATCCCATCTTTGCAATAACGATTCGTTTAAAGGATCGTCCCAGTCGGTCTGCTCAAAACAGCTGTCTTGCAGAATACGTTTTCCAGTAAGAACTATCGGCGCGATGAATCCCAATGGATCATAGATCGAACTAAGCGTTGATAATACACCGCGTCTGGTAAACGGTTTATCATTGAGAATTATGCGAAATTGGAACGAGTCCGATTCTATACACCATTGTACTCCGAGTGTTTTTGTTGTTGGAAGTTCATTTAATAAGTCAATACTTCGCGCGTCGCTTGCTCGGTCATCCGGAGAAATATAGTTCAATACAGGCATTGAATTCGACAGAAACTTGTGTAATCTCAGACCGCCGGTTTTGCACATCTCTATACTTTTAGATACTAAGTTAATAGCAGATTCAACGGTATTGACCGATTTTAAACCATCGTCGACATAAAAATCGTTTCGAATAAAATCGGCAACGTCAGATCCAAATTTGGCTTCATTGTCGGTAGCTATCTGTTTTAACGCGAAATTCGCGCACCCAGGCGAAGACGAGGCTCCGAATAAATGACGATTCATCCGGTATTCTACGGGTTTTTTCGATAGATCTCTATAATCGTCCCACCAGAGGAATCTTAAATAGTCTCTATGTTCGTATTTGACCATAAATTGTAAGAACATCTGTTCGATATCACAGACGAATGCAATTCGTTCCTCTCGAAATCGACATAGAACTCCCAATAACGAATTGGTCAAGTCTGGACCTTGTAGTAAATTATCATTTAATGAGACGCCATTATACTTTGCACTACAGTCAAAAACTATACGGATCTTGTCGGGTTTTAGAGGGTGGTATACCCCGTGGCGAGGAATAAACCAGACCTTGCGATTGTCATCATTCGCAGATTCGACTCTTTCCACGAATCCTTTATCGATTAAATCGTTCATGCCTTTGAAGTAATCATCTCGGTATCGATCGTCTCGTTGGAGTCGTTTTCTTAACGAACCAAATCTCTGTAACGCTAACGCCCTATTATTCGGAAGTTCGGGTTCGTCGTTCTTAAACGGTAACGGCATTTCATATCGTCCGTTTACCTTCTGAATTCCTTTTTCAAGTATCGTAATAAATCTTCGGTCTTGACGGGATATCGGTGGTTCATCGACATATCGATCGGAAAAGTCTATTTCCATCATTTTTGCGATTTCTAACGGATTTATTTCTTTCGTATGGGATCCAAAGGATATCAACACTTCATCGGAATTCTCATCAGATTTAGACAAGTCCTTTTGAACTTCGAATATCATTATCCTATGAGAGTATATCTCACCGCAGTCGTCAACGCTAGAATGATCAACGATCCCCACGATTCCCCAACCTAAGTCTGTACGCTGAGCATATGGTCCATTTCCAAGAGGGGGAATTACTTCCCGTGGTGTCAACGCACGCGCAACATTATAAACAATTAACAAACCAATCTCGCAATCGCTCAACGGCATGAGCTTGTCCGCGATCACTTCTAAGTTAGTCCATCGCATAGCCATTTCTCGTGTTGGAATGTGTGATCGATTTGCAGGCATTATATCTCTTGTATACGCAACCGGTAATTCTAACTTAAGATCGCTGTCGTAACCTCTCACTATCAATCCTTTGATCTTAGAACTGTCAAAAATAGCGTTCTCAGTGTGCATCGTAGAAAGGGATAATTTTACATCGGTTCCCTTCAATCCGAGTGCTCGACGGGTATCGTCCAGAATGAATGTTGTATCTGACTGAGTGTCTAAAAGTGCATACACTAATCGTTCGTCATGAGGATTGTCTTTATGCGCAACATAAACGGGTACGATCATCGAACTTTTACCGCACGATTCGGAAGTACTCATCAATACAGCACCGGTGCTAGATGTGTGCAAGACCTTATCTGTATCGTTGGACTTATGCTCTGGTCGCGATTCTTTGTTACGAACTTGCGTATCGCCATGAAATGCGGTAGGATGCGCTTTCTTACAAACATTACAAGTAGCTCGATTTTTGCAATGTTTCGATAGGTGACCAGAGTTCAAACAGCCAAAACAAAGTCCTTTTTTCTTAGCGTAATCCTTGCGTTCTTGAATTGGTAACGCTAGATACGGTACACAAACACCTACCGAGTGTCCAGTCTCATTACAAAAGAAGCATGTCTTATTCGCTGAAGATTTCGGATTCGGCCTAGCTGATACTTCGGTCGCAAAGGCACTTCTTCGAGTAACGCGGGTTGTTGCTTCATTACTACGAGTAGGAGCTTCAATCTTAAGCGAGTTTAATGAGGTAATCGGATCATTCGCTATCGTCGCTTCTTGCTCGAGAAATATAGAAAATTTCTGAAACGAGGGAAATGTCGAGAATTCGGCCTTATGTTGAGCAACTACACTTCCCCATCGCGTTATCATCCAATCCGGTAATTTCGCAATAATCTTTCGATTCTCACGATCATCATTTAAGACGTTTAGATTTCCAATAGTCTTCATCGCAGAAAGACACTGTTTAATAAAATCGGAGAATTTTCTCAATCCTACAGTATCACGTGGTGATATCTTAGGCCAACGTTCGAGCTTATCACGATAAGCGTTTCCTACAACAAACGGATCACCATATCTTTGATCCAAAAGTCTCTTTGCTTCGATGTATGAATCATCGGACACGACGAGAAAAAAGTTTTCGATTACTTCTCTGACAGAATCTCCGACGTATCTACGCAGATAATGTATTCGCTCTAACGGAGGTATATTTCTACTCTCAATAAGCGTTTCAAATGAAACTTTCCAAGCCGCATACTTTGAGGGATCTCCGTTAAACACGGGTGGCTCGGGTGGTGGCAACCTACTCAAACTAACTTGCTCCGCTAAATCAACGAGTTGTTCCGGGTGAATTGTACCAGATTCGTTTTGTGTGTTTGTTTGCTGACTCGGATTCGCAGATGCGGGCGTTCGATCTCTATTAGAAAATAAAAAGTCATTTCCAAAGGAACAAACTCTCTAGCTGTCGGATTAAAACGTGACGCAGGTACACTTTGCATAAGGAGTTGATCAACGAAAGTGACGGGTTGACTAGTACTCAAGACAGGTTGTTCGGCCATTGACACGGGCTTTCTGACTACCGGTACCGACTGACTAACTAATGGTAGAAACGAATTCCCAACGGGTTGACTAGCCGACATATCAGAAGTAGTCGAGACGGGCACGTTATACACTTGATCCGGGCCTGCAACATTCGATTTCGGGAAAGTACCTTTTAGATACAAGTTGTCGGTCTTAATATTGTCATGTGTTTCAACCTCGGAACGTACTTGCTGTAAAAATCTATCCATAATATTAGCTTCCGGTAGTGATCGCTTTAAATCGTCAAGTTCGGATTTATGACTACCCTTATCAATGACATCGAGCTTGGCTTCGGTAGCTTCAAGTTCGCGTATTGTTTTTATTTTGTCTAACTCTAACTGGGCCTTAGATTCCAAGTCGAGGTACTTAAGTTTCGCTTTTAACTCTGCGTCACGCGAAGCAGTTTGCGATCTTTCTGAATAGATTGACCTATGAGAAGACGAACGCGACGAATGATGTGACCGTGAAATAAACGATCTTTTTGATTTAGTGTCTAAATTGTCACTTTCAAGTTCCTGTAGACGATTAGTAATTCTTTTTAAAAGTTCAGAGTTTTCAACTTCAAAACTATCATATCGCTGATTTAAGTCTGCTTCAATATCACCCAACAAATGTGAATGCTCGGACGACCTTATATTTTCCTGCTCTAGTAAATGTACCACTTGTTTGTATATACTGGTAATCTGACGTGTGGTTTCTAATAAAATATCACGGTTTTCACGGATTCTATTAGTGTCAGTAGTATCACTCAAAAGAACCTCTATTTTAGTGCTGAATGACTTCCATGAAGAAATTGCTCTTCGAAAATTCTTCTGAAGTGTTTTGATTTGCCACCATAGCCCCTTTTCGGTGGGTTTTGTTTCACGAGAACTTCTACGTAATTCACACGCTTCATTATTAACTGCCTCAGCTTCGTGTTGAGACATTTTGTTAGACTTGGGTTTACACTTTCAAGAAATCAAAGAAATGTCAAACATACAAAGGCATGTAAATCAAAGTTCAAATACACATGTACCTTCACAATAACAATCAGGTAAGTATCATCAAAAATAAATTAGGTATCATCAAAATAAATCAGATAAGTATCATCAAAATAAATCAGATAAGTATCATCAAAATAAATCAGATAAGTATCATCAAAATTAAACATCGTGCATACTAGTATTGTTCAATTAAATTAGGTACTCATTGCAATACTAAGTACTTATGGATGACATATATAAACCCAACAACAAATACATATTTCACAAAGTATGCAGAAAATATACAGTTTGTACCCTCATACAAATGATATGTAAATAACACATTAATCATACATGTATCTTTGAAGCACACACAAAACCCATCAAATATGCAGTCATGTAAAACCAATATTTATCAATAAAGTGTAAGTGTTATTTTATCTCTTTTTTTTCAACAGTCTCAAACCAACCTCTTCAATCTTCCTCCTGGAACTCCAGTCTTGGTTTCACAATATGTCTTCTTGTTGTAGTCAAATACGTTTATAAAGTTCACTCTCCAAAGTCGCAGTTGCTACTATTACAGGTATTTTCGTGACCGTATCGCATCAATGTTCCACGTCATCAGACATCTTAGAGTTTTTACTGTGGCGGAGTTCGTACTTTGTTTGTAATTGGGCATCTGAATAAATCACACTATCAAAGTTCATAGTTTATTACAATCTATGTCGCATACAGTGTCGCAAAATATACCACAAATTACATCCAAATTACTCCAAAATTTCGTAAATTTATGTAAAAACTGAAACAAAAACAAAGACACAATAAATCCACAGTCAACTTGCATATCGTTATATCAAACAGTCAATACAATAGTAAATTCAAATGAAAACATCGTAAGACAATTAAAACAATTTAATAATTCAAATAAATACCTCTTTGGGCCTTCTAACGTGCTGACAAAATCGTTTGGTTTGCGTTTTTCTAATTTCAGGGGAGTATTAATCTAACAGGGAATGAAACGCATGATAACACCAAAAAACAAAAAAGAACAAAAAACGGATGGGGTAACAATATTGGAACAAACTTGGTATTTTTGGAAAGGTGAATAATTCAGGAAACAAGAGGATAAAGTTGAACTGATGTGTACTAAAGATAAAAATTGTGTGAGTCATTGGATGACATGCACTATTTTGGGACTGAACTTGCAAGTGAAAGTAGATTTTTTCAGTGTGTTGACTTCCGGACTTGACTTGACTTGGGGAGTTTTTTACGTCCTACACCGACAACTTAATGCCCTTGGTCGGACTTCCGGTTGATCGTACGTTCTTATATGCCATGACAATCGGATCACCTCGGTTATTCCCGCCTATGGTCGGTAATCTCGGAGGTAAGTGTATGGATATGGACCAAAAATCGGTCCAAATGTGATACGGTTAGCCTGTTTACACAGCAACATTATTTTAGTGTGATGAAAAAGATTATCTTTTAATTATTCAACTATACAGATCTTTATCGAAGCAGAACTAAAAATCGGATAAAATGGATAAGTATTTGTTTTACAATCTGACGTCATCAGTAACAATCAACTAACCGTCAATGTCAAATGAATGAACTGAAACGTCACAAACGAACTTGTGACGTAACAAATTCTTCGAAATGACTGAAAATAGTTCAAAATGGAGATCACGTACCTCCGAGGTCACTTTCCCGACCCTTTGACGGAAATGGCCGAGAGATGTTCCGATTGATGCCATGAAAGTGGTGCTGAAATTTTGAGAGAATACTTAGGGGTTACATGTTGTCATGCGACAGGAATATTTCTTTATTTGAAACAAAGGTAAAATGTTCAGAAAAATTCAAAATTAACTGATTTTATATAGCCGAAGAGGCGATAAACAATGGTGGTCCTACCCCTAAAGATTGAACTTTGAACTCCTTGACGAAAGGTATTATTGTTGTAGGAAGTGATGACCTATATATTAACCTCTCTATTTGTTGTCTTGGATATTTACATAATCATATAAATATACGGTTGGTGATTGTGTCACTTTGCTTAAAGTCAGACCGATAAGCCATTGCGATCACTTTTCATTCCTCGCCGTAACTTGTTATATTTTAATCTTATCTCAAATCACTCGGTCAATTTCAAGCGAATTTGGTATAAGTTGTCCTTCGAATGTTTATGACAACAACTGTTGCTGATAGACATTTGATCGGTACATAAAAATAACAATTAGTAGACAAACATATTCCGGATTCATTTACTAAACATGAAATATGTTTGCCTGTGGTTTCATCACATGTAGTTCATGTGAGTGTTTATCTTCAAAAGCACACTTGGGGCTTTAGTGGGCCGGTGGTTAAGGTTGTTCTTCATCTACTATGGATCACGTGGTCTGTCGATCAACACTTAGATTACGGGTTCGAGTCACATCCCGGACAGGTTGACTCGACTCCAATCTTAATTGAAAAGATGTGCCAGTTTCCTACCGCACTTCGGTGGTTTTCTACGGTTACGCAATTAAATTATTTCATCCCCCGAAACAAAATGGACGCCATGATCTAGCTAAATATGGCTCAAACTGGTTATAACCACCATTCAAGCA
The DNA here is from genome assembly GCA_944474755.1 of Limnoperna fortunei. Classification (NCBI taxonomy): domain Eukaryota; kingdom Metazoa; phylum Mollusca; class Bivalvia; order Mytilida; family Modiolidae; genus Limnoperna; species Limnoperna fortunei. The sequence continues at coordinate 19,008,194 of OX104123.1, read as the reverse complement.
AAAATAAAATCAAAAGCACACTTCAATTGTCCTTGTCGATTATAATGCTAAAACATATATTATAACGTGTGTGTGTTCTGAGTTTCTAAATTAAACTGCCTTTGGGTCATTTTAAATCGCAACAGTAATAAATTGGATTCAAATATATGCCTATTTTTCCGCTTGAACATTTTTGTGCCTTGGTGGCCGAGTGGTTAAGGTAATCACGTGGTCTGTCAATACTGAGATTGCGGGTTCGAGTCTCACTGCGGGGCAGGGTGTACTCGACTCCAATCTTAATTGACAAGGATTGCCAGTTTTCCTGCCGCAGGTCAGGGGTTTTCTTCGGGTTTCCTCCCCCAATAAAAACTGGACGCCATGAAATAGCTGAAAAATTGCTGAAAGTGGCGTTAAACATCTAACAAACAAACAAACAAAAAATAAACTTTGTACCATTTTCTTGTTATCCGTTTGAGAATTGATAATGATCTTTTTTCGTACAGAGTTACTGTAGGCCACTTTTACAGTAAAGCATATTGCCGTTTGTCTAAAACATTATTCTTGATTATAAATCGACAAAGTTTCTTTATGTATTTTATGTATATTTTGAGCTGTTTTCTAGCTACAAATGGTATTATCAAACATTTCTTAGTAATCCATTGCCTACAGCTGTAATATTAACTTTGATTTTGTTATCTAACGATGTTCATCGAAACCCTTGTCCAGATAATGAAGGGAACCTGTCGATTTTTCACTTAAACCCCCGAAGTATGCGTCATAAAACGGACTATATAGAGTCCATATGTAGTGAAGCCGATATTTTATGTCTCTCGATAATACCGTTAAAAACGATGATATAGCCATCGAAGGCTATGGTTTAACCCTCTTTAGAACTGATCGAAACAGTTTTAATATATATTAGCTCCCTGCTTCAAGCGAAATATAGACCAGACTAAGATTTTGAAGGAGAAACGATTTGGATAGAAATCGAACTTTCAAAACAAAATATTTTGGTATGTGCTGTGTATCGTCAACCAAACGAAAACCCTCAATTTTGGGTAAATTTTCAAAGGTCAATCGAGATGGCACTAGATACTCATGCACGTATAATCATAACTGGTGATCTTAACGTTGATTTACTAACCGAACGAAACCATAAGTTAAATCAAATTATGAACACGTATAATTTAATTAACACATTTTCTGAACCTACTAGAGTAGGCAATAATCGTCAATCACTATTAGACCCAATCATAATTAGTGATGACTGTGTTGTACATTACTCTCAAGTCGATCGTCAATACAGTGATCATGATGCTATCATTATTTATATTAAGATACCCTTGCAAACCAATAAAGCGTATAAAAGATTGGTATGAAACTATCGTCAAGCCGATTTTCAATAGTGTAATGAACTTATCGAAGCGTTTAATTGGGGAACGATCATTAACTCAAGAAATAGCATGAATACTAATTGTTACAACTTTACCGAAAAGTATATGGACATAGTGCAAAAGTGTGTACCGAGAGAACAGGTCACAGTTAGACCTAATGACTAATTATGGTCTAATTCCGATCTACTAAGAGAAATACGAAAGCGCGACCGACTACGTAAAAATGCTGTAAGAACAAAAAAGACTCAGACGTAAATAAATTAAAAAAAACAAAGAAATCATGTGAATTATATGAAGAAATACTACAAGGAGCAGTTTTTTCTTAATGCTAGATGAGCTGGATAATACCAAATCAAAATCATATTGGTCCCTAATTTAAAAACTTACTAAAGGTACTGGTGAAACATCCCATATTACTCAACTTAAAGATGAAAATGGTGATATAGTGTCTGACGAATATGAAAATTTGAATAAATACTTTTGTTCAGTATCTTCACTTGATGAAATAAATGTCCGAATTCCGAATTTTGATATGCGAACGAACTCTGAAACCGACATTTTTGTCTTAACTCCAAAAGAAGTTAATGACATTCTTCAAATATTGAAACTAGGTAAAGCCCCTGGGCCTGATTTAATCAGTCATCATTGGCTAAAAAATACAAAAGACACTATATGCGTTCCGTTAGCTATGCTTTTTAATTTGTCTCTATCATCAGGTCAATTTCCGGATCTATGGAAAACCGCCTCTGTTATGCCATTATTTAAAAAATGTGACAGACATGATCCTTCAAATTATCGACCTATTTCCCTCATCTCGTCTGTCGGTTTTTAAAAGAATTGTTTTTAAACATGTTTTTAACCACTTAATGATGATTTATTATACAGGTTTCATTCAACAGTTCACCAGCTGATAGAAATTCATTACTCAGTCATTAAGACTCTTGAAGACAAAACATTTCTTCGTTAACTTTTTGTGATGTGACAAAGGCTTTTGATAGTGTGTGGCATACTGGGCTTTTAGTCAAACTCAAAGCATATGGTATACAAGAAAATCTTTTGGATTGCTTCAAAAGCTATCTAGTTAACAGAAATCAAAGTGTTTTTATTTCCAATGCTAAATCACCTCTTCAACAAACTAATGCTGGGGTACCACAAGGTTCAGATCTTGGTCCCTTTCTTTTTCTGGTTTATATAAACGACATTGCCGATGACTTGATAAGCTTTACAAGACTTTTTGCAGATGACACCTCTATATCTTATACTGCCCAACTTCAATCCATAATCGAAGACGTAATGAATATAGATCTTGAGAACATTGCCTCGTGGGCTCAAACATGGTAAATTAATTTTAACCCACAAAAAACCAAGGCATTAATCATTGCATATAGAAATCCAACTGAAGATATTAATCTCTTGTTTAAGAATCAACCTATTGAAATTGTTACGTCTCACAAACATCTCGGTATTACTTTTGATTCAGATGGAAAATTTTCCAAACATATAGATAATATGATACAATCGGTCAGTAAGATGTTATCAGTTCTTAGAACATTAAAGTATACACTTAATAGGAACTATTTGGCTATAATTTATCAGACTTTTATCCGCCCTCTTTTGGAATATGGTTCTGCGGTGTGGGATGGATGTGACTTGAACGTTGTAGACAGCCTTGAAAAATTGCAACTCGAAGCTGGTCGAATAGTTACAGGACTGCCAATAGTCGCTAGCAAAGCATCAATCTATTTTGAAACTGTCTGGGAATTTCTAGAAGATAGGCGACGATTTAAGCGTTTAAATATCTTTTACTCTATCCATAACAACTTATGTCCTCAATACCTAAGCGATCTAATGCCTTCCCTTACCAACCAGATTTCAACATATAATTTGAGAAACCGAGACGATTATGCTATCCCTCAGTTTAGATTAAATACAACCAAAAATTATTTTTTTCTTTGACCGCAAAAGACTGGAATAGCTTGGATCGAGAAAAAAGAGAGGCCAGAAATATAAATATGTTTAAAAGAATAATAAAGTCAAATAATGTTAAACCTCCTGAATACTTTTTATATGGTGAGAGAAAGCTAAACATAATCCATACCAGACCTAGACTTATTCCGGATTAATGTTGTACCATCTTCTTCTTGCAGATGTGGTCATCCATGTGAAGACAGTATACAATATTTTATGGAATGTACCCAGTACAATGCTGATAGACACTTACTACATGAACAATTAAGTGGTTTAGATATAACTATTGAATTTCTGTTGGCTGGTGACGATAATTTAACTTCCAATCAAAATATGCATATTTTCTCTTGTGTTCAAAACTACATAAAACGAACAAAACGGTTTATATGATCAATTGAACCAAAAACGCCAGATTCCCACCTTTACCATTTTTACTTTTGTTTCTGTTTTGTTTTTGTTTATGAAATAATTTTTTTTCTCACTCTGCATGTTACAAAACACTTTAAATATCATATGTTTATATGTTGTCATTAGAATCTTTGTACTTGTAAACATTGTATGTAAGGAAGAGGACCTCCATAATGTTGTCATAACTTATGTCCAATCCCTTTGCTTTATTTGAGCAAATAAATATGTTTAAAGTAAGTACACAATACAAATCATTAGTCCATTCACCTGCCTCGTTTTGGTACACGACGTAGGGATTTCTACGTCCAAGGTCCTGCACGTTTACAACATGCACGACATTGTTTTTAAAAGATTATATTATGTACCATAACAGTATTATACATGCTACGTTTGACTAATTCTTTGTAATTCCTCTGAGTTTTGACCTTATATGACCCGATAAGTTGCTCGACAACATGTTTATTGTGTTGTTAAATGTTGTTATTTCCAACTGTTTCATGCATCTTGTGATCATTATGCAGAATTAAATGGATGAAATGTAAACAATGCACGAGATTTGAAAGAGGATCTTAAGGTTTTTGACGGCGAACTCTTTAATGAAATAAATATTTGCTCGAATACTCAATGAAATTCCTATACGTATTTTCGATTGCAACAATTTGCAGTAGTTTTTAATTATACGCCAATTTGTTCCCAATGTAAAATAATTAATATTATGTGTTGCAAAATCCCCTGGGAGGTCTCAGTGATTTTCGTATATAATCAACTTAACTGCATGTCTCGTCCTCATGCAGTTGACGTCAAACATGGTTCTATTACAACTGGTTCTGAGCGCGTCACTATTGGTGTCTGCAAGCTACGGATATTCCGTAGGCGGTTTTGAACAAACGGCTGGTTCTGGATCTGGTGAGTTTTTTCAAATTTATTTAATGTATTTATTTATTCAATTGCATTTACACCCACTCGGGTCCAGCAATACAAAACAAACATTGATAATTTAAACATAATTATAAATAAAGGATATAGATATTATGTAACTTTTACCGACATGGTCCTTACTCTCGTAGTTCTAATGACTGGTATAAAAAGGTGATAATATCCGGCAAAAGTTCTTGTTTGGTGTTAAGAAGATATTTTATTTTTTTCTACAGATGACAAAACTGTAAATGATTCATTAAAGTATTTTTCAAACAGTTTATTTCATTAAGTGTGCAATTAAATAAAAAATGACATTCATCTTCTACCAGTTTATTACACAATCTTTGATGACGAGGAATATTTTTACATCTTCCAACTTCTTTTTTAATACAATGGTTACCAGTGCGAAGTTAAGTTATTTTTTGACGTTTTCGAACGATATGGAATAATTTATTAGAAAGTTGTAAAGAGACATGGTTAAAATTTGCCAAATATATTCTAAGTGATTATAGGACTTCCATACCATTTCTTGATCATTCTTGTTATCCACCTTTAAAGCAACCTTTGTTTTCAAGAACTGTATTTATATTCTTAAAATTCCATTAATTGTTTATTATCATAAAAGAAAGAAGGAACAATAGTCCAAGTATGATCAAATATGTTATGCATATCATTTATAATATTATTAAACAAAGTCGGGCTTAAACTATCCCCTTGTTTTACTCCCCTTTCTAATGACACATGATTAGAATATTTGTTGTCAATATTAATTGCAGACTTTCAATTCATTTCTTATATAACTTCAAAAAACCTTATTCAAATTTCTAATTTAGCTAGTTTGTGAAGCAGGCCTTTATGATATAAGCTATCAAAAGCTTTGCACAAGTCTACAAAGCAAGAATATATATATTTTATTAGTAACATATTTCGTGATAAATGTTTTCAGCATATATAGGCTATGTAATGTGATTGTTTCTAAAGCCAAATTGATGGTTAAGAACACCATAAATAATTTAGCCATTCATTTTGAAACTAGATGCCTCTGTAGTTATTGAGATCATATATATCACAAGATTAATGAATAGAAATAACAAACTTTTAAGGAGTTTCTCCAAAAAGATGGAGATTCTCCAGTTTTAAGAATTTAGTTAAACAGCTTCACAATTACTTTACATGTCACGATTGAGCTATGCTTTATTATTTCATTACAGATTTAATCTGGTCCAGCACATTTTTCATTTTAAGTAAATTAATGCAGCCTTTTATTTATGTAATTGTAAATGGTCTATTTGTTTATTAAAAGTGTACATTACTCCTTTGACCGTGTATAAATGCGGTAAATAAATTAATTGCGGCATGCAATTTTGTCATTTTATATAAGCTTTAGCGTAAAAAATTATTTATTTTGAAACACTTATATCAAGTATATTTATTGACATTTGAAACAATAACAAGTCTACGAAATAAAAATGGAAACAGACAGTATTTTTATTTTGCAGAATAAAAAAGTAGTTTCCAACCCAAGTAGCGTAATAAATACAGCTAGGAAAGAAATTAAAATTACCAAGTGGAATTCCAAAATAAAAAGCCAAAAGAAAAAAAAATAAAATAAAATAAAAATAATGCACGAAGTTGTGTTATTTCGCCTACCGACTTCCCACCCAAGTCTAGGGACTGGTCAATATTAATTGGGGGGGGGGGGGGGGGGGTGGGACCGGTGCATTTCAAAAATTAAAAAGAGTTATGTCCTATCTCCTTAAAATATACAAGAGTTGCTGTCCTACATCAGATGTGTTATAAAAAAGTTGGTGTCCTATTTAGTGAATAATTTTATGGTTACAATTCAGTATTTATGTTTTTAAACAAATTTTGCGATTACTGTATATTGGTTTTGAATTAAAACGTGGGACAACTTTTGTTTTATTTTTTCATTGATGATATTGTTATAAAAAACTTGTTGTCCTATCAATAACAAAACTTGGAGTCCCACAGTTATGCCAGCATAAAAAAGTATGTGTATGTTCTTTCCAAAACTAGGCTTTCAAGGGAATAAGTGGAATCCAATGTTAACTTGTTTTGCCATAAAAATATCAATTCGGTAGCCAATCCAATAGCCGTCCTATTTTCAATCATCCTATGATCGTGTTTACAGCACACAAAACTCTAAAACCAAAGGATGCGTGTGATGCTAATAGATTTGCTACGAGAGACGAGGCTATGTTGTTATTATATAATTATGTAATAAAACAATTAGTGACTTTGATATTCGGTCGCTATCGGTATTTCGCAACCCTCAAAAATGTATATATTCACCTCGCCTATATACTAGGATATTATAAGTTATATACGTTCATATCCGTAGATATGGAGATTTTAACACCTGAAGTGCCCCAAGTACGCCCTGGGGCGAAGCCGAAGGGTGTACAGGGGTGCTGAAGGTGTTCAAATCTCCATATCTACGGATATGAACGTGTATAACGAATTTATCCCCGGTATTAGTTTGAAATAATGCATTTTTGGGTACTTTGTCAACGCAATGGCGGACGTTAAAGTGACGTTTTCATCATTATCAAAGGAAGTTTGATTGAAATTTGATAAAAATGAGGCTTTTTTACAGTTCCTGAAAAAGAACAGTTTTTTGTTAAATTCAAACAGATATTTAAGAAATAAATTTTGGCGCTGAATGTGTTGCAGAGACGTCATAATAGTGTGACGTCGTTGTTTGTCAAACTGCATATCTTTTGTCTCTTTTTCTGTTAAAAATAAAGCACATTTGGACTTTTTGTTAAAGATTTGATCATCCTATATATGACACAAACCGATTACCATTTATAATATAAACGCATCTTAAGTACTTTTGTGCAACTAACGCTTAGCAACACCCGGGTATATGACTTAGCAACGAGCCGGGTATATTGGTTTTGTAAAGACGTGTAACTGACCAATCAAATTCCATGCAGGAATAATACCGATACGGGGATAAGTTGGTTTTATTCACGTTATACTGACACAGTACCTGTTACGGTCGCTATCTGTATTTCGAAACCCTATTTTGCTCACCTAGCAGCTTGGTGAATATTACATTTTCTCTCGTTAAAAAATCCAGATCGCGATCTATATTGGAGAATGAAAAAATATGGCACGAGTATCGAGCTAAGCGTGATATCGAGAAAACCGAGGAAGACATTCAATGTAAATATGGAGAAAATGTCGGGTCTGAAAAATTATACAGACATAACCGAGTTATAAAGTCGTCTGAGATCGAGGTGTATTTTTTATTTAACATTACGTATGCGGTATCTGAACGTTAAATAAATATGAATACGGCGCACCATATTAATAGCTTTTCATATCTTGCAGATTTCTCTCAAGGATATTTACCGGTACAACAATGGACAGCATGGTCCAGTGAGTATAAAAAACTTATAATTAGTTCACAAATAACAAGTAAGAGCCAATAAAAACGGCCCATTGTGTTACCGTTTCTATTGGTAGTTTACTGTTATGACAATAGCTGCGAATGCCGACTATTTTGTAAGCTGAAATCTGATCGGTTAATTCAAATCGAGCAACCCATATTATACGCTATAACTTGCGTGACCTTTGACCTATTTTTACCCCGTTAAAATTCAAATCGTTCCATGACGTCATCGACGTTTTTACTATTTGTTAAAATTTATAGTTAAATTTAAATTATAAGAAATATTTCAGATTTCTGAACAGGTTATACGATATAATATGGTTTGGGTCTGTTTACACCATTCATAAACCGCTTCGCGGTTTATTAGGCGTAAACAGACCCAAACCATATAAATTTCTGAACAGGTTATACGATATATAATATGGTTTGGGTCTGTTTTCGCGATTCATAAACCGCTTATTAGGCGTAAACATGACCCAAACCATATTATATCGTATAACCTGGTCAGAAATTTGAAGTATTCCTTAATTATTGTTATGCGTTTGTTTGTATTTGTCTAATTACCGGTACAACAGTGGTTTTTGTCTTCTTTGTTACTTTTGCCGTAGTTGGACGTACCTTATTGTTTCCTCTTGACAATCATTACATTTTTGTAGAATAAGTATTATTATTGTATGGTAATCCGCTTCCACAGGATTTTGTTGTTGTTGTTTTCAGTTGAAATAAATAATAGATGTTTTAAAACATTGCGATTAAAACAGGTATATATATAGATTGTCGGGAAATATCAAATTTATTTTAAATCGAAAACTCTTTCGGCCGTTTCCCCCCAAAAGTCGAAATAGCCGATTCTTTTATTGGTACTTGCGATAACATGCGATAAATGCTCACGAGAATCCAATTGTATATATTTTCATTTTTTGTTTTCAGTTCATATTTTCCGACATTTACAATCTCCCATCCTGTTATCTTTTGCTTGTTGTACCGATAAAAAGATACAAAAAGATACAACATGAACGTTCTTTTTGAAAAACTCGTCAGATATTTCTACTATAATAATGTATTACCAAAAAAACATAATGACAGAAACGAAAAACTTCGTCTTTTCATAGTCTATAAAAAAAGTCGTGTTGCTGGACCTTTGACGGTTTTTTCATGAATGTGATAGTAACTATATGTTGCAAAAAATATAGAATGCAGAATGTTACACCAATAACTCCGAGTCAGTAAAGCCACACTTAGCTACTGGAAGTGGAAGGGACACCTTGCCACTTAGCTACTGGAAGTGGAAGGGACACCGTGCCACTTAGCTGCGTGGGAGGGACACTTTGCCACTTAGCTACGGGAAGTCGGAGGGACACTTTGCCACTTAGCTACTGGAAGTGGAAGGGACACCTTGCCACTTAGCTACTGGAAGTGGAAGGGACACCTTGCCACTTAGCTGCGTGGAAGGGACACTTTGCCACTTAGCTACGGGAAGTGGGAGGGATACTTTAACACTTAGCTATGGGAAGTGGGAGGGACACTTTACAACTTAGCTATGGGAAGTGGGAGGGACACTTTACCACTTAACTATGGGAAGTGGGAGGGACACTTTGCCACTTAGCTATGGGAAGTGGGAGGGATACTTTAACACTTAGCTATGGTAAGTAGGAGGGACACTTTGCCACTTAGCTATGGGAAGTAGGAGGGACGATTTGCCACTTAGCTATGGGAAGTGGGAGGGACACTTTGCCACTTAGCTATGGGAAGTGGAAAGGACACTTTACCACTTAGCTATGGGAAGTGGGAGGGACACTTTGCCACTTAGCTACGGGAAGTGGGAGGGACACTTTAAATCTTAACTAAGGGAAGTTGGAGGGAAACTTCCTGTATCTAATCTTCAAGACCACTAAACAGTACCATTACTTTTTTATCTTACGCATATGCAACACACAATATTATACAACATGCTTTTTATAAATAAAGTTTAAAATTTTAGTATATGTTTTTAGATCCAAAGGCTTGCAAGAAGAAAGCAGATATCGTCTTTCTCTACGATGACTCCGAAAGTGTCACAAACAACGACCCCGACAACTTCGAACGGATGAAAACATTCATGAAAGATGTGGTCAATTTGTTTTCCAATGTAGGCCCGACAGGTATGACGCAATAATGTAGGCCCGACATGCAGGTATGACGCAATATGCAAATTAGTCATGAGTGTTTACAAACGCAATCGTATACGTAAGGCTTGAACCAAAATTTTCTTGAGAGTCGAGATTTGTGAAGTATTTCGTTATATTTTATCGCATGGCGTTTTTGAATATTTGTAAGAAATTTAGAAGAAACAGATTCGATGAAAAAAAACTTTGACAAAGATAAAACCGAAGGAAATATATAATTGTATTGATTAAGAGAAATGCTGTATTTTTTATATTATTAATTGATAATTTTGCTGTATTTTAATTTGTCACACACACAAAAAATAAAAATATAAATAAAAATAAATAAAAACAAAAATCTCATTCTTATTTAAGGGTGCAAACCTTTTGTTTTCAACACTGTCCATTGTTTATTGTTTTGTTGCAGCACATGATTGATAACTGGATGTAAAATATGATTGGCTGATTGCGAAACGTCATACAATTTTTGGAATTTTATGTTCTATTTTTAGTAACCGTGCAATCCGCAAAAGTCAATCTGCAATAAATCAGTCAATCCGCCAAAATACAAAATGTCAAGTGGTAGACTTTGGACAAATTAAAATACAGCAAAATTATCAAATAATAATATTATATAATATATTCTCTAATTTTGACGTAATATTTCAACCGCTTGACCGGTGTGGAAAATATAGTTCTCGTCACTAGTGAATTTGTTGTTCTCAGCAGTTGATTGGTTAAAAATAATAACGTCACAATAAGAACTCATGACGTCATAAACAAAACACCTTCCATTTACCGCGTATTCGAGTCATGAACGTAAAATTGGGGTTGGCAGAATTTGTACTTCGTTGAGCAAATTTACTACTTTATAAAATTAGAGAAACAGAATCTTACATTGGTACTCTTGGATTATCGGATTTCTCCAATCTCGATAGTTAAATTATGGAAATTTAAGTCCTCGTCATAATATAATATAATATAATATAATATAATATAATATAATATAATATAATATAATATAATATAATATAATATAATATAATATAATATAATATAATATAATATAATATAATATAATATAATATAATATAATATAATATAATATAATATAATATAATATAATATAATATAATATAATATAAATATAATATAATATAATATAATATAATATAATATAATATAATATAATATAATATAATATAATATAATATAATATAATATAATATAATATAATATAATATAATATAATATAATATAATATAATATAAATATAAATATAATATAATATAATATAATATAATATAATATAATATAATATAATATAATATAATATAATATAATATAATATAATATAATATGCGCAAATCTAAAAAAGTGTTAAAATTTCTGGAACCTTTTATGCCTTTTCATTTCAGGTGCACAGTTTTCTGCCGTATCTTTCGCAAGAGAGGTACATAATATTTTCTTCTTGAAAGATCATGCCACTAGAAGCGATGTCCTGTCAGCCATTGGTAGCATTAAATCCTCAAAAGGTAGCGCCACAGGAATAGGATTGGGATTAGAGGTAAATATTATACCTCAGTAATAATCTTCTATATAAAACAAGTACATAATCATTTCATTACTTTGATATTTTTCAATATTTGCCTTGGGGCAATAGTTTCATCTCGGGGAAAATAAACTTAATATTTCCCTCATGTTAAGTCAATAAGTATAAAATATTCAATCGTGTCGGAATACGCCAGAGAACTAGGTGGAAACCCCCGACCTGTATCAGAAAACTGGAACTCCTACCTGATTAATTCCCAATATTTTATTGGGTTCGAGTTACTGTCTTTCTCTGTTTTATGTTTTTGGTTTTTGTGTTGTGTTTGTCTTTATCTGTATTTGTAACTGTCTCTTGGCTTTTGGCTTATGTTGTTCGGTCGGTTTTCTTTGCTATTTTCTTGCAACACACATGATACCAACGTTAACTCACAACGAACATGTCTTATGTAAATGAACCAAAAGATAATTTTATTTACAGTATGTATACAAGAACAGTTTTAAAGCCATAAACGGGGGCCAAAGACCGGGTGTTCGAGAAATTGTAATTCTTCTGACAGATGGTAAAAACAACATACCCCCATCCCCAGAAGAGCAGGCACGACTTCTAAAAAATAATGGTGTCATCATAGTGGCCGTGGGAGTAGGGTCTATGGTTGACATGCAGCAGCTCAGGAGGATTGCATCACGTCTAGATTTAGCATTCCACGTGGACTCGTTTACCGCATTAACTACAATTAGCGAAGGAATTGTCAGCATAGTTGCTCCGGGTACATTTTTTCTTATTACAAATTTATGTTAACCATTAAAATGCTGAATTGTATTTATTATTAATATCATATCTAATATATAAACTTTTTTTGCTCGAATTTGTACAATGGTTTTTTGGAGTTCAATTTAATTGACGACATGTAGCTACAAAATTTTATCTAGCGGACCGTCACCTCCGGACCGTGAGCATTCGTTGAAATTAATTACTTTTTATGTACCGGTATAAATATTCCCGATAATTAAATTTTCGAATTCTAATTACAAAAATTAGTAAAATAAACGTACATAGAGCTCAAAACTGTTGAGCACTATAAAATCAAGACAACAACGCTGCTGAACAGTCTGCGTGTAAATAAAGTCACGACAACATTATTGATTAAATGTTTTAAAATTTCGACCCGACTCTCAGAGGACACTTTCAATGGTAATATTGTTTTTTTCTAAACTAATAAGATATATCCCAAAACAGTATGTTAAAGCAAATAAAATTGACATATATATTCTCGTCACTTTATTGAATATACGTACCTTTTACACAAAAAATATTGAGAAATCTTAACGAAATTGGATTGTATCTTTTAAGCAAAAAAATTGATAAATCTTAAAGAAATTCATTGTTCCAATTTAAAAATTTTCAGTTGAGCGTATTATTAAGTCGGGATTCTAATTGTGATGTACCAACAGAAGGAATTCATATTCATTTGCATGCAGAATTGTTAGAAAAATAATGAAACTAGAGTTAAATCAAACAAATCTCAGAATTCAGACTAAAAATTACTGCATTATTACCAATAGCGATAATTATGGAACTGGATTTTTAGGTCTACATTTACAAAAAACACACAACTTTACGCATATGCCAACCAAATAATGTCCTTATTATTTTTCAGATCTCACGAGAAGAGTTCCCACACCTACTTGTGGGAAAAAAGAAGATGTGGTATTCCTCCTCGACGAATCTAACAGCATCAATTCAAATGATGCACAAAATTTTGATAGAGTGAAAGTATTTATGAAAGATATCGTTGATTCGTTTAGAACAATCGGAACGTCAGGTACGTATGGTGGTCGGCTGCAGCCATTTAGCGTTGGCGCGCAATGAATCAAAATTACATATTTTCTAACTTTAAGTTGTGAGTTTATCAGTTTTGAAAGGTGGAAAATAAAACACCTTTATCGATAACTTGCGTCATTTTTCTTCGTTGTGTGCCGATCGATCGTACTGCCATGGATACAAAAAATAGCATGCCAGTTCATAACCCGACATACATTACAAATCGAAGACGAATACTCCGACAAACTAGTCCCTTGCATAGATAAATTATCATTTTTGTTTTTAAGTTTTTAAATGTTGGCGGTAAATTACAGATGACAAAATACAAGGCGATTGGAATTTTGGGGTAGTGGCTTTCTCACGGGGATATGTCAGACTCGCTGCAAATAACCCATAAGAAAGCCACAATCAAACACCGACAGCCTTATATTCGGTATAAATATAGGAATTTTACTCAATACACTAAAAGAATCAACGTTTTTTATACTATTTAGTAGTCATTTGGCAGATACAAAAAGTAAATGACATTTTCGTTAAAAGCTTAACTGTAATTACAGGAGCACAGTTTTCATCTGTTGGTTTCTGCAGAGACGCAGCTAACCATTTCTTCCTGAAAGATCAAAGTGACAGAGATGGCTTAAAGGCCGCCATTGATTCCATCTTCGCTTCATGTGGTTCTGCTACAGCCATCGGATCAGGTTTACAGGTATATGATCATTTTGTAGAAGGTATTAAAATACTGACCAGATAAATACCAAGCTACAGTAGATTTCTTTTATATAAGCATATAAAAATTAAAGGGCTTGTCACACACTCATGTCTAGCAGCCAATTAAGTTAAGTTGCATAAAGTATTACGGGAGGTTTATTGTTTCCTTGTTTGAATGAGGTTTAACGCCACCTTCAGCAATTGTCAGCCATATAATTGCGTCCAGTTTATATAGGGGGATAAAACCGCAGTACCGGTTGGAAACCCCCGACTTTGGACTGGAAAACCAAATCTCATTTCTTGTCAATTAAAGTTGGAGTCAAACACACGCTGCCCTGAGTAATAGTTGAACCGTAACATAAATGTTGAGTTGCAAGTGATAAATAATACAAGACTAGGTTTAGGGTGGAGTATTATTTGGATTCAGTGTCAATAACAGTTGTCGTTCCTTGTTTCAACAGCACGATTAACTTGTCTTTTCAGTTTGTACGTATGAACAGTTTTCTTGCTGTAAATGGCGGAGGCAGAAAGGGTGCTAGACGTATAGTGATTCTGATCACCGATGGCAGGAATAGCCAGGGCCCATCTCCAGTAGACGAAGCAAATCAGCTAAAAGCCCAAGGAGTCACGATTTTTGCTATCGGAGTAGGATCAAACGTCGACACCGCACAGTTAACACAAATAGCTTCTGCTGCAGACCTTGTCTTCCGCGTTACATCTTTTACTACATTATTCACCATCACAGAGATTATTGTTGAAGCAGCTTGTCAAGGTGAGTTTTAGTCAAGGTTACCAGTTAACAATCTGACTGGTAACCACTGAACTGAAGCAGCTTGTCAAGTTTAGTCTTTATTAAGGTTACCAGCTAATCAAGGTTACCAGTTAAAACAATCCGACTAGTGACCATTGAACTGGCAGAATAATACCAGTAAAACAATGAACCTTTACCGTAACCAGTAGTAACATACTCACTTTTTGATTAAAGCTCGTCTGATTAATTAGGGTGAGTATAATACACAAAAAGTTACATTTAAGGTATCCGACCCATAATTGAAGTTACCGATAAATTTTATTTTTTTACCAAGAAATGCAGCTTTATTAAATAAATTTATTGCTAATTAATGATACAATACGTCGTTTTCAAGATATAATCGCTCTCGTTAAAGGAGGTGGAAATTGTAATGTTGATCACGTGACGTCATAAAAAATTTAGGGCACTTTTAGTTTACAACGGCAACGTTTGTTACGAAATGGGACGACGTAAGAAAGAGGATGCAAAACGAAACCATTGCTGTGTTGTGCCAGGGTGCATAGCCAACACTAAAAATAAATTTATGGAAAGGTAGTCAAGTTTTATTCCGTTTATGCCGTTCACACGATGTTAAAAGTCGGTGCGTAAAGGATAGTGTCCTAAATAAAATCACGTGATACCATAAATCACGTGATAAGATACATCTAACTACCTATCTTGAAAACGGCGTATTAAATATATTGTTTTACTTCGAGTTTATGTTAACACTGTTTAGCCAAAAAAGTTTGTTATTCAAATAGTATTTCCGATGTTTGCCGAATAATACCGACGTCTGCTCCATTAAAACACAATTTATAGACATCCGGGACACCAACTATGATCACGTGGTATATTATGGTCCGGATACCTTAAATGGATCGACTCCTTGTAAGGACATTTGAATATGTGTGTAATAGTAATTGCGAAGTATACATGACCCATTACGGTAATTAATTTCCACAGAACAGGTCAGGAGTTGTTCAACTAACTACCTCTAAAAATTGTTGTTTAAAAATGTTTGCCGTCAGAGCGTTATATTAAAATATCTATAAAACTTCCCAGGACGCTTATATGAAATTCTTACGTCATTTTACACGTTAGTGGTTGAATGAATTGTTTCTAAGGTCCATGGAGCAAATCAGTTTCAAAGTTGAATGTGTTTACACTTTTAATCAAATTTAGTACACTTTGCGTGAGTATGTATATTGATTTCAAAAAATATTTTTAGAACCTGAGATTCCAGAGGAACCAGTGGGAGTCAAAGGAGCGCCCGGCGACAAGGGAGCACCTGGCGATAAAGGAGCACGAGGAGACAAGGGGGAAACAGGTGATAGGGGACTGCAAGGTATGATTTACTATACCTTTTCTGAAGACGCACAACAACCATAGTACCTTTAAAAACGTGGGAATTTTTACGTACTGGTTAACCCGTGATAAAATCTGCATATATTCGCGACTCAATGAATTATGTTTTTTAATAAGACGAATACGGCAAAAATTAAATGAAAATTATTTTCACTGAAATGTTATCATTTTACAAAGGTTTAGGGTTTAAAGCGTTGTGTGCACAACAGTTAGAGTTTAACGTATTTCACCGCGTATTGTTGAGATTAATAATGCCAATTACATGGTTTTTTTTAAATTTTGTTTAAAACAAATTGTTCAACTATATCATGGCAGCCCTGGCGAAAAACCCCGACCTTCGATAGGAAAACTGATAATCCTTGTCAATTAAGATTGGTGTCGAACGCAGTGAGACCTGAAACCGCAATCTCAGTGTTGACAGACCACGTGATCATCAGTAGACGTACTACCTTGACCACTCATCTACCGCGGCCCCGCACATGATATGCATGTCTGCGTGGCGAATATTTGACACACGCCAACGCGTACAGTTACTTTGCTGATTAAACAGTAGAAGTGTTTATGTTGAGATCACACGTGTTTAGTTTGGTCTTTTGGTAATA
This sequence comes from Limnoperna fortunei, assembly GCA_944474755.1. Lineage (NCBI taxonomy): Eukaryota > Metazoa > Mollusca > Bivalvia > Mytilida > Modiolidae > Limnoperna > Limnoperna fortunei. The sequence goes on along the minus strand of OX104123.1, from coordinate 18,991,124 downwards.
CTACTTTAGCCATTGAATATTCCGTGAATAGCAAAAAATTTTGCTGCCGCGGATATGCAAGCCGCTGATTTCTGTAACGAATAAAATGTTAGCTTTGAACATTTTAGGAGCAAGAGGTGATAAAGGAGAACAGGGTGACAAAGGAATGATTGGAGACAAGGGTTCAAAAGGCGAACGCGGGGATCAAGGTCTATCAGGTCGACCGGGAGATAAAGGAGAAAAGGGTGACCATGGTGACAAAGGGATGATGGGCGACAAGGGTGAACGGGGATCAATGGGCATGCAGGGACTGACAGGGGAGACGGGACAAAAAGGAGAAAGAGGTGACAAGGGATTGACAGGTGATCAGGGAGAAAAGGGTAAAAAGGGAGATGATGGTAGGGATGGAATTCCAGGAAAGGATGGAGAGCCCGGTCGTAAAGGAGAAACAGGAGACAAAGGCATGAAAGGTGATAAAGGTGACAAAGGAGACAGAGGAGATAAAGGAGAAACAGGGGATAAAGGGGCTAATGGAATGAATGGAATGGACGGGAACAAAGGTAGTCGTGGTGATCAAGGAGACAAGGGTGAAAAAGGAGACAAAGGTATGCCAGGAACTGACGGTAAAAACGGTTCTGATGGAAAACCAGGAGAGGATGGAAAAAATGGAAAACCTGGAGAAGATGGAGCTAAGGGGCAAAAGGGAGACACTGGTAACCCAGGAATAGATGGAAAACAAGGAGACAAAGGAATGAAAGGTAAGACACAAGTCATTTGTATCATTATATTCCAAATCTTCACAAAACACAAATGATCTGTTGAACTTTTACTTCAAAGGATCAAAATCACATGTAATGGAAATAAATTTATGATGAATCATTTGGTAACTGTGTAACTGAAAACTTTAATAAGCGCTTGAATGGTGTTTAAACGCCAATTTCAGTTTCAGCAACGTTGCAACTATAGCATGGCGTCCATTTTTTATTGCCACATTAAAAGGATTGCAAGAGGTGTTCCACCTGGTGAATACCCCGACCTTCGGTAGGAAAATTGGCAATCCTTGTCAGTTTAGGTTAGTTTCGAGTACATCCTGCCACGAAACTCGCCACCTGAGTTTTGAAAGGCACGTGATCATGATATAACTAACTCGCCGCCTCATGATTGTAAGAATCAACAATAAACAATCATTAATATTACCAGATTGTTGGTACTACATTTTTGTCCATTTGTTACTAAGGATATATTAGAACTTGAGATAATTGTTTTCGTAATACGGGCTAATATCTATTCTTATCATGCTTTATAGTTCCTCAAAGACCATTATAACGAAGCCATAGGCGCACGGGGGGGGGGGGGGTAACTTGGTAATTTTTAGGGTGGGGATGTGCCCATTTCTGATTTGAATTCAATACCCATATTTATATAAAATTTCCAATTCATGACCAATATTTATATAAAATGAGCAATTTTCATAACCCATATTCAGTAAACTTAAAAGAAGGTCATATTTATATACACAAAATGATAACATAGTGAAGAAGAACACATAATGTCATTATTATAATTACACTTTATTATATTATACACATGACCCATATTTATATGAGACCAGATTTTTTTTTCAATTAAGATTAAAAAGCATACTCATTTTTATATAAATTTTCAAATTGCGGAGGAATTTTCTATATAGAATGCTCATATGGTTTTGTTTTTGAATACAGTTTAACGCCACTTCCAATACTTTTTAGCTGTATCATTGTATCCTGCTTTTAATTGGGAGGGGGTCTGGGTACCAGATGAAAACGCCCAAACTTTGATAGAGAAATTGGAATGGAATACACCCTGCAGACGTCGGGCTTGACATTACAACCTCAGTCTCGACAAAAGCACGTGATAAATTGTAGATGACTCACTACCTTAACCACTCAGCCACCGAGGCACTACTTGTTTGCATAATACGTATCTACTTTTTGGCTTCAAACGATTTTGTGTCCAGTTGTTTAAGTGTATGTTGTATAAAATTTAATTTAAGATCACATAAAATTACTAATAAAACTTATCTTTTTAGTTTTTTTTAAGGATTTATTTATTATTTCTAAAAAGGTGAGACAGGTAACCCTGGGATCCAGGGAATACAAGGGGACAAAGGGGAACGTGGTATGGCCGGACCAGATGGTGTGAAAGGAGAAAAGGGAATGAGAGGTGATGATGGAACGCCAGGAAAACAGGGAGCTGATGGGAAACCAGGGGATAAGGGCGAAAGAGGCGATAAAGGGTATAAAGGTGACAATGGCGACAAGGGTGAAAAAGGCGACAAGGGCCTGAGGGGTGAAAATGGAGCAGATGGTAAACCCGGTTTGAACGGAGAAAATGGTGCCAAGGGAACTGACGGTATTCCTGGTGTGCCAGGAGTCAAAGGTGAAAAGGGTGACAGAGGCGACAAAGGATACCCAGGTCTTCAAGGAGACAAGGGTGAAAAAGGACAACAGGGAGACATGGGAAAACAAGGTAACACACTTACTGTATAATAATAAAGAAGTCGGGTAAACTGTATAAGTGATTAACACGTAAGAAAGGAAGGAACTTTATTTATTTACTTGTATTTGTCCATAGGTGGCTTTCGTCTGCTTTGGTTGGTTATCATGGTTGATCTCTACTTCTTTGGTTTGTTTGTGTCAGTGCAGACATAAAATTCGGGGGCGGATACAGAATTTACGAAAGTGGGGTGGGGGGGGGGGGGCGTAAAAAGGGAATTTTGGAAAAGGAGAGCCACGAATTGGTCCTCCCGCGCCTCGCAGAGGCGCATTTACGGCAGGGGTCTGGAGACCGCTTAAGGCCCCCAGAAGTTCTCAAAAATGGTGCAAAATCCTGCATTCTCGCAATTTCCAAGCATCAAAATGAATTTATTGAACACAAGGTTTTTATAGTGTTCAGTAACCTTTATTTGGTACAGTATACTACAGAGATATTATAATAAACGAATTAGTACCGTTAATGCATTAATTTATGGCGAGGACGAGCGGGGATTACATTTTAACCTTTGGCGCTGGTTGTTACCCTCCTGTTCTCTTTTTTTTTCTTTCCTTTTTTAAAGGGGGGGGGCGTACGCCCTTACGCCCCCCCCCTGGATCCGCCACTGAAATTTATCCATTGGCTGATACTTTTTCTATCCAGAAACTAAAATTAGGTTAATACAATTCTGCAAATGGTACGGATGAGAATATCCGGAGTGGTTGAAACGTTCCTCGATCTATCTGTCATAAGATGTGTAAGCCTGTTTTGTTCCTTTGTTTTGTTTTTTTTTTACTTTCTATATATAAATATGGTTAATTTTAAGACCACTTTAAGGTATATTTCAGCTATACATGTATCTTGTCGTCCATTGTTTATTCAGAGAGGTAGCAGGAAAATCTGGCGAAAACCCCGATCTTTAAACACTCCACGTGACTACCATAACCAATCGGTCATATAGGCCTCTGATCACGTGACTACCATAACCAATCGGTCATATAGGCCTCTGATCACGTGACTACCATAACCAATCGGTCATATAGGCCTCTGATTTGATAGTGCCGTTTTACAGTACCTTAGTTGGAATTAACTATTCATTTTTTATAGTGAGTACTTGTTTTAGATACTAAGGTAGTGCAGAGAAAAATTATTCTTTTTTGTCGATTTATTTAATGGATAACCACATCATGATTATAGGTCCTGACGGCAATCCAGGTGCTAAAGGAGAAAAGGGTAGTCAGGGCGATCAAGGAATACCTGGGAAAAATGGAGACAATGGAAAGGATGGAATTCCCGGGAAAAATGGTGATGATGGTGCTAAGGGGGCAAAAGGAGACGTCGGGGAACAAGGTAATTACACTGGCAGAAAACGTCGGTGAACAAGGTAATATCACTTGCCGAACACGTCGGGGAACAAGGTAATATCACTTGCCGAACACGTCGGGGAACAAGGTAATATCACTTGCCCAACACGTCGGGGAATAAGGTTATATCATTTGCTCAACACGTCGGGGAACAAGGTAATATCACTTGCACAACACGTCGGGGAACAAGGTAATATCACTTGCCCAACACGTCGGGTAATAAGGTAATATCACTTGCCCAACACGTCGGGGAATAAGGTAATATCACTTGCCGAACACGTCGTGGAACAAGGGTAATATCATTTGCCCAACACGTCGTGGAACAAGGGTAATATCATTTGCCCAACACGTCGGGGAACAAGGTAATATCACTTGCCCAACACGTCGGGGAACAAGGTAATATCACTTGCCCAACACGTCGGGGAACAAGGTAATATCACTTGCCGAAAACGTCGGGGAACAAGGTAATATCACTTGCCCAACACGTCGGGGAACAAGGTAATATCACTTACCGAAAAACGTCGGGGAACAAGGGTAATATCATTTGCCCAACACGTCGGGGAACAAGGTAATATCACTTGCCCAACACGTCGGGGACCAAGGTAATATCACTTGCCCAACACGTCGGGGAACAAGGTAATATCACTTGCCGAAAACGTCGGGGAACAAGGTAATATCACTTGCCCAACACGTCGGGGAACAAGGTAATATCACTTACCGAAAAACGTCGGGGAACAAGGGTAATATCATTTGCCCAACACGTCGGGGAACAAGGTAATATCACTTGCCCAACACGTCGGGGAACAAGGGTAATATCACTTGCCCAACACGTCGGGGAACAAGGTAATATCACTTGCCCAACACGTCGGGGAACAAGGTAATATCACTTGCCGAAAACGTCGGGGAACAAGGTAATATCACTTGCCCAACACGTCGGGGAACAAGGTAATATCACTTACCGAAAAACGTCGGGGAACAAGGGTAATATCATTTGCCCAACACGTCGGGGAACAAGGTAATATCACTTGCCCAACACGTCGGGGAACAAGGTAATATCACTTGCCCAACACGTCGGGGAACAAGGTAATATCACTTGCCGAAAACGTCGGGGAACAAGGTAATATCACTTGCCCAACACGTCGGGGAACAAGATAATATCACTTGCCGAAAACGTCGGTGAACAAAGTGATATCACTTGCCCAACACGTCGGGGAAAAGGGGTAATACCTTGCCGAACACGTCGGGGAACAAGGTAATATCACTTGCAGAACACGTTGGGGAACAAGGTAATATCACTTGCCAAGCACGTCGGGGAATAAGGTAATATCACTTTCCGAACACGTCGGGGAACAAGGTAATATCACTTGCCGTTTGATTATTTGCAAAACAGCTGTTCTGTATAGTCAAATCTTATAATAAGTTACATGTTAGTATTGTTGTTTAATTGTGTTTAACCCCACTTTCAGCAAATTTTCAGCTATTTAGTGTCTAGCATTTTCATTAAGGGAGCTGAAGAACCCGGAGAAACCCCCCGTCTTCGGTAGGAAAACTGGTTATTATAGTTAAGATTGTAGGCGAGCACACCCCGCTCCATTATTAGACTCAATATTAGGCTAGGACACTTGTTTGTTTTGAATGCACTCTTAATCTCCCAATTGATTTTTTTTTTGTTTAAATGATGTTTAACGCAACTTTCAGAAAATTTTTCAACTCTATGGTAGCGTCCTGTTTTTATTAGGGTAGGAAACCTGAATACCCGTATCAGGGTACCCGACCTTCGGAAGAAATACTGTCAATCTTTGTCAATTACGATTGGAGTCGAACAACTCCTGCCCGCATTAAGACTCGAAATAGTCCTAAGACACTTGGTTATTTTGCATGGACATTTAATTGATTGAGATGAAATTGGAAAACTACTGTGAATAACACACAGAATAATTTCGTCTCATTGAAATAGGTTTGACGCTGTTAACAAATTAGGGTCCGTGTAGCATTTATTCATCGTGTTAGGTCTGACACATACAGTTAAAAAATACCATTTGTTTTTAGCTTACAAATAATGGACACGATACGATTTGATTTTTTAAAATTAAACAAAGACATTGTTTTATTGTCAATTACTATGACTTTATTTTATATTATTACTAGGCCCCCGCGGTGAAAAGGGATATGCTGGCGAACCGGGGATGAAAGGTGAAAAAGGAGAGAGAGGAGAACCCGGAAAGGACGGCAAAAATGGAAGAGATGGCGAACCAGGCAAGAATGGTATTCCGGGTAAAGATGGTAAACCAGGAGTTGACGGAAAGGACGGAAAGAATGGTAATGTCTGCTGTCTTCATAGAGGCTTCATTTACATATGTTATCATCATTCCGTCAATGTTTGAGGGGGATAAAAGAGGGGGTCCATTAACAGGTTAACAATTTTTTTTATTTTTCCCAGAACAGATAACAGCAAAAAATGATAACAAATAACAGCAATTTCCATGAGAAAACAGAAAACAGTTAACTCAAAAATCGTAAAAACAGATTACAGCAGAATTGAGAAATTTAGTGGAAATAACAGGGGAACATCTGTAAAACAATTAACAGTGTTCTGGTTATTAACAGTAGAGTTTTTATTTTCATTAGAACAGTTGACAACAATATGAATTTTAAAGAAAAAGTTAACAGTTGGTTTATTTCCTAAAAAACAGTTACCAGACCTGTAAAAATACCCAAAACACACTAACAGAAAAGATATTCCCCCCCACCTTTTTTATGTTTGATTACTTGAATATTATTTGTTAGTATCTATGTTAATACAATATAAGGTGTTCATTAATGGTGATAACAAATAATTTGATATATGTATAATCTTTGTGAAGATCTTTTGAAAAAAAACAGCGTTGATGTATTCATCATATTTCCGCTTTGTTGCCAATTCCAAATTACGTCATTTGTGCTTGGTAGATGCTATCACTCATTTGTTTGATTAAGGAATCTGGTGTATGAATACATATTTCAATAAAATAGTGCGTTTATTTTAATAAAATAAAAGACTTGAGTTAGAATTATAAGGAATAAATGTTGTTTGAACTCGCCAACTCAATAACCTTTGGCCTCCTATAAGTCTGTGTGTGGGTCAGTCTCGTTCATACACTGATGAAATCCTACAAAACAGCTTTTATTCCTATAAATACTAGTACACTTTTGTTTTCAAACTTTAAAGAATTATAAAATGGGTTTATCTTTGCGGTAGACTCGAGTTTACTTATCTATAATTTCTTTCCACATTATACAACACATGCATAAGCTGCATAACATAGTAACTATTGTTACAAAACAAATGTTAAGGTATTCAACCCATAATTGAAGTGTACGTTAAATTTTATTTTTGACCAAGAAATACAGCTTTATTAAATCAATGTATTGCTAATTAATGATACAAATTAATATATTGTTTTAATTTGAGTCATTGTTTACAGTTTTAAGCAAAAAAAAGTTAGTTACTCAAATAGTATTTCCGATGTTTGCCGAACATTACCGAGGTCTGCTCCATTGAAAAACAATAGACATCCGGGACACCAAATATGATCACGTGGTCAATTATGGTCCGGATACCTTAATTATAATGTAGCACAATTACAATACATGTCATATGGCCAATTACAGCTGGATTTTTCAAACGTGTCATAATACCTTTTATTGGCTAACACAATAGTTTACACGTCTTGATATGATTAAAACAAAACATTAAAGTACGCCAATATAATATTTACCCGTCCAATATGGCCCTATAAGCCTAGTTTTGGATCCATGTTGGTCTGATCAATAAGACATATTGGACTAGCTACTCAATACAGGTATAATTGTTTTATAGTTTTTTTGATAATGACTGAGATATGGGTCTTTGGATAGGCATTATTGGAACTCTGTTTCGCCCCAGTCCAATATGGCTAGCCCCGGATCAATAACTCAGCCATAAGGGAAATAAACAATAATACTACATGTTTGTTACGCTGGTGGTGTCAAAGCCTGAGGTGATAAATATTATATACGTTATTATTATGCTGATATATTATGACGCTAATAAAGGTAAAACGTTTCTGTTATAGGTATTATCCATATAATATTTGACAACATTGGAAAAGGTATGTATAGTTAATTTTTATTATAAAAAAAGTATGCAAACGGATTTAACACTACATCACACCAAAGATTAGTTTCATCAAAGCACTACAAATAACAAATTACTCATTCGGACACCCTCGGCTATTTCCTCCTTTAACCTTAAACGGAAATTGTCGAGTGATGTTCTGATTGAAACAATACTATGTTGATTTTAATATTACCGATATTATTACCGATTTGAGGTAGTTTAAGACTTCTTATACAGTAAAGTACAGGACATCCAGTTGTTCATCGTCATCTTCATATAACTAAAATTTGTATAATTTAACCAAAAAAAAACAAACAAACAAACAAACAAAAAACAAAAAAAAAAAAACAAAAAAAAAGCAAGAAACCGGAATCCTAGACGAGTTCGTTAATATTACGTCATTAGTTTTTGTGGTTTGAAGTCGTGGCTTTTCGAGCCATGTCAGCATGTAGATCGAATTGGTCCAATTATAAAAAAAAACTTACCTTATATATATTTTTGTATAACTACCCACAATAAATTATTTAATACATAGGCGCTGAGTGTAATGAATAAAAACCACGGCAACAGTACCGTGTAAATTGATGTTAAAGAAAACATTTTTGTTTGCTTGTTTGAATATTGTTTAACGTCACTTTAAGCATTTTTTTCAGCTATATCAGATCAGATTATGGCGTCCAATTTTCATTGGGAAACATGTTTGAAATTTTGCTTGCTTTATAACAGATTATGGCTATGGTAGTGGCAGTTCGTATGGTGGACCACCCTCACCAGTTGTAAGTATCTAATCTACATCTCTTTCGGTGGAGTAATGACCACTGGTGTAGGCGTTCCGTAACGATCAATTATGGCAACTATACCCAAGTCACTTAGATAAATAATCAGGTCGGTAAGTCAACTTCGGTTCACCACTAACTATCAGTTATAAGCAAGTCTTCTGAAGGAAATGTTTGGTACCTGTTACCATCCCATGGCCCCACCTGTGTTTTATTGGGTGGTGTATAGGCATGCCCACAACAGAAAACGTAGTGTTTCAATTTGTTTGGAAGCGCTAAGCTTCTTAATATTTAATACCAAAAAGGAAGTTGAATTGCAGGAACTATATCGGGCAAAATACTATGTTCCTAACCAACTACCAATTGTCCGTATTGTTCCAATTGAAGTCACAATCTCCTGCCTTTATTTTCTTTCTTGTTCGTATGTCGACTTACCTTTCGGAGCACCTTAATTCCCCCCCCCCGGTTTTAGTGGGGTTTGTGGTACTAAATGTTTGTGTTACTGTTGTGCGTTTATTTAGTTGTTGTCCCCTATTTTGTTTAACAATATTTTGTCAAGTTCTGGACTATCGTTTTCGGAATACTTCTCGATATCTTCGATTCTATTTCCTTGCCACCTTAGTCTGGGCCTAAATATAGCCTGAAATACCCCTTCCATTGACATTAAGTAACAATGTTAAGATAAAACACTAGGTCAAAGAAGACTTACACAGGCAGTTTGATGTTTGTAGACCTTTTTAGGTAATATGCATTTCTGTAGAATGCATCTTAAAAAAGAATAAGATAAAAATTTAAATGGAACATGATTACTACCATGGTTTGTTTAAAGGGAATCGGTGTACTGCAATTACCTCGTCTTCGGTTTCATTTCAGACGCTCAAGGAATATAGCTCAAGTGCTATAAAGTCAGCCGTTTATGATGCAATTAAGAAGACCGGTATGCCATCCGATGCCCACTATACTATCAAAGAAGAAACCGGATCTAGCACCGGGGATTATGGGAACTCATATTCACCACCGAAAGGAGTTGATTATAGCAAATCCTTATCGGCACCTAAGGGAGGCGATTATGGTAATATAATATCGCCACCTAAGGGAGGCGATTACAGCAGTTCATCTGCATATCTGCCTAAAGGTGTCGATTATAGCCCTCCATCATCTCAAATATCGTATGGTTAGTGTTTCACAAGACTTCCAACTCTACAGAAAAACATGCTTGTATATTATTTGTCTCAATAAAATTTAATTTTTATGTAACTGAATTTTTTATTATAAAATAATATAACCTTACACATTATATGAGGTGAAAAGATTAAAACGAATACCAAAGGGGGAAATCAAATCTCGAACACAAAACCATGGGACAGAGAACAATACATCGCACAAAAAAGCCAGGGACACGAACTTTCAAGAAAATGAGAGTTAACTCCTCGTGTGCTTTGGAAGAAAAAGCAGTTCTTACCTGTTGCAACACGCCGGTTAAAGGAATTAATAACATTAAAAGAGAGATGGATGTAGAGTATTTGTCTACAACTAAATGAGGTCTTCCATAAAATGTCTTTAATAAAGACAACAACTTCTAAGTAACAAATCCCTCTGAAATCGTGGTATTTCCCAGACGATCGGAAGTAACATTTCACATGAGAAACTTAAAAGTCTTCATGCCAGAGCGGAAGCAATTAATTCCATGATCACAGAGGTTTTCTTGAATGGGTGCTCTACATTGACGATGTATTAAGTTCAAAGCAAATCTACACAAAATAGTTGCTTTTACCCCTACTCAAGTTTGAACTTTTAGAGGATTACCAGAATGCAAAAACAAGTTTGCGAGGGGTATAAATTTTACTATTAAGCTGGTTTCAGAGGACCACTCGATACATATTGATAATAAGCTTGTTTCAGAGGACCACCCGATAAATATTGCTAATAAGCTTGTTTCAGAGGACCACCCGATAAATATTGATAATAAGCTCGTTTCCGAGGACCACCCAATAGATATTGATAATTAGCTTTGCTAATAAGCTTGTTTCAGAGGACCACCCGATAAATATTGATAATAATCTTGTTTCAGAGGACCACCCGATAAATATTGACAAGACTCGTTTCAGTGGACCACCCGATAAATATTGATAATAATCTTGTTTCAGAGGACCAACCGATAAATATTGATAATAATCTTGTTTCAGAGGACCACCCGATAAATATTGATAATAATCTTGTTTCAGAGGACCACCCGATAAATATTTATAATAATCTTGTTTCAGAGGACCACCCGATAAATATTGATAATCTTGTTTCAGAGGACCACCCGATAAATATTGATAATAATCTTGTTTCAGAGGACCACCCGATAAATATTGATAATAATCTTGTTTCAGAGGACCACCCGATAAATATCGATAAGTCTCGTTTCAGAGGACCACCCAATTAATATTGATTATAATCTTGTGTCAGAGAACCACCCAAAAAACATTGATAATAATCTTGTTTCAGAGGACCGCCCAAAAAATATTGATATTAATCTTGTTTCAGAGGACCGCCCGATAAATATTGATAATATGCTTGTTTCAGAGGACCACCCGATAAATATTGATAATAATCTTGTTTCAGAGGACCACCCGATAAATATTGATAATAAGCTAGTTTCAGAGGACCACCCGATAAATATTGATAATAAGCTTGTTTAAGAGGACCACCCAATAAATATTGATAATAATCTTGTTTCAAAGGACCGCCCGATAAATATTGATAATCTTGTTTCAGAGGACCACCCAATAAATATTGATAATAAGCTTGTTTCAGAGGACCACCCGATAAATATTGATAATAATCTAGTTTCAGAGGACCACCCGATAAATATTGATAATAAGCTTGTTTCAGAGGACCACTCGATAAATATTGATAAGTCTAGTTTCAGAGGACCACCCAAAAAATATTGATAATAATCTTGTTTCAGAGGACCACCCGATAAATATTGATAGGTCTCGTTTCAGAGGACCACCCAATAAATATTGATAATAAGCTTGTTTCATAGGACCACCCGATAAATATTGATAACAGCTTGTTTCAGAGGACCACCCGATAAATATTGATAATAAGCTTGTTTCAGAGGACCACCCGATAAATATTGATAAGTCTCGTATCAGAGGACCACCCAATAAATATTGATAATAAGCTTGTTTCAGAGGACCACCCGATAAATGTTGATAATAAGCTTGTTCAATAAATTAACTGGTTTCAGAGGACCACCCAATAAATATTGATAATAAGCTTGTTTCAGAGGACCACCCGATAAATATTGATAATAAGCTTGTTTCAGAGGACCACCCGATAAATATTGATAATAAGCTTGTTTCAATAAGTTAACTGGATTCAGAGGACCACCCGATAAATATTGATAATCTTGTTTCAATAAGTTAACTGGTTTCAGAGGACCACCCAATAAGTTAACTGGTTTTCAGAGGACCACCCAATAAGTTAACTGGTTTTCAGAGGACCACCCAATAAGTTAACTGGTTTCAGAGGACAACCCAATAAGTTAACTGGTTTCAGAGGACCACCCAATAAGTTAATTGGTTACAGAGGACCGCCCAATAAGTTAACTGGTTTCAGAGGACCGCCCAATAAGTTAACTGGTTTCAGAGGACCACCCAATAAGTTAACTGGTTTCAGAGGACCACCCAATAAGTTAACTGGTTTCAGAGGACAACCCAATAAGTTAACTGGTTTCAGCCTTTTTAAAAATTATTCTCAAAGCCTTAAATTTTCAATCAGAATAAATAAAAATATCCATTTTAGAGAACCATAAACATGCTCATACAATAAGGCTGCAATTAGCTTGGCAGTTTCTGAGAAGACATCCCCCATATGATTCCATGTTAAACTAAATCCAGCAGTCAGGCCATTTTGAATTTCTGATAGGCACAAACAATATAAACTTTATATAATAACCATCTAATGAATACAGATGAGAAGTTTCATTTCAATTAGTTAACCGGTTAAGCGAAGCCTGTAAAAACATGTCATCCTTAGGATCCTATTTTCAACTAAGTCCTGCAGTGGCAGCCTTTTTGAATTTCCGATTGGAATAAAAATACAAACTTTATACAGGACCATGCAGTGAATAATGGTGAAAGGTTTTGTTTCAATTGGTAAACTTGTTTCAGAGAAGAAGCCTTTTTCAACTTCTTTTCTGAAGGGACATATGTTAAAATTAGACTTGTATTGGTGGCAATTTTGAATTTCTGATTGGCATGAAAAACAAACTTTACAGAGAACAATCAAAATTGTTTAAATTTTTTAATTGGTTAACAGGTTTTCTAGAAGAGCCTTTTAAAACTTTTCCCACAATAGAAAAAAGCCTTTCATCTTGTATGTTGGACTACACAACTTCCACAGTGACAGGCATTTTGAATTTCTGATTGGCATGAAAAAACAAACTTTGCAAGAGTTCATTCAATGAACATGGACAACAAGTTTAGTTCAGAATGGCCCAGTGGTTTCAGAGAAGACTGAAATGTAATAAAGCACTGATCAAAATGACGGCTGATAAGTGATGACAATAGGGTAAGGTGAGATGCATATTGGAAAGACAAATAATGACAGCTTATCACCAAACTTCTAAACAGTTATGTATGTAAGACAAAGAAGAACCTTTAAGTCTCTCCCATAGTAACAATGAATATCTCCATGCCAGAATAAATAATATATCAGCACCGAAATAGGTCTTCTGAGCTGGTGACACCCTTCTGGGTTAACAATTCCCCAGCAGAGTAATTGTTTGTTTGTTTTAATATTTAACACCACTCAGCAATTTTTCAGATAAATCATGGCGTCCAGGTTATATTGGGGAGGAAGCAGGAGTACCAGGAAACAACCTTGACCTTTTGTACGAAAACTGGCAATCCTTGTAAATTAAGAGTGGAGTACACCCTGCCGCAGTGAGACTCGAACTAGCAACCTCATTGTTGACATGTTCAATAGTAGACCATTTACCTTAACCCCACAGCCACCTAGGTCCCCAGAGTCATTGAGCCATGTACTGTAAATGTAAAATGTATGTGGCCAGACATGCATTTCTTCTGATCAAAAATTTTTAAAAGACTTGAGGTCACATGTTAAGCAGTATACAAACTCCAACAATAACAAGGCTTCCAATTTTACTTTTTTAGTTAACTGATATGCAGACTACAATCTTTTTTCTAAAATTTTATAAAAACATAACATTTGTTTTTAATCTATATAATAGATGACAAAAATGAGTTAAAATTCCCTTACGATACTTGTACATTTCTAGTGACGTCTGTGTACACAATGTGAAATGCAGACATACAACAGTACAACGGAATACACGTAACAATGAAAATCAATCAACAATGAATTTTGATAATGTTACAGTTTTTTTAATTTATGAATATTTTTTGATAATATTAGAGAGAATGATGTCTATATGATAAAACAGTGATAACACAGAACAGGTCAAGCCATTGGGTTCAAAGGTCAAGCCATTGGGTTCAAACAACAAACACGACAAATGCAAGCTTAAATTTACATGAAAAATTATTATTATAAAAGGAGTAGTCTCTTTTTAATGAAAAATGTTTCCAATAGTTTATTTACAAAGTATTAAATAAATCTCTTCCATTTATTATCATTGAATTCAAATTATTTGAATTATGAATCGTTTATTTTTAATGAAAAATGTTCAAACAGTTTATTTACAAAGAAAAATATACCTCTGTTATTAATTAAAATTGAATTTAAATTATTAGAAAATGAATCATCTCTTTAAAATGAAAAATATTTAGTTTAATTAGTTTATTAAATTTAAAAAAACTAAAAGATATCTCTCCCATTTGTTATTATTAAATTATAATGACCCTCAAAAATAGTGGATTTTGAAGTAAAAAAATAATTAAAACAAATAAAATTGGTTAAAAATGCAAAAATGGGAACCTTGTATTCAATGAAGAAAATAGGCAACAACCACTGAAATCCAAGAAAAAAATGAACCCCAACCTTACAAAATATAAAATGTGTAACAAATAAATGGATTTAATTTATTAGTTTAATACAACCTGACAAATTGTATATTATGCAATGTCCCAACTAGGGGAACATGTCTACAGGGGTGCTGAGTCCCTACTTAGAATACCCCCGTGCCTTAGTGTCATATCATTAATCTGGTTAAACAATGTATTTCTGTAATCAAATTCATTCATTGCTTTAAGGTCAAATATTGTTCTATATTCATATTAATATATTCTACACAGGCAAACTTAAAAAATCCTCAAAAATACCACATGGAAGTGAATGTCAGCCTACATTAACTGTATGGAAAAGAGTTATTTTTATGTCAAATAAAATCACAAAGTACATATTAAAATAATATAAAGAAATATTACAAATAATATGATATAGATTCAACAGAACTAATTATCTACAAACTATAATTAAAACATGTCCATCAGATTTGTATGACTTATATAATATCATTTTCATATAAAATGTTTTAACATCCAACAAATGCTAGTTCATCATCATTAATCAGGAAATCTTGTACTAAACATTAAATTTTACATAACAAGTTGTTGCATCCAGCAAAATTCATTCCTATTTGTTCGCCAGGTAATAATTTCTTCCCAGGATGCTTTTATGTTCCCAGCATTCTTTTATGCAAATTAAGCAGATATTTCCTCCATGTTCTTTTATTGTCCAGACATGTATGCATCTAAATCTGCATCCAAACTACTTTTTGTTTTACTCATATACGCTTCCAGTTGATTATCTAATTCTTCCTTTGTCAATGGGCTTTGACCTTTACCTCCACGACCTCTCTGACCCCTACCACCTCTAAATCCTCCTCTTCCTCTGCCACCTTGTCCCCTACTAAAAAAAGAGAAAAAGTAAGTTATATATACCATTAGGATAAAAGAAGTTTGGAATGTGAGCACGCTCACAAAGCGATACCCCCCCCCCCCACTTCATTTTCAAGTTAAATTATCTCCCCTTAATGATAATCGAGGTCAATAAAAATCCTTCATGCACATCTACATGTAATGTACTTCCTTTATGCTAAGTTTCATTAAATTTCATCAAGCATTTTAGGAGGAGTTGCGCTTGCAAGGGATGTGGACAGACGGACAGACAGACTGGGTGCAAGTTTGCGGGGGGGGGGGGGGGGGGGGGGGGGGGTATTTAGATTTAGAAAAGCTGTTTTCAGAGGACGTTACTCTAAAAAAAAAAAAACAATATAAGACTGAAACAAACATATTTAGTAATGACTCAAAACCCAGGTTGTGTGGAGGCATATCTGTTCTAGATCTATGACGGATATATATATACATGTACTTAGTTGGTAAACAATATATTTAATCATAAATCCAGTTCACTTCTTTTTATTTTCTCTTTTTCTGCTTTCAAACTGTATAGTCTACAAAGCCAGGCACCTAATAGGTTAACATCAGCCATCCTCAAAAGTCAGAGTTTCGGTGTCCATGTGTACATAGAACATGTATATGCTTTGTACAAAGTAACCAAACACATAGAGGATAGGTAAAGACATGTTAGAAAGTTACAAAACTTAAAAGATAAAAAGCAAACATTTTGTACAACATAAAACAAATTTGTGTTTTTTCATTAATCAAGACAATAAAAATGCAAAGAGTCTTTCTGCTAAACAAAATGATAATCTTTTCTTCTGCAAGAAATAAAAATAAATAACTAAAACTTGCAAGTTACATGATGAACAGACATTGCAAAACATATGACAACGGCCTCTTAATTATTTTTGTATAGGGGAAACTATTGACATTTTTTGCTCTCACTTAGGCACAAAGTTCCGTTGAGTAATGAGAGACCCCTCAAAACGACCGGAATAATTACACGTATATCACATTAAATTTTCGGGGTGCCATGTCAGATACAATTTTTTGCAAATTTAGAAAATCCGAAGGGTACTCATGGAAACTCCCTTACACCCATAAAATAGTCCAGAAATAGGCTTTGAACAATCAGATAAAAAAATACCCAATACATTTAATAAATTATCTGAATAAATTTATTTATAAATTCTATATGAAACTGCTTTTTAAATACAGCTCCAATATTAAAATTCCATTGAATAATAAATCCACTGTCTATGCTACAGTTTGGCGCAGTCAAATATCAAAACAAGAACTATTTTCCTCTCCCTCAGTCAAAGTTCATTTACAGAGCCGTTGTCATATATGTACATAATAAATTGCAAGCAATAATAATAGATACAAAATACATGTATATCATGTAGCGTAACTAAAAAATATAAGAATCCTAACTACATGTTCCTATATACAGATGGGTGCAGCTGTAGAAAGGTACTCTTTTTTTACTAACATTCTTGTACATTAAATTTTTTAAACCAAACAAAATTGTCTAAAATTCAAATTTATTGAACACACAATATAGGTTAATGTTTAAAAAACACAGCACATTTTTGCCATCTTTGAAAGACTATAATCATAACATGACTGATTATAAAAATTCAAGCCTTAGAGTGGACGTCGGTTTAACTGTAGCCTCTCTCTTATAAGAACACTCCCTCTGAACTGAAAATGTGTCCCTATGGGTGAGGAGGATATTTTAGTTTAACACAACTATTCAAATGTTGCGAGGAAGTGATGATATGGGCCTTATAAGAGAGAAATTAC